>CM039512.1:8951288-9025901 GCA_022432975.1 Begonia masoniana | reverse complement strand
ATTCGAATAGTATATCTCAAAGTTCGACTACTTGAAAGATTAGTTCCTCAAAAGTTTAATCTACTTTTATTCTACATCGTAAAATACTCGTTAAAGTATTATAAATGATTTGTGTAATTATATAATAAAGTATACATAAGTAATTTTTACATAAATTAAACTATTGTTTGACCAGTCAACGGAGTATTTAATAAGAGAGAAAATATAAAATTATTCTAAAAAAAAAGATTTTTATAGAAGTAAAAAGACAAGATAGTCCAATGCAAGGAATTATCACAAAGCGTAGCATACATAGGCGACCACCCGTGCATGTAGTCTAACAAGATTCCAGAGCAGTACCAGATTAGATAGAGAAAACAAACAAAAGTGAATGAATTTGGACAATGCCAACTCTCTTTCTTCTCTACAAGAGATTGTGACAAAAAAACAAGCAAAAGTTGAGACATAAAAGCTAGGACAATTTTCATCATCTTCTTTGCCACTCCCTCGCGATCTACATCCAGATCCTGATATAAAAGTCTTCTTTTTGTATGTAAATGCGTTGACGTTATTGTGTGTGTGTGAGAAATATTTCTGAGCGTCTTTGTTTCTTCACCCATGGTTCTGTGAGGTGTATGTGATCATTTGTTTCAGTCGTGTCGTAGACTGGTTTGTTGAAGCCTGTTCTGGGTGATCTTATCCTCTGACATTGTCAAGCGTCACAGATAATGTCATAGGAATTTATTCTAGTGATCTACATTCTTATTGGGCAAGGGGAGCTTGCCATACACGGATCTCGGGAGAGGTCATTCTAAAGTCGAGGGGAGCTCGCAAAATAGTTTCACTAGTGGAGGTTGACGGATGCGGCATCAAAGATAAGAGGGAGTCTTATTTTGTTTTAAGTCCGAGTGTCTTGTAATCTTGGTTGAACTAGTGAAATGTTTTCATATCTGGGCGTGGCCCCGCAGATGTAGGCTGATTGCCGAACTGCGTTACCAACCTCTGGTGTTATTTATTTCCGCATTTTAATATTGTCCTATATCGTACTTATAACCGGTGTCATACAAAGTGTCACAACACTTTTTAACATCGGGTCACTAACCTTGATCTTTCAGACTCAATTCATGTAAGTGGTAGTGTACAATTTTACATCGCTTGGGAGAGTGAAAAATGAACGGTTTCTAAAAATAATTCTCTTTTTCACCTATTACAACGCGTTTTGAGCGAACTCCAATAATAAATCTGTGCAGAATCCGACTCAAAACAGACAATATTGTACAAGAAGGTCTGGAAACTCCACAATCGTATCAAAGTCAATTCTCAATTAGAAGTATGGATGACGGAAACGTTAGATCCCCAAGGGATGGAGATTGTGGCAGTCGGCCCTGTGAAGGTAAAAATGACCCAAAATTTTGTTTATTATAAGAGTCCAACTCATATTAGCAGTGATGCACAATTCCACGTTGCTTAAAAAAGTAAAAAATAAATGATTTAGAAGAAGATTTATTCTTTCTATTCAGTACAATGCATTTTAAGCTAATATTTAAAATAAATCGATATGAGATCCGACTTAGAGTAGATAATATTGTATTAATACAACGACGGGTACTATACAAGTATCCTTAAAAATGGCATGAAGATGAACAAAAGAGATGCAAAAAGGAAAGAACAAATAGCTACTAACTAGTTTTAGAAAAGGAATCAAAATGTCTAATTTATTTCATCGTCTTCCTGGATGCAATCTTTCTTCTTCTTCTAATTTGATTCTTACACTAGATAAGCTTACAGTCGGGTGCTTTAGAGAGAAGAGACGCCATGATTGTACCTCTTAGCAAAAGCAGTTTGCTTTTTTCCATTAAAAGAACTGGCTTCTCGCTCACTTATGAATCTTCTTCCTCCGACTTCTCAGACTAAATTTTTGGGAAATTTTTTGTGGAGTTACAGCTTGAAAAACTAAAATGTAAGCCAATGTTCAAATGCAAAAGAGTTTCAATGCATGTGATAGATTCTGTTGATTGTGAAAGCATAGCTCATAGTATTGTGGAATGCGCAATCCAACATCGTTTGAGAGAGTATAAAGTGAATAGTTTATAAGTAAAGTTCTACTTCACAACACATTTTTAAGTAATTCTAAGAACAAAACTACGAAAGTCTTGGCCTAGAACGAATAATATTATACTTGAAATACCGAGGACTTCACAAACCGTGTTAGCTCAATATGCGAGAATTATCTTTCACGGTTGGGTTCGACTTTTTTAATTCAATATTTTTTTGAAAATAAAGATTTTTTATGTTTTGATACAGTGACCAGTGATGATGATTAAAATATTATATATCATGCGTACTGCATGGATTTAAACTAACAAATTTTGTTAATAATATATAGTTTTTTGGCTAACGACTCAAAATATGAGGATCGAATTGCTCGAAAAAATAATTTGGTCCATCAACTATCATTGACTCCTGCACTCATAGAGGCTAACTTGCAATTTACTTTATAACATAATAGCTTTCTTTGAAGGTTAAAAGAAATTTCAACTTCTTGCAAATTTTGATTCCCTCTCTGATTAATTTGTTGAATTACCATCAAAGTTAAAGTAATTAAATTTAACGTATCAAAATATGTTCTCTAAATCTAATTACGACGACTAGTGATAACGATGGGTTAGTCGGGGCACTCTCCGAGCACCTATTGCTCATCTTGGAAAGCGAAACAGAGTGGTGGGTGGAACACAATTGAAATCACACACATGAACCCCATTAATTCATGTACTCTTCGTACTTTAAATTCTTTTATTCATCATAGACCAATTCTTTTCAACGTTCAAATGTGAACTAAAATAATCTTCTCTTTCTACCCTCACATGTCTCCCATTAACACATTTTAAACCACCATAAGCACTCCACGTTACACCTTAATCATTGGTGTCAATATACTTATGTTAGCTATACTTTTTCCCCTCCCAAAACTATATTCTACACATATAATCTTATTCTAGCAAACTAATTTTTCAAATAATTTCAGATAATTTTTGTGACAGCTCGTCTTGTGAAGATAATAGTAGTTGCAGGCCTAACCATCTACCTGAAACATTGCATATTCTTAGTTCGTTTTGAGATTATAATGTTTTTTTTCCTAAATCAACAAAATGTTCTTGGACGAGATCCAAGAAAATTTTGTTGGTGGAAGCGAGACTCTACATTTGTTTTCTTAATCTTAAGGTTTGTTTTTCACTACACAGTTAAAAATATGTCCAAATAACCTAAAACTCGACTAAAAAATAAAATTTAAGGGAAGATTTAGATAACCCTAATAGTAAATATTAATATAGAGAGGAGGAAACACTCTTTATCTATGTGCATGCGTATCATGCAAGGACGTGTAGTGAATAAGATGCTAAATTTAATTATGTCCCCATTCCCCTTTGATTCACAGTTCAACACTTGACCCTCCTATTCTTCAACCCATCTTTTGGTTATTGTTTAGTCTTCTTGGGATTAGATAGCATCTTCTCTCTCTCTCTCTCTTAATTATTACTGATTATTTAGAGATAATCTTTTTAATCCTCCTTGTCATTGTCTGTGTTTGTTTAATCCACCACCCCCACCATGGAATTCAAAAGTACCTGAAAACCCAACTTTCTTCATCTACTCAAAACTCTTATTTTTCAACCTCTTGTTTTGTGATTATTGGTAAGTTTTATGATTGTGTGTAATCTAATCCACACCTGCTTGGAACTTGTTTTGGAAAGTTGATTATAATGGTCCATCAAAGTTAGATTATCTATTTACAAGGTTGCCAATCGGCTCGAGGCCGTTAGTTGCAAAATATGTTATTATTTTTTTTTCACCCAAGCAGACAAAATAAGACTAAATTTATGGAGGATGGGTAGGTGGGTCTCGCCAAATTTTGACAAATTTCTATTAGAATGTGACTACACTTGCTAGAAGTTTGTCACACATTTATCTGAACCCAGCAGATGGAGGACCGTACACGTTTTTCTTTTGAAATTGGAATTGGTTCATTCCGTCGAATAAAATTCGTTGATTGACCATTTATTCAAAATTAAGTTCGAATACGATTCAAATCAAGTCGAACTAGGTGTAGACAAACCTAATACGTGATCGAATGAAGTCGTGCCAAGGCCGACCCACCGACATTAGGTAGGAAAACAAGGCCGAAGAAGCGTCACTAATCAAGCATGTTATGACCCCCCACAAGATATTATCATGCTTACACTACAAGCCATTAACAAAGACATGTATCAGATTCTACCAGTAAAGACTATAAAAACGCCAAAAATGACTCTTTCAAGGCTATTCAGTTCCATAAATCTTTATTGTTTGGGCAGAATCAACAATTATTTTGCACATATAACATAAATAAAAATACTGTAAGTGATGGTTTGGTACACCCATGACATGTCGCGCATGGCGTTGGGTAGCGCGCTAAGAATTTAGCCAAAAGCGTGACATAAATGCGGGCCCAAGGCCAGGGATAAAAGAGTAATAGTCATAGTACGTCAGCTTCTTAGGTTCGGCACGAACCTTCAGATCTTCCGAGCCTCTAAAGCCACGCGTCTCCATTCAATTGGCTGAAAAAGAGTCTCCCTCAGATTTTATATTTAAATTATTTAAATAATAAAACACTGTTACTCACTTTTTCTGCCAATATGGTAAATAATTAGATGAAAAATATGGTAAATAATTAATAACGAAGAAAGGTGCTTTTGGAAGTGGGGCCCAGTAGAGATAGACTGATCACCCATGCGGACGTGGCAAAAGTATAACAGCAGCAGAAGTGTGCTCATACCTACGACAAAATGCAGGCGACCATTTCCCTTCCTCCTTTCTTTTTTCTTTTAATTTTTTTAATTAAAATTAAATATTTCATATCTTTGATATTTTAAAGGATTAAGTGCATAAAAAAGCCCGAAGTATGGAAAAAGTGCATAAAAAAGCTCGAACTATTGAAAGTGCAAAATAAAGCTCTGCGGGGGACTGATCACCCCCCGCAGAGGGTGGGGCGGGTACCCGTCCCCTCACGCGGGTACCCGCCTCACGCAGGGAAAAACTCATAGGTTTTAATTGTTTTTATCCTGCTGTCGTCGTCGTCTTCGTTAGGCATGGCAGATTCAAAGGCAGTGCTTGCTTCTCTTCTCGTCCTTCTTCTTCTTCTAGTTCTTCTTCATGAAGCTGGAGCTGAAGCTGATGAACTGGTAAACCAGCATTTCCACTTTGCTCTTTCCTCTCTTCCATTTTTTGATCTCCGAATAAATAACTAAGTTCTCTTCTCGTTTGTGAATATCTCCTCTCTCTCATTCAGTCTTTCCGGCTTCGCAGAGGGAGAGAGCGATGACTGAAAAAGTATTTTCAGTTGGCGTTAACGTTTCCCCATTTTATTCTTCTTAAGCAGATAATGATCGCTCACCTTAATCTCTTCTTCTCGGAAGAAGATGGCTCGGTATCCTTCCAATTCTGCATTTCTTTTTGAATCATTGTATTGCTCAGAAGAGCATTGGGAAGACGAAACAACGGAGGTCAATTATGAGAAGAATGAAGTTGGGAGAAGCCATTACTGTGATTTAAGTATTACCCAGAAACCGAAAACCTTGTTGGAGCAAGATCTATTATGGGAAGAAGACGAGTTGATCTCTCTACTGTCGAAAGAACACTCGAATAGACTCCATAAAAACCTACTCGCCGACCCATGTCTCGCTGGAGCCAGAAGAAACGCCGTCAAATGGATGCTCAGAGTCACTACCCACCATTGTTTTTCTGCACTCACCGCCGTTCTCTCCGTTGATTATCTCGACAGGTTTCTCTGCAGCTTTCACTTTCAGAAAGAGAGTCCATGGATGATCCAGCTGGCTGCAGTGGCTTGTATCTCTTTGGCTGCGAAAGTCAAGGAAACTCACGTTCCGCTTTTTCTGGATCTGCAGGTAAACAACATTTCTATTTACAATGGCTCTATTTCGTATTTCAAAATGTTTGAACGTAGATTGCTTATTTTTGTCTGAGCTTGCAGGTGGACGAGAGTAGCTACTTATTTAAAGCTGAAATGATTAAGAAAATGGAGATTCTGGTTCTCTCATCTCTTCAATGGAGAATGAATCCCGTTACTGCACTTTCCTTTCTAGATTTCATAACGCGAAAGCTTGGATTAAGGGATCATCTCTGTTTCGAATTTATCCGGCGGTCTGAGCAAATACTTCTCTCTCTTATTACAGGTAAAAATGAACAAATTTGAGAAGCGTTAGCAGAAGTTTTTCTCTTTTGCTAGCCGGAATTCTCACTCTTTGCTCATTATTTCCAGATTCTAGGTTCATGTCTTTTCTTCCTTCTGTTCTAGCCAACGCCATTGTACTCCATCTTGTAAATAACATAGAGCCAAGTCTTGCGATTGAATACCAAAATCAGCTGTTTGGTATTCTTCATATTGATAAGGTTCTGCATTTTTCCTCCCAACTGTAGGTCTAATTCTCTAATTTCAAGTTGTTCATAGAATCGTATCGCTTTATTACAGGACAGGGTAGAGGACTGCTACAGGCTTATTTCGGAAGAAACAGGCAGCCATTGCCGCCGTAGCCACAAGCGCAAGTTTGGTTCTTTACCCAGTAGCCCAAGTGGGGTTATAGAGCTCAATTTCAGCTCGGATAGTTCGAATGACTCCTGGCCAGTGACATCCTCGCCAGGACCATTGTCGAAGAAGACGAAGGTTATTCATGAACAGCTCATTCAGACACCGAAAACCCATAAAAGTGCTGCAGATTTACTCGGCATTCCTCGCTAAATTTCTACGATTTAGTCGTCGCTACCTCCTTTTTCGCAGTGGACCCGAGAGTACGAATGTACGTTCGTCGTTCAATAAGATATTAGCGCCATTACCTGCAAACTCTGCAATTTCCACCAGCTCAATATTGACAATGTATGAGGCGGGTACCCGCGTGAGGGGCGGGTACCCGCCCCACCCTCTGCGGGGGGTAATATTGACAATGTATGAGGCGGGTACCCGCGTGAGGGGCGGGTACCCGCCCCACCCTCTGCGGGGGGTGATCGGTCCCCCGCAGAGCTTTATTTTGCACTTTCAATAGTTCGAGCTTTTTTATGCACTTTTCCCATACTTCGGGCTTTTTTATGCACTTAATCCTATTTTAAATAACAACTGTAAGTTAGTATTTTGTATTTATATTTTGATGTACAATTTATTTACTAAAAATTAAAAATGACATTATAAATTATTAAAAATTACTTCTAAATTATAGTTTAAATCTAAACATTATTTTATAATTTTTCATCATCATTTTTACACTTATCTTTTTTAATTATTAAAATATATTTATTATTCTAATTACGTTAAAGTACTGAGAATGAAAGTCTATTATCGAGAACGTGATCGAGAATGGGAGCCAAATGAAATTTTTTTCTCTTGTAACTTACCATTTTCATTATTAAGATTTATTTGTTATTCTAATTATGTACTAGAAAGTCTAAATAATAGATAATAAGGAACAATTCAATTTAGCTCTCAACGTATGGGTCAGTGGTCATTTGGTCCCTAACGTTTATTTTTTATCTTATCAGACCTTATCGTATACACCGTTTACAATTCAAACCCTTCCGTTAATTTTTTCGTTAAATTTGATACGTATTCTACATGTGTGCTGCTAAAATTCCAAAATACCCTAATTTCCTCCTGAAATCCCTAAAGTAAAAGTTAAATTCATCTTAAAAATATACACTAAACTATCTCTCATAATTCCAATTTGAATTTACGATAGGAATTTCAGATAAATTTTTAACTTTTACTTTAGAAATTTCATGAGAAAAATATGGTATTTTGAAGTTTTAGCAATGCACGTGCAGAGCACGTGTCAAATTTAACAGAAAATTTAACGGGAGGGTTTGAATTGCAAACAGTATATACGATAGGGTCTGATTGGATAAAAAATAAACGTTAGGGACCAAATGACTACTGATCCCATATGTTGAGTGAGTTAAATTAAATTTTTTCGTAGATAATATAATTAAAAATATAGGTAAATTATTAATGAAAAAAGAAATACAGGTTGATATAGATCATAGAATAGAGGTATAGTTTGTAGACAGAGAGGTCCGAGCCTGACTGTCAAATCTACATATTCTCTTTCTCTCTCTAACCACTCTCTCTCTAAAAGGCCATCAGGAGGAAGAAGGGAGAGGAGGGGGGGCCTGTGTTGGGTTTCAGAGATTCGATTCAATCTGCAATCTTTTTTCTCCTCGGGAATATCTCGTCTTCCTCTCCCTCAATCCTCTCTCTGTGTCTCCTCGGAATATAATGTTCTAGATTTTCAAGGTACGATGATGAAAATGGAGATAGTCTTTTACTTTCTTATATTTCCTTCCTCTACGTTCGTCTTCTCGTCTTTGGAAATACGCTGAACTAGTTTTTCAAAATATCCTGCACTTTTATCTTCTCCTTCTCTTTTTTTTTTTTGTGTGTGTTTATGAATTCGCTGCGAACATTTGAATTTTGAGAAGTTTGCTCGAATTTCAGTTTATGATTCTGAATCTGAAACTTCTGAATCGCTCTCTGGTTTCAATTTCGTCTTCGTTCCGTTGAAATTAGCTCGACTTTGTTCTTTTTTAACTGGTTTTGATTCTTGATTTGAAAATGCGTGAATCTGCGAGAGAATAGAATATTGTTTTTCTGTATTTAAACGGAAGATAATGGCCGTCCCTGTTGTAGCACATCATGCTTTCAGGCCCATCTGCTCAGAAGCATTGACTGGTTTTAGGGATTCCTCTTGGGAACTCTGATCTTTAGGTAGGTATTTTTGCAGTACATTTAAAAAGGTACCCTTTTATGGAAATGGGATCTGCTTTTTCCACACCTCACCAAATAATTTTAATTTTTATAATGATGATAATAATAAAAAATAATTGTTGAAGAAAAAAGAGGAGAGAATCAACTCTGGAGTTCATGATTTCCACATTTGTTGTCTCATATGAACAAGTTCCTTAAAATAATCCAAAGTTTCACCATGTTTTGTCTGTGGATTCTTCTTAGCCTAACATGTACAGGTAAGAAGATAATGATTATGGGTTTTTGGTATATAAAATGATTTAACAATCATTAAAAAAAAAAAAAGATTGCTGTTCTTCCTCATCCCATCTTCCATTGTTGTTCTTCTTAATGCAGGTCTGCCTAAAGAAGCTGGATTTTATAAAAATGGAGGGCCAGACATTTTCAGGGCTTGGAAATGGGACTCAGATCGATGGAAAAGTCTTGCAGACATTCCAGAAAAGCTTTGTTCAAGTTCAAAACATTTTAGACCAAAACAGGCTACTCATCAATGAAATAAACCAGAATCACGAGTCTAGAATTCCAGACAATCTCAGCAGAAATGTGGGTTTGATTCGAGAGCTTAACAACAACATCAGGAGAGTGGTCGACCTTTATGCTGATCTTTCTACTTCCTTCACCAAATCAATGGATTCTTCAGAAGGAGAATCCAGTGGAGCTCTCGTATCAGATGGTAAACTTAGCCATAAGAGAAACAGGCCTGCTTGATTCAAAACTTCTCTCCATTCTTTTCCGAATGGAATCTGGTTTTCAGTTGAGAGAACAGGAAATGAAGACGATGAAGAGATGAAGATGGCTCTGCAGCTTTCATCTACAGCTTAACAGTTTAGTATGTAGTTCTTCCTTACTCTCCTTAAATTAATTGCTTCGAGCAATAATTGTTTAGATTTTCTGTATTATTTGTAGCTCTGGGTAACTTCGATCTAATTGAAAGAGATTGAGCTTGCTCATCTCATCTAATTTCCTCTCCATCTTTCCAAACTGTGATTTACAGGTCCATTTGAGTGATTCAATTTTCCATTATTACACTTTTTTGAGGAAATTTTTAGACTAAATCTATCCTCCAATCTTCATCTTCACCTACTTTTGAACACAGTTTTCAACTCCTTAATCTACTTTAACATTGAAGCTACTCTCTGTGGATTCTTTTTGCAGAGAAGTTACTGAAACTCATGATTTCTCTGCTCTCGTCTCTTCCTGTAAACAGTGAGTTCTAAGTTGGAAAGTAACTTTTCACAACTCTTTTTGCATGATGATATTTTTTGACCCATCCATATTGGATGTGCCGGGTTTGAAACCTTACCCAAAATTAGTTGAGCTTTACTACTAAAACAACGATTGATATCAATAAGAGTAATGTAAAAACTCTAATACCAACTCTCAAAATCATTGAATCAAAGCCATTAGATTAATGAATAACTAACGAGTTCATAGTATATTCAGAAGTGACTCGTGATTACATTATCAAACAGCGACCCGAACAATAAACGAGAAAGGGACCGGGAAGGCGAAAGCTTGTCTGTTTTGGGTTGGAACTGACGTTCTGGATGATTATCTCTTCACTGTCTCTGCTAATGCACCCTCTATCTCTCTCTCTCCTCTTTCTCTCTCTTAATTATTCTGTTTCTGCAATAAATTTTGTTTATGACTAACCCTTCTCCGAGTTGATTTATTCAGCAATCAGCGATCAGCAGCGGCGCAGATCCCTCCATCTCTGATTGATCCTGTGTCTTTCATGGTGGGCCCTCTCGCCAAACTGATGCCCTTTTCTCACTTGAGTTTGCTTCTCCTTTTCATTTCATCTCAAAAGTGGATCCTCTTATTGGTTTCTTTTTGTCTATCAAGAAGAAGATAATGAAAAATAATAAAAATATCTCGTTAATTTATAGCTATTTATTGGGAATTAAGAGATTAATTCAGTTTTTATTTAGCAGATTTTTTCAAATAAAAGATAAAATTACACGAAACGCTTCTTTATCAGTAATTTTATCAAAATTAATGCTAGATTTACTCTCTAACACTCTAAATTTACTTTCTGACGTCACAATTACGTGTCAATCAATAATTATATTTATTAGTCAAAATAAATAAATAAATAAATAAATTAGAATCTAAACTAAGCGTTAGTCCTTTGTCAAAGTCAAAATTGTTGCCAAATTTTATCAAAATTCAAAAGGGAGGAAAGATAAGCTATACAACTTCTTTACCTAGACTTTATATATCAATTCTTCCAATCTTAAATGAACATCTTTTTTTTTTTTTTTTTTTTTTTAATACAATAGTCAAATCGTGCAGAAAAACTTAAAGAAAAAAACATGGTAGGTTCATGCTTTCCAAAGTTTTTTACAAGTATTAATTAATTAGAAGTATTAATTAATTAGAAAAAGAAAGTTGGAGTTTGGAAAATTTAAGAAGATGCCATTAAGTGTAGCACAAATTGTGGAAGTGGATACTTTGCATATTTTATAGCCTATAAATATAACAATAGTAGTTTCATACTATCCATCCACTGATCTACATAACTGTAATATTGTTATCTAAGCGTCTCTTGTCACGACTCGAGAGTGGGCCAGAGCAGAAAATTTGAGAAATTTGAGATGAACGACTCGATTCACTGAGAAATTTGAACGACCAATCCAAAACTAGGTTTACAGCAAAAACATAAATTTTTGATCTCTTTTTTCTTCTTGTTTTTTTTTGGTATAAAATAAAACAACCCATTGAAATGTGGGAAAAGACGGTGGCCCAAGCCACAGCAGCCAGAAGTGGGTATTAACTGGTTGGACGTAGTGGAGTGATTCAAATTGAATATTCAAGGCTCATGACCCTGACTCTCATCTATTTGATTTAGAGGCCTAACTAGATCGGTTCGATCCGTTTTGACCTACCCTTTCCTCTCTGCAGAAGATCCTGATGCAGAATGGATGTAAGAGATTGGACTTCATTTATTGCGTTTTAGTCTGATGTTCTACATGCAGATTGCAGCAGCAGAAAAAATTTAAATCAAGGTTTGAACTGGGTTGTCGTTTAGGTGACCCTTAATTACTCTTAAATTCAAACCCTTGATGGGTCTGCATTTCTTCTGATAAAGCTCTTTACTTTATCTAGTTTGGATCACCAAATCGTTTTTTTGGGTCATCTATGCTCTGTATTTGCTACAGTTCCTTCGATGTACAGATGGATGAGTCGTAGAAATGCTTTAGATTGTCAACTCGGTCAGCTTCGCTTGACATTGTCGAAAATGGAGACGCCGATTACAGCGCCGACGATGGCAGACACGACAACCCCACCGGCGGCGATGCTTAGTAAGAAGTTCTTGAGAGACGGAGTTATTCCAGACCCCTGCTGCTTCAGCAATCTCCGGGATCACCATTGAAGTGGTAATTGCCGTTGCAGTTGCGCCACTGATTTGATTTCTCCTTCTGGGTTTCGCGGTGAAGGGCATCTCTATCTCTCGCAATGATTTGGTGGTAGCATCAGGGCTTGCCGCTCTTTTCCTGGAGGCGTTTGGCAGTGCATGGCCATTGAAACACGGTAGCTGAACCCATTTTTCTCTGCTGTTCTACCGCAGGTCGGTCTGCAATTGAAAATGAAACTGTTGTTTGTTACAAACTTTAGAGGTTTTAAATCCACAGGATGGATTAGCCAATTACGCACTTGGTTATCTTGTCGGTCCAACCAACATGAAATTAGAAACTGTATATTGATCGATTTCTCAAAACCATGACAGTCATTTCTGTAGTAATTACAGAAAAAGATAGATAGAAAATGGATAGGCAGATCAAAAATTCTCTATGATTTTGCATTCATTCGTCGTCTCAAATGGACGATTGCAGAAGAACCAATAAAAAATTGAGCACATCCCAAATACACACAGACGATTCTACAGGAACTCAGCCAATCATAAAACAAAAATGAATTTCCAATATTTCCCAAATGGGCCAGACTCCATTCGAGGCAGTAGTCTAGCTTTTTGCAGGCGTCAGTTCTCCTCCAGTCACTGAAACTGAGACGATGATCCAACAACGCATCCTAGTTCCTACAAAACATGAACAAAATCCAAGATGAATGCCATAGCTTCTAATTATAATGCTCAAATCATCATCAAATTCTTGGTGTAGAGCAGAGATATATACGAAAGTGCAGCTGGAAAAGTTCTTACAGTGGAGAGAGCTCATCTCCATGCAGGTGGAGCGGCTGAATTCCCAGAGTAGACATCGCCGAGACGAACTTCTTGAGGCAACAGATGATATTTAATCCCAAGCTCTTCGAAAATTTTCTTAAGCTCCAACACCAAATCAGATCTGCGGCTGTTCTTATCACCATAGTTTTGAAAGTTTATGGTGTGATTAACATATAGACCCAATTTCATCTTGTTCACATCCTCAATCTCCTTCACAATCACGCTATGATTAGGCCGCCAGTGTTGGGGCTTGCTCTCCAAGTACCTAATAATTATAAATGTTCATGATCAAGCCGAGCCAATTGAGTAAAGTTCATGTATAAGCTCCCAAATAAAGTAGATAACTTACGATTTGATTCTTTCTTTGAGAGCTCCGACAGTCTCGAGCGACGTAGAAAGATCGATGCCGAATTCGATGGAATCGCTCATTTCCGGGCTCCGGTAGAAGTTGCTGATGGGTTTGATAGCCAGAACTGAATTTGGATATGATATTTTCTCATTGTCATATCTCAAGAAGATTGTGGTCAATAAGTTCATCTCTTCAACGATCATCTGTAATTCAAATCAACAAAAAAACAAAATCTTTTTAAGGTTTCAAAAACAGTAGGATTAAAATTTGGACAATTTCAACAGATGAAGAACATACCTGAACTCCATCTACGACGCAACGATCGCCCACGTCGAACGGATGCATCACAAACACAAAAATGATGGCTTCGAATACTGCTTTGGCACTATTTCCAAACACGAAAACCACGAGCAGAAGCTGAGACGAAAGGAAGAGAAGTATATGGGTGTTCAAGAAACCCATAACAAGTAACCACACAACGATAATCACGATAACTATGAGCACAGAAAGAAGCCTATTCAACTCCTCTATCGCTGTCTTGGTATCATTCAAGGAGAGTGCCAGAGCTTTGCGTTCGAGGTAAACATTCACCTGAAAACAAGAACCTCGTTATTACTTATTACAGTGTCTACAATCAATGAAAACGTTATGCAACATGAATCTTTTAAACTTAAGAGTGAGAACAATTAGTTCATTGTACTTTTATTTTTTTAGACAAATAACTTAGAGACGGTAACATTAAGTTTTCGTCGTTAAGGTTGTCATAAAAAATCAAGTTTTTTTCACGTGATATCTCCATTGGGAGATTTCCAGGGTGAAACAACTTCTTGTAAAATGGTTTTGACAATTTTTAGACAAAAACAAGTTGGAAAACTCATCGGGGGACGATACAGAGCTCTACGAGCTTATTTCCTAAACAACTTGTTATTTCTCTTCGAAAATTATCTAACATATAGAAGACCACGTGACAAAAATGTAATTCTTTGACGGAAACACTAACATCATTGTCTTAACTACTAAATCATAGAACATAGGAAAAACAACGGAAAAATTCTGAGAAAAAACTAACCAGCCAATTCTTGAGCGATTTTCGCTTGATACTCCTTGTGTCGGCCGCTCCTTCAAATTGTGGAAGAATGGTGTCGACCTCCTCCTGCTTCAGAAAGCGTAAGAGATCTTCCTCCTCGATATATCTAAGCATCACCAGAAACAAAGGAGACGATAAGAAAAATCTTTAAAGGGTTATAAACAACCGAAATAATGCAGCAAAGTTGGGAAAGTCTCACTTGGTATCAGGCTTTGCTACATTTCTAAAAATCTGATAGGCAGCAGCCTTTGCTTCCCATTCATTGTTGATCTCCTTATCTTTCGTGACTCCTTCTTCCTCGTCGACATCCGCCGCGAGAGTGTTAGAAATGGTGGACAATCCTGAGCTTCCTATAACATTAATCAGCCCTTTCATCGTCCAGGCCGAGACTTTCCCTTGCTTCAAATTTTTGAGCTTTTGTACATCAATAACTTCTTCTGTTCCTTCTTTTACTTTATCCTTCTGGTTCTTCAAATGGCGGAAGCTCAAGGTTGCAGCGTTAGTCCTTCCTAACTTCTCGGCATTTTCTATCAATGGAGGACCCGAAAGAGTTCTGAGCACATACTGATGAAATATGGATTCCTGTATCCGATCGAAGAATCTAGTGCATTGATAAGAAGAAGACACTAACTTCACAAATAACGTTTTCAAAAGCCAGATCGCTGCTCCGACGAGAGTAGAGGCGAGAACCCTCGTAATGTAGTGCAGAATCTCATTCGTCTTCCCTGACCTGTCATTTCTCCCGATGAACAGAAGAACCCATGTCAGAAGAACCAGACCTAGCCAGATGAAAACGATGACACTCTTTCTCATTCCGAACACGAAGTATAGGAGTTTTCGCTGGAGCAAAAAGTTTCTCTCCAGCAAGAAAACCAGGCAGTTGATGAACCACTGAGAAAACAATCGACCACATAAAATCACCATGACCAGGACGCACCATTTCCATAATTCCAATCCCCAAATATGTTCGTTTTCCAATCTTTTTACTTTTAGGCTAGCAATGAGAAGCCCAGTTATGCAGACAAATAGAATCCACTCAATCACGACCATTTTTTTCATCTTCTTACTTGACATTTGCTTCACTTTAAGATCTGCCGTTTTGTACACCTCCTCGTCTTCTTCTTCGTCCTCGTGTGGTGTTATAATCACTGGTGTTCTTGGTGTGACGGGCACTGACTTCGGAGTTGGAGTAGGGGCGCCGTCCTTTGAGGCGAGAGAAGCACTCAGTTGAGGTAAACCTGACTTGACGTTTGTTTGGGCTTTTTCTTCCGCTAAATTCACATCAACGGGACATGGCGGCTCGACTAACCTAGATTTCGACTTCGAAAATGATGATTGAGAAAGCGACCGTCGACGAGAGATGGAATGGACAGGAATTTTCGGAGGCCTATTCGGTGAGGGACTCATTTTGGAAATGTCTGACTGAGGGCTTGCGACGGAGGGCATCGGAATGGTACACCGGAGGCCAGAATCCGGTAGAGAGGAACCCAATTTCGTTGTATTCTGTTGTAAAGATTCACCTTGGGGCGTTTGAATGAGAGAGTATGAGTTTCCCCCATTGTCGATGGCTGCAGATCTTTTCGATTCTTTGGCTTCCTTATTTTCTTCATCGTCACCAGCTAAAATCTGCAAAATAACTTCGTCTGCCCCAATCTTCTCAGTTACGGCTGTTTGTCCTTCCATGAGAACGTTCGTCACAGTAACTAAGAACCCTGATTTCAAAAAGAGACCATCGGAGCTGCAACTCCAACGGGGAAAATTTCAGAGAAATTCCAATCTACACCAGATAGAACCAAAAAGAAAAGCAAACTTTGACTAAATTCAGAGCTCTTCAGTGATCAAACAACCATACGAAGCAGATCATGAACTCAGAAAGTAAAAGGGAGAGAAGAACCCATAAAAAAAAACAAAGCCAAAGAAATGCGATTGCAGAGAAACAAAAATCAGAAGCAGAGCAGAAGAAGAAGAAAAAGAAAGACCTGTGTTTTCTTGATCTCCTTCTGGGTTTAAAAGCTTTTCAAATCAGGAGAAGTCAACAAAGAGTACAGACTAGTACAGCTCGATCTCAAATTTAAGAAATACCCACTTGCTCTATCATGATCCTACGTCTTAATCGTTCCAAAAAAACCAAAACTTTGTGTTCCCGCACACCAAATTAGAACACGAAGAAAACAATTTAAATTGCAGAGGTGGGTGGACGTTGGAGCAGAGAAGCTGCGCTAAAGAAGATGAATATTGACCACACTAAGTGCGGCGTCCTCCCTGTCTGCAGGCTGCGGCATACCATTAGGGAACTAAAGCCTAAAGGAGGTTGACTTGAACGGTAGTTGAGCATTTTTAAATTGTGTTTTTTTCGATTTAAACCTTATATTATGATTTTTTTATTTTTTAAACCAAACCATAAACTATCAACTATAACTATCCAAATCTTAAACTATTCAAAATTTAACAAATTAAACTCTAACAAATGAACGATCACTGTCCATTCATTGTTTATACCGAAAACAGACGGCCAATCTAAAACGAATGGTCATCCGTTCACTATTTACGTAAAATTTTATTTTATAAATTAATTTTAAAAAAATACCAAACGATATTGGATTTATTTAAAAATTTTATCACATTATGAGAAAATAATCTGAAAATTTTCGTAATTTTCTAACACTTGTACGATTTATTATAATTATTTTACGTATGTTTTATAAAATAATTAACTAAAATTACAATAAATCGTACCAGTGTTAGAAAATCACAAAATTTTTTAGATTATCTTCCTAAAATGTGGTAAATTTTTTAACTAAATCCAATATCGTTTGATATTTTTTTTAATATACCCCTCGTTTCTATTAACGTATAATGAAAAAAATATCAAACGATGTTGGATTTTCTTGAAAATTTTACCACATACTTATCACATTATGAGAAGATAATTTAAAAATTTTTGCGATTTTCTAACACTTGTATAATTTATTATAATTATTTTATGTATATTTTACAAAATAATTTATTATAATTATTTCATGTATATTTTACAAAATAATTTGCTGAACTTATAATAAATCGTACAAATATTAAAAAATCACAAAAAAATCAGATTATTTTTTAAATAAATCCAATATTGTTTGATATTTTTTTTAAAATTAATTTATAAAATGAAGTTTCGTCCGTACGTGAACAATGAACGGACGACCCTTCGTTTTAGATCGCTCGTCCGCTCTCGGATGTGAACATAGAACGGGGGATGATCGGCCGTCCATTCACTGTTCATGTACGGGCGAAATTTTATTTTATAAATTAATTTTAAAAAAATACTAAACGATATTAGATTTACTTAAATATTTTACCACATGTTTACCAAGATAATCGGAAAATTTTCGTATTTTCTAACACTTGTATTATTTATTATAATTTTAATAAATTATTTTATAATATAAATATAAATATAAATATAAATAAATAAATAAATATATATATATTATAATAAATCATTCAAGTGTTAGAAAATCACAAAAAATTTTAAATTATTTTTCCTCCCATGATGTGATAAATATGTGGTAAAAGTTTTAAGTAAATCCAATATCATTTTTTGGTATTTTGTTTATTAAACGTGAATAGAAACGAGAGATATTTTAAAAAAATGCCAAACAATATTAGATTTACTTAAAAAATTTACCACATATTTATCACATCTTAGGAAGATAATCTAGAAATTTTTGTGATTTTTTTAACAATTGGGCGCTTTATTGTAATTTTAGTGAATTATTTTATAAAATCACGAAAATTTTCAAATTATTTTTTTATAATGTGTTGAACATGTGGTAGAATTTTAAAGTAAATCTAATATTGTTTGTTATTTTTTTAAAATTAATTTATAAAATAAAGTTTCGCTCGTTCGTGAACAGTGAACGAACGACCATTCGTTTTAGATCGGCCGTCCATTCTCGGGTATGAACAGTGAACATATAGTGATCCGCCGTCTGTTAGGATTTGATTTATTAGATTTTGAATAGTTTAAGATTTGGTTTAAAAAAAATTCACCGATTTAAATTGAAAAAACACCTTTTAAATTTCATTTTTAAATTACTAAATTTCTGTGATTTGATATTACAGAGTATGGGGACGAAGGTTCTGTCTTTTTTTACGACACTGTTACAGCAAAAACCCACAACAACCACGAGATGATCTTGCTTCGTTAAGATTTTCTGTCTACTACGACGATGAAAGAGCTGATAAATGCTGTTTAATGCTGTTTTGAGTACATAATTTATTCAATGCTTCAACGTCCTTTGAACTAGGGGTGGACAGGACAGGACCGGATCGTTTCTCGAGAATCGAATTGGACCGTCGATTTTGGTTCGATTTCGATTTGTATCCATGGTTCTCGGTCCTCCTACTAGATCTATCGTGGGACTCAGTTCGGTCCACGGTCCATATGTCAAAATCTAGAACAACCTATATAGGACCAAAATTAAAAAATAAAATAAAATAAGTCCTTACTCTTCCTTCTTCAGCAGCCCTCTCAATCAGCAACCCTCTTAAATTGTTGTTCCACGGTCCAAAGGCAGAACCCCTAACCTGCTCTGCTCAGCTCGCTCACTGCTCATCTTGCCTCGCGCTCGCGCTCGCGCTCGCGCTCGCCTGCTCGCCATCAGTGAGTCACTGCTCACCTCGCCTGCTCGCCCTCACCCTCTCCCTCGCCCTCAGTGCTACTGCTCGCCTCGCCTACTCACCCTCATTGTATATGTTCATGTGCATATTGCAATTTATTGATAGAAACAAAATTTGTAGGTTGATTTTTATTAGATTTTTGTCAGGGGCAAAATCTATAGATTCAAGGGTTAAGTGCAAAAAAAAGCACCAACTATGAGAAAAGGGCAAAAAAAAGCCTCAAGTTTGTAAAGGGCAAAATAAAGCTCTGCGGGGGACCGCTTACCCCCCGCAGAGGGTGAAAAACGTGGAGCGGGTACCCGCATCACTGAGGCGGGTACCCGCTCTAAGCAACACGTCGAGATGGAAACAGCAGAGCTCGACCAATATATCACTTCTTTGATTTTCATCCAACTCAATATGCTTTGAACCGCCATCGTCGTCCCTCTTTTCCAGATCATCACTCTCCATTGCCTACAGGTTCTCTCTCTCTCTCTCGTGTTCGTAAACAAGAACCTTTTCTGTTATCTATGCAATTTTGAGTAATGGGTTGTAAGCGATTCAGGTGTTGAAGCACCAAGAAACAGTCTGGATTTGGAAGAGCTTCCATTGCCATGGATTTCAGCGGATAAAGGAAGTCTGCAACTTCCAGTAAATTTCTCTCTCAAAAACCTTATTAGATATTAGCTAATGAGCATCTAAATTCTCAATTATTTCTCTTCAAAATCTTATTAAATAAAAACTATGCAGATGGGTATGAAAATCAAAACAAGAGGATCAGATGGATCAACGAAGAATCCAAAAGCAGGAGGGTTAAACAATGATTATTTCACAGATAATTCGAATATCAATTCTCCAGGTGCAAAAACACCAAACTTAGTGGCAAGATTAATGGGTCTTGATCTTCTTCCTGATTCATCTTCTCCATCTTCTTCATCTTCCTCTGCAACCTTTTCGAACCGTCTTTCAAAATCTCATCTAAACCGTCTCACCCATGGCTGCAAATATCAATAAAAGCTTCATGGCAGGCCGAGAATCTTCCTGGACGCGGAGAATATTCTATCGTCTCATTCACTTCCGGAAACACCAAGAGTTTCTCTGGCTAGAAAATCAAATGTTGATTATCATCACAGGCTTTCCCTTCAAGACGAAGATCACCAAGTTGAGATACTTTCTGGGTTTAAGAGAAAGGATGTTTTAATGATGAACGATGAAAACAGGAGTCCAATGAGTATGAAAAGCAGATTTGCAGGCGGGTACCCGCTCCACTTTCTTCACCCTCTGCGGTGGGTAAGCAGTCCCCGCAGAGCTTTATTTTGCCTTTTCTAAACTTGAGGCTTTTTTTTGCCCTTTTCCAATAGTTGGTGCTTTTTTTTGCACTTAACCCTAGATTCAATTTCAATAGAGTTTTAAACGGGTAGAAACTAGAAGGTTAGGAGAAAAAAAAATACTAATTTTTAATTAAAGAAAAAAAAAACAGAAATATGGTGGGAGAAACCGGATCGAAAATTTTGGTCTGGTCCTAGTTCAATTCTGATCTCTCAAATGACTTGCTCTGATATTCGGGAAAAAATTTTCAAATCCTTTAGTCTGGTCCGGTTCCTGCTCATAACCGGATTATGCCCATCCCTACTTTGAACTTTCTAAAAACAAAACAGAGAGATGGCTTTATAAAATCACCATCCAACTTGCAGGACGGCTATAAAAAAAGAGCATAAAAAGTACAAACAGCCTCCACACGGTGGATTGAATATTGGTTTCATACTGGTTAATCATTTGATTATTGAACATTATCGGAATGGTTGGAAATCAATTCTACCATGTGATCGGCCTCGTCGCAGGTTATATGATGTTCTATTACATATGATGTATGTTACATGTTAATAATACGAGGAAAAACAAAAAAGGTGTGGGAAGAAATCAATGTCATGAACGAAGTTATAGCCTTCCAATCGTACATTGCAAGACACTAATGCATGTCAACTATTTTCTTAGATTAAATGTGATGGATAACTAAGTTGTAATATGGGAGGTTACGACAGAGAAAAAGACGAAGGTGAGGGCATGTTTTTTTATTATGCTCAAATTATTCCGTGACAAAAAAGATGGACATCGTATCAACTGAATCATTATGAATATTGCATGTCATCTTTTGCTCGACACAATTTTACTTGGCCTAGTTTGATGTTAGCCAAGCTCTGCCGCCCAGACAGGTCAACCGCTTCTCCATGGCCGAGCTTGAGCTCTACCTTGTTCCAATTTTGATTCTTACCTCTCGTCCACTTATTAGCCTTGTCATTGATCGAGCACGATGCTCCGACGCCCGACATTCTTTAGCCTCGGTGTGTTGCAACGAAATAAAAACCATTTATATTGTGGCAATGGACAATTAGCATAGAAATTCCAAATATTGTCCATGGTGAACTTTTCAAATTTTCTTCGCCAAGGGAAGAAGTTCTCGTTTTGCCTAGGACCAATATTAAAAAAAAACCAATTTGACGGCTTACAAACGGTCTAACTTCGACGGTTAACATCGAACACAAAAAAAAAAATGAAAAACTTTGACGGAAAAAATCACATGCATGTGAGAAATTTTACTACCGACGAAAAGTTAAAAATTAAGGTGGAATTGAGTTGTACCACAAAATAAAAATTAAAAATCGGGTAATAATTAATTAGGAGAGAGAGATGTATCATCTATTTTGTCCCCCCCTCAATCATTCTACGTTACACAGTCTTGACGACAGTACACTAGTTGTCTAGATTATCTAAAATAAAACTAGATAAAAACAATTCAATCTTCATCAGTATAACCTCCACGGCTTTCAGATCAACCACCAGAATTCTTAATTACAGACCCATCTACCTATTCTTCTCATTATTATCTCCTAAATTACACTATCTAAATTATCTCATGCCAAATCAAACCCTCCTTCCCCACTCTCACCCACCATTAATGGCCGATGCTTCCTCCCCCTTCTCTCAGCCACACCATCACCAATCAAAATCCAACTTCCCCATGTTATATTATGGCCTCGTTGTCGTTGGAACTGCTGCTCTTGTTCTGTTGACGTATAATCTCATAATCATCAGATGGTGCACTAATCGCCAAGGCAGATCTCCGGCTAGACCCGGGAGAGACTTCAGCGAGTTGCCGTCCAGTCGGAGCTCGGAGCACATGAACAGAAACTTGCCCTCCAGCTTCAAGTATAAGAAGGAGGTCGAAGAAGTGCAGAAAGAGGAAGGCGATGAATATGAATGCGCCGTTTGCTTGTCTGTTTTCGAGGAGGGAGAAGAGGTGAGGAAGCTGCCCAGATGCACCCATACTTTTCATGCTCTGTGTATAGACATGTGGCTCTACTCCCACTCCGATTGCCCGCTTTGTCGAGCTCCCGTAGCCCCGTCGCACTGCTACCGTCATATAGTGAGTTCCGGGCAGAGTTTGCAGGGCTCCGCCGTGCCGGTGTAAAGGGTACTGTTTATTTTTGCTCTGCGTGGTCATTTTTTCTGGTAAATTTTTTGGGTGATTGGAGAAGGGCGGTGGTTTGATGGAGGAGGAAAGCAGATTCCTTTGTCTGTTTGCTGGTTTTGTTATCTACTGGGTGGGCCTGGAGATGGATGAGGACGATGAGAAAGAAGGTGTAAGCATGGAGCGGCCAATTAGGGTAAACGGTAAACATTTTCAGAGCTGCAACTGTGCTTGAGCTGGCGCTGGCCTATCTTTCTTCATGCTGGCCCATCATTCATGTGCATGATTGTTATCTCTTTCAACAATTAAAGTTAGGGAAATACTATAATTAATTAAAATTACATGATCATTTTTGAAGTATAAGATTCTCACGGTTCTTAAATATTATTTTATTTAGGATAAAGTAAAATTTAGCCATTTAGGGTTATGAACAACTCCGAGCTAAAACATTCTTTGTATTTTTAGTCATTAGCAAAACAATTCACATCTTGATAATATTCGTCAACTGTCTCACATTTTTTTTATGTTTATAATGATCATTTTAATATACTTTTATTATTTTGATCCACTTGATTTTAACCACATGCACTCAATATTAGAATCGACGTCAAAGATTATCAACCAGTCAAATCGAGGTATGTGTTTGAAATCAAGTACGTGTGTAACTATGGTGTCAATTGTTTCATACTCTGAATTTGGGGTAAGTTATAGTTTTTTTTTTTTTTTTTACGATCATTTAAAATATATGCAATAAGTTTTTTGAATTTTTTTTCCCACTCTACAAAATGATGATGAAAATGATTCGGATCCACTTTAATGAACTTATATTTTTAATTTCGAACCAATATTTTGAATTAATGTTGTAGTGGAAGCTTCCACTTTGGCAACTCTAAGCTTTTCTAGTAGTTTAAAAAGGTCTACTTGCAATTATTTGAGTAAATTACAAATGATTCTTAGCTAGTTTACTCAAACAATATAATATTTTGAGTGTATTAGTTGAAGGTTTCGTGTAAGATTCCACTAATCCTAGAATATAATCATCGAGGTAAAGAGAAACTTGTTAGGGACATTTTAGTCTTTTCGCTTTTCCCCTTAATTCTTTTGTTCGATTTTGAACTCCAATTTCGATAGGTATACATGTTATAAAATCATCCCATCGTGATTGTCATGATACGAGCTAATCTACTATCTTGAATCTTGTACCAAAAAAATGAAATAAAATAATTTTAGGTTAAAGTTTTACAAAAATGATAGACAACTAACATCTTAAATTTTTTTTTGAGAATTAGAATTTTAGATCCGTGAGTAAAAGAAGTTGCATTAAAAAAACGTGTTGATTATATACAATCAATGACTAAATAAAGTTATAGATACAAATCTTATATTAATATCCTATTTTTTATATTTGTAAGATTCCTTGATACTTGAATATATTGTCATTGATTTTGAAATTAATACATCAAATAATTATTAATAAGCAAATTTAGTATATTAAATGTAACCAAATAAATAACTAATTAAATATTTTTTTTGCTTGATCTTTTTTTTTTTTTTGTTAAATAGGACGATGATTTAATTACGAAGTAGTAAGTCTAGAGGTAGATATTCTCAAAAAAATCATTTCTAATTACTTTGATCAAACATGATGAAATATCTTTCTCAAAGAATGAAGAATTTCTTTGGTTGATGCTGAAATTTGCTAATCAATCGACTGCACTATTTTCTTATCTAAAAATGTGATTTAGAGAGTTTTGATGATCTTAATAAATGTTAGTTGTTATATATATTCTCAAATATAAATTGTAGTTAATTAGCCTTTAATTACGTTTTATCATTTTAGTATAAATATCCATAATATATACATTTCAATGGATTGATTGACATAAAAATAGAAACAGAACAATTAAAAAATTCTCCCTCCCTTTTCGGCTCATTCTCCTTCTATGTCGTCTTCTCCATCATTCTTCTGAAAATCTCTTATCATCTCAAATCTCAACTTGGTATCAGAGCTTATGGCATCCTCAAGTTCTACAATTTCCTCCACCCCTTTGACCGCCTCTCTTCCACCGTTTCCTTCAATGAACCAAACCTTAACCATAAAACTAAACTCCACAAATTATTTAATATGGAAAGCACAAATTCTCAACATCGTAATAGCAAATGGTATTGACAACATACTCGATTACTATTTTCCTGCTCTCCCTCAATTCTTGGATTCCCTCAACCTCCAGCTCAATCCCGATTTCACACTTTGGCATCGTTACAATTGGCTCATTATGAGCTGGATCTTCAGCTCCCTCTCGAAAACTATACTGCCACAAATTATCAACTTCAACACAGCCAGTGAAATCTGGCTTGCTCTCAGCCGAATCTACGCGTCCTTTTCACTCGCCAGGATCACGGACCTCCAAAGGCAGCTTTATACTCTGTCGAAGGATGGTCTATCAGCAAATACATACATCCAAAAACTCACCTCGCTGTGTAATACTCTGTCGGTGATCAGCGAGCTTGGCTATTACCCTGATCAGGTAATCTATTTCCTCGCCAGACTCGGGAGCGATTACAACCCGTTCGTGACTTTTATAACGAATCGTGTCAACCAACCCCCTTTGGAAGAGATCTACAACTTGTTCGAGAGCTACAATTTTCGGCTGGGAAAACATAATCATACTGCTCTGTTCCCAAATCCAAGCTCCCTTCAAGCCAAGACCACCGTCCAGAGCTTTCATCGTCCTCCCCAGCCGTTCAGCAACCCTCAGTACAGACCTAAGTTTGCGCCTCCTTCAGCACATTTTCAGGGTTCCTTCGGGTTGGGTAATCAACAAGGTTGACGTTCAAATCGGTCCAACTCTCACTCCAGGTCCAGGTGCCAAATATGCAACAAGGTGGGTCATGTTGCTTCGATCTGTTACCACAGATTGAATGGGTCTTACATGCCATTGAATAATTAGTCGGTATGAAGCTCTCTTGATCAATATGCAGATGAAGAAGAAGGTGATGAGTATGGCGACGAGAAGAGAGGGTTGAGCAAGAAAAATTGTCAGAAAGAAAATGATTTCACTATATTCAAACATGTGTTATGATGTTTACATATATATATGGCAAAAGAGAGAAACGTGTAACTAGGCTAAGTAGCTACAAACACGAACTGAACTATAAAATACAATCATAAACAGTAGATACATTAACATCCCCCCTTAAGATCAGGACCGGAGATTGAAGTACTTGGAAGCAAAGAGCTGAAACTTGGAACGAGGAAGAGACTTTGTTAATGCATCGGCTGGTTGGTTGTTGGATGGTGTGAATTGAACCTGTAGCAATTTCTTTTGTACTTTCTCTTGAACAAAATGATAGGCGATCTCAACATACTTAGATTTGGAGTGGAGTACTGGATTTGAAGCTAGGTATGTCGCACTCAAATTGTCACAGAGAATAAGAGGTACTGACAGGGATGTAATACTCAATTCACTTAACAAGGATTGGACCCAAAATACCTCAGTGGCGCCGTTAGCTATGCTACGGTATTTTGATTCTGTGCTTGAACGTGAGACCACCTTTTGTATCCATAAAAATGCAAAATCCACCTGTACTCTTCTGATCATCGAGACAAGAGGCCCAGTCGGCATAGGTAAAGCAAGTCAAGTTAGAATTATCAGAGATCGAAAAAGAGATACCTAGAGACGATGTGCCTTTAAGGTATCTTAAAATTCTTTTGACAGCTTGCCAGTGAATGTCGGATGGTGCATGCATAAACTGAGACACTTTATTAACGACAAAGGCAATATCAGGCCTAATTAAACAACAGTATTGTAGGCTACCTACAATACTTCGATAGAGATAACCATCACACAGGGGCGTACTAGACTTTTGTGATAATAGTGGATGGGCAACCATTAGAGTAGGGGCTGGCTTGTAAGAGTCCATATTTGCCCTATGAAGTAAGTCTGATATGTACCTGAATTGTGAAAGGCTCATGTCGATAGGAGTACGAGTGACCAAAATTCTCAAGAAAAATGATAGAGGGCCAAGATCTCAGACTTTAAATTGAAAGTGAAGATACTTGAGCAACTGATCCATGTGAACAACCGAGTTTTCTGTCAGAATAATGTCATCGACATAAATGAGTAGAATCATGATGAAGGAACTCGTACGATGCACAAACATGGAGGAGTCAGATCTGGAAACAGAAAATCCCCAAGAAAAACAAGCATTATAGAGTTTAGTATACCATGCTCGAGGAGATTCCTTCAAACCATCTAGTGACTTATGGAGGAGACACGCGGTCGAAGGATGAGATTGTCTTAAAAAACCAGGAGGTTGCTGCATAAACATTGTCTCAGTTAACTCCCCATGTAAAAAAACATTGATTATGTCGAGTTGTCGGATGCTCCAACCATAAGAGATAGCTAAAGCGAGAGTTGTGCGAATCGAGGTTGGTTTGACAACCGGACTAAAAGTCTCTTCATAATCGATTCCTTTTGTCTGATCATATCTTTTGGCTACTAATTGAGCCTTGTACCTGCTAACAGTACCATCGGAGTTAAGTTTGAGTTTGAAAACCCATTTATAGCCAATTATTTTTGCTCCGTGAGGAAGAGGGACTAACATCCAAGTATGTGTTTCATGGAGCGCTGATATTTCCTCTTGCATAGCAGTCAACCACTGTGGATGTTTGAAGGCTTGGAGAAATATTTTTGGCTCAATAACGTCCTTGAACGGAAAATGCTTTTAGTTCTAACATGTCCTCTTTCGCCCCGAGTTTTATATGGTGTTCATTTATTAGAGGGGGTTGGATAGGTAATGTATAAGGTGGGTGATGGAAAGAGTAGAGTTAGAGATTAGGACATGGAGATGAGGGGGGGAGGTGGTGTTGATTTATGGCTAATGAGTGGTGGGAAGATATAAGAATTTGACTCAGAACTGAGTTGTGTCCATCAGGGACGCGTGCCGAGGCGGGGCAGACACGCGCTCAGGACGGTCTCGGTCCCGAGGAGATGAGGAGTGATAGAGCGACGTGACAATGAGATGGGTGTATTTTTGTTAGGTAAAAAGAGAATAAACAATGATGATGCACACGGAGAGTGTTGGGAGACACCTTCTGTATCAATAAAAATGCAAATCCAACGTACTCTCTGATCACGAGTACAAGAGGCCCAGTCGGCATGGTAAAGCAAGTCAAGTTAGGAATTATCAGATGATCGAAAAAGAGATACCTAGAGACGATGTGCCTTTAAGGTATCTTAAAATTCTTTTGACAGCTTGCCAGTGAATGTCGGATGGTGCATGCATAAACTGAGACACTTTATTAACGACAAAGGCAATATCAGGCCTAATTAAACAACAGTATTGTAGGCTACCTACAATACTTCGATAGAGATAACCATCACACAGGGGCGTACTAGACTTTTGTGATAATAGTGGATGGGCAACCATTAGAGTAGGGGCTGGCTTGTAAGAGTCCATATTTGCCCTATGAAGTAAGTCTGATATGTACCTGAATTGTGAAAGGCTCATGTCGATAGGAGTACGAGTGACCAAAATTCTCAAGAAAAATGATAGAGGGCCAAGATCTCAGACTTTAAATTGAAAGTGAAGATACTTGAGCAACTGATCCATGTGAACAACCGAGTTTTCTGTCAGAATAATGTCATCGACATAAATGAGTAGAATCATGATGAAGGAACTCGTACGATGCACAAACATGGAGGAGTCAGATCTGGAAACAGAAAATCCCCAAGAAAAACAAGCATTATAGAGTTTAGTATACCATGCTCGAGGAGATTCCTTCAACCATCTAGTGACTTATGGAGGAGACACGCGGTTCGAAGGATGAGATTGTCTTAAAAAACCAGGAGGTTGCTGCATAAACATTGTCTCAGTTAACTCCCCATGTAAAAAAACATTGATTATGTCGAGTTGTCGGATGCTCCAACCATAAGAGATAGCTAAAGCGAGAGTTGTGCGAATCGAGGTTGGTTTGACAACCGGACTAAAAGTCTCTTCATAATCGATTCCTTTTGTCTGATCATATCTTTTGGCTACTAATTGAGCCTTGTACCTGCTAACAGTACCATCGGAGTTAAGTTTGAGTTTGAAAACCCATTTATAGCCAATTATTTTTGCTCCGTGAGGAAGAGGGACTAACATCCAAGTATGTGTTTCATGGAGCGCTGATATTTCCTCTTGCATAGCAGTCAACCACTGTGGATGTTTGAAGGCTTGGAGAAATATTTTTGGCTCAATAACGTCTTGAACGGAAAATGCTTTAGGTCGAAAGATGTCATCTTTAGCCCGAGTTTTCATAGGGTGTTCATTTATTAGAGGGTGGTTTGGAGTAGGTAATGATAAGGGTGGGTGATGGGAAAGAGTAGAGGTTAGAGATGAGGAAATGGGAGATGGAGGGGGGGAGGTGGGGTGTTGATTTATGGCTATGAGTGGTGGGGAAGAGATGAGAGAAGTTGACTGAGAAGGCCTGGGAGGGGCTGTGAAGAGAGATGGGGGAGAAAAGGAGGGAATGGAGAGAGAGAATGAGGGTGGTGGGGAGCTTGTTAAGGGAGAAGAGAAAAAAGGAAAATTGGACTCTACGAAATGACATGTCGCAAAATATAGACTTTGTTGGATTGATGATCTAAACAGGTGTAGCCTTTATGATGGTAGCTGGGTCCTAAATAGACCCAAGGAAGTGAGCGAGACTATAACTTATGTTTGTTGAAGTGCAGAAGAAACAGGAAGCATAAACAGCCAAACACGTAGAGCGAGGAGTAATCAAGGGGAGATTGGAAAAGACATTCAAAAGGGGATTTGTGTGCTAGAATAGGAGTAGACAATAAGTTGATTAGGCTAGCGGCTGTGGCAAAGACATAAGGTCAGAAATGTTGATGAACAGATGAATGAAATAATAGTGCAAGTGCAGTTTCAACAACGTGACGATTTTTTTGTTCAACACTACCATTTTGGTTTGGAGTGTAAGGGCATGAAATGCGGTGATGAATACTGGGGGATTGAAGCAATGGAGAAAGGGATCAAAATTCTCCTCCCCCATCAGATTGAAGAGTTTTGATGCAGACTCCAAATTGAGTGAGAATGAATTTATGAAAATGCACAAAGGTGTGATAACTTCACTTTTGACTTATAATGGAAACAACCAAGTGAATCGAGTACAATCATTCACAAAAAGTACAAAATAGCGTGCACCAGTAATGGAATTCACAGGGGATGGACCCCAAACGTCACTATGTACAATATCAAAAGGGGAATTTGTATGAGAACTTGAAGTTGAAAAAGGTAAACACTGAGATTTACTTATCGAACAAGAAATACAGACTTGTGACATTTGTGAATGGGACACTGGAAGATTACAGGATTGTAGGACACGCCGCGAAATGGGAGACGATGGATGTCCTAACCGGTGATGCCAAAACATAGAGGAATGACTGGGCGAGAGGGGGAGCCGAGCATGAAGAGCTCGAATCGAACCAGAGTGAGGAACGTGATAGAGTCCATCAATTAGGGAACCCCAGAACAGAATCTGGTGAGTTTGTTGGTCCTTGACATAGAAAAAAGAGGGGTGAAATTCAACATACACAGAATTGTCTTTGCACAATTTTTGAACGCTAATCAGATTATGAGATAACATGAGAGAATGATAAACAGTATTCAGAGTTAGAGGCTGAGAAATAGCAGGAATAACAACAGAACCAAGGTGAGAGATTGGAAGTAAATTACCATCGGCAGCAACAATTTTTGAAGACCCAGTATACGACCGAGGATGATGAAGAGCAGAAGCATTATGTGTAAGGTGATGGGTGGCACCAAAGTCCATTAGCCACGGCGCGGCAGAGTAATTTCTGATAGGAGTTGGGTAGATTGCCGGTGCTAAAAGGAGGAGGATGATCACCGGTGATGAGAGAAGGAGAAGCACAATATAGCGCTTGGGGCTGGATTTCATAAGGGCTAGGAATAAAAGAGGGAGAGTTGGCCGGGTTATAGGAAAAGTTTGGCAGATGGGTTGATGAGTATGATGGAAAGGGCTGGGTAGGGTTATAATTCTAGTGGGCCAGATAAGCTGTTGGGTTATAGGTCTGTTGGGCCGGGATAGTGGGTCGGAACATTGGATTAAGCATGTGATAACAGGCCAGTGCAGAATTACCCATTTTTTGGCATATCTAGGACCGGGCCCTGAATAGCTTGTTCGGCCTGAATGAAGGCCCCTAGTTGACGCCCTGGCTATTTTGGTGAAAACCAGATGGGTTGTTCTGCCGAAAAGAGGAGAACTACGGTGGTCGAGCATTCCATCCTGGGCGAGATGCACGAAAGTTTACAGCGTGTGCTTCAATCTGACTCTGCAACAGGAGAAGAACATGAGAGTTTCGTTTTTCCAAACAAAAATCAAAGGTCTGCAACAAACTATGAACTTCCTAGAGTAGAGGTTGATCCTGTCGATTTGTGATAGAGACGACGAACGTGTCATAGTCGTTGCCAAGTCTGCCCAGAAAGTATATCATTTGATCTCGGTAAGACACTGGCTCCCTAATTTCTGCTAGTGTGTTGCATAAGTTAGTGATTTTCTAGATGTATGTCGTTGCTGAAAAACCCTCTTTTGAAACAGAGTGTAACTGGCTTCAGAGTTCTGTGATACGAGCCAGCAAGGAAGACGCAAAGATACGAGCGAGAATACCCCAGGCATCACTGGCTGTGGTAGAGGAGACGATCTGGGGAAGTAAATCTTCGGAGATAGAAGAGAAAATCCAACTTAGAACGAGGACATTATACCTCTGCCAGGTACTAAAATCAGGGTTCACCTGAGATGATTGTGAATCAATGTAACACCCAGCGTTTTCGGTTTTCGCTCATCAAGGGTAGTTTTGTAAATAAAGAAATTTAAGTCCGATTTGCGAGCGTGAAATTTTGTTGGGTTCTATGAATTTAATTGGGATGATTGGTTCATTAAGAAAGTTACGAGAATCTAGAACAACGGGTTTCGCTTGTTTTGTGTTAAAATTAGGTTGAGTGGCAAAATTGTAAATTAGGTTGATATTATTTATTATATATATGGAAGAGAAACCTAAAACCCTTACAAAACCTCTCATTCTCCCCCAGCCGACTCTCTTCCCCTCTCTTTCTTTTCTTCTCTTCCCTTTTGGCATTTCCTCTACCATTTCACGTTCACTCCCCCAACGATCGGTTCTCTTCCAATTTCCTTCAACATTCAAAGCCCTAGGTAAGCTTTAAGTGCTTTGTTACGATGATTCCAGTTTTAGGAATTGTTATTGGTTAAGGTTTTGATTTAAGTTTTTGGAAATTTAGTTCAATGTTTGGAAACCGACGTTTTTGGAAGATTAATGGCTTTTAACGGGGTAGTTATGAGTATTGTTAGTAGTTTAGGAGAAATAATGAATGTTGGTTAATTTTCGGTAATAGAAAGTATAAATACCATTAATGTTAGGTTAGAGATGTTGTGAGCTCAAGGTGTTCGACATAATGCCTAAGAGGTTTAAACTAAATTCTAAGATGACTTCTTTAGTTAGGATTTTCCAGCTTTGAATTCAGATTATTTAGGATATATTTAACATTGAAATATGAAATGTCTTAGGTGGAAAAAGTTTCAAGTGAAGGCACAACATTGCTAAGGAGTCCAGGTAAATGAGTGTGTTAAGATTTCCGGCCATTAGGGCCCTACATCACAAGGGTATTAGGTGGGTTTCGTCTCTGATGTTCGGATAGTGTTTACGAAATTGTCTGTTCTGGTATGATACTTGGGATAATGTTATGATATGTTACCTGATGTATGACTTTTTCCATAGTCTGACGATTGAAGTGCATTCATGTTCCTGCATCATGATTTATCTTCCAAGTATACTAAAATGTTTTATGTGCATGCTTCTTTTATGAATAAGATAATAATATGAAACGTATGCAACCATGATTAAGTGAGGGTTGTGGTTGTTTGGCCATGTCACTGTCCAGAAATGGACCAAGATTTCTGCCCGTAAGGGCTATGTACACGCACTCTGTCTACCCCCTTCGACACAAACCCTTCTTTGATCCATGTTGTGATGACCCGACTTAACACGTACGTGGTGGAACCACCCAGTGCTCCGCGAATCCTCAGAGGCTGCCTTTGCGGCCCGGTTAGGGCTGGAGGATGATGTGTTGGGTTAAAACTCCGTGGATCCCAGGTTGGACTTGGGCCGGAGGGTTCGGTCGTTGAAAAAGGGGTCGTCACAATCCCACATCGCTTGAGGTGGTATGTGGAAATGAAACATATGTAAAGAGACCCTCCCAAGATAGCAAGATGCGTTTTGGAGCACAATTGACAACGGATCCCAAAAGAACTCCGAAGTTAAAAGTGCTTTGGCGAGAGTAGTACCAGGTTGGGTGACCGACTGGGAAGTCCTCGCCAAACAAAACCTTGAGGGGGGGATATTGGGCTGCGGCCCAATTCCCAGAGCGGACAATATCTTGATGGGAAAAGGGGTCGTTACAAATGGTATCAAAACCTGTATCCAATCGGAAATGTGGCCAACGAGGACATTGGGCCCCCCCGGGGGGGGGGGGGTGATTGTGATGACCGGACTTGACACGTATGTGGTGGAACCACCCAGTGCTCCGCGAATCCTCAGAGGCTGCCTTTGCGGCCCGGATGGAGCCGGAGGATGACGTGCTGGGTTAAAACTCTGCAGATCCCCGGTTGGACTTGGGCCGGAGGGTTCGGTCGTTGAAAGAGGAGTCGTCACAATCCCATATCGCTGGGTGTTTATGTGAAAATGAACATATGTAAAGAGACCTCCCAAGATAGCAAGACGCGTTTTGGAGCACAATTGACAACGGATCCCATAAGAACTCCGAAGTTAAAAGTGCTTGGCGAGAGTAGTACCAGGTTGGGTGACCGACTGGGAAGTCCTCGCCAAACAAAACCTTGAGGGGGGGATATTGGGCTGCGGCCCAATTCCCAGAGCGGACAATATCTTGATGGGAAAAGGGGTCGTTACAAATGGTATCAAAACCTGTATCCAATCGGAAATGTGGCCAACGAGGACATTGGGCCCCCCCCGGGGGGGGGGGGGGTGATTGTGATGACGGACTTGACACGTATGTGTGGAACCACCCAGTGCTCCGCGAATCCTCAGAGGCTGCCTTTGCGGCCCGGATGGAGCCGGAGGATGACGTGCTGGGTTAAAACTCTGCAGATCCCCGGTTGGACTTGGGCCGGAGGGTTCGGTCGTTGAAAGAGGAGTCGTCACAATCCCATATCGCTTGGGGTGGTATGTGAAAATGAAACATATGTAAAGAGACCCTCCCAAGATAGCAAGACGCGTTTTGGAGCACAATTGACAACGGATCCCATAAGAACTCCGAAGTTAAAAGTGCTTTGACGAGAGTAGTACCAGGGTAGGTGATTGACTGGGAAGCCCTGGCCAAACAAAGCCGTGAGGGAAGGATATTGGGCTGCAGCCCAATTCCCAGAGCGGACAATATCTTGCTAGAAAAAAGGGTCGTTACACATGTTATGTAAATGATGAACAAGAACATTAAAAGAACAAGAACGAGTAAACGAACACGTATATGTCACTGTCCATTTATTGGACCAAGATTTCTGTTCGCAAGGACCAAGTACACTCACACAATGAATCAATGAGTAAGAACATGTATATGTCATGTAATGTACGAGACAAGAACAAGAATATGATTCCCATGATATGATCAAGAACATGAACATGAATACGAATACGACTCCCATGATTTGAACAAAGAACGTGAATAAGATTTTATTAAGTGTGCATTCATGAGCATTTATGTATATGTTGCACTCCTTACTAAGTATTAGGCTTATAGTTTTAAACCTTATGATGTAAGTGACGAATCAACAGGTGACGAACTAGATGAGAATGCTTAAGCCTGGTTGCTGGATGGTACTAGTGGAAGAAATTTGTGGCTGGGAAGCGATTTGACCCGAGGTGCTCTCAGTCTATCACGGTATAAGACAATGAAATGGAAGTATAAGTAGAAAAGAATCTTGATGTTCATGAGCTATAAAGGATTCTAGGATTAAAGGTTTTTCGTCTGTTTTCTTTAAGTTTTCTGCTACGTACATTATGTTTTATGAGTAAAATGGTTTTCATTTGAAATGAGATGTGAGATTATTTATAGAGTTAATTCCAGAGAGCTAGCCGAACGTTCGCCAGGGAGGGCGATTGATAAGTTGTCTATGTGTTCGGTTTTGTGAGCGAAAACAGTCGTCCATTCTATGGGCGAAGATATTCGTCCATTCTCTGGGCGATAATGTCTATGGGCTATGATATCATGAACGATAGAGTTTGTCGTCCAAAGCTGTGGACGATGAATTCACGTGGTCTGTGGACGATAAAATTAAGTAAGTCTATGGACGTTAGTCTGTGGACGATGAGTCTATGTAACCTGTGGACGATGAAATCACATGAACTGTGGACGATAAAGTCACGTGTTTGGATGATGTAGTTTGGACGATGTAGTCTGGACGACGTGGTTTGGTCAACGTGGTTTGGACGAAGTAGTCTGGGTGATGTAGTCTGGATGATGAAATCGGTCGATGTGTTCGGCAGATGAATTCGGTCGATGTTGATCGACCCCTAGTGAATTGTTTCGGCTTTTAAGACTTAGACCATTCAGTTTCTATTTCTTCTCTGCTTTCTTCTAACGTGTTAGGTTTATTTTTAAAGAGTTTTAAATGAATTTTGAGCACGATCTTTATTTGTTTTAATAAACTTAATTTATAGTACAGTCAGTTTTAAAAGAATAAAAAGAAAAAAGAAATGATGTGTCCAAAATAGGATTTACGATTATAAACACGTTAGTTGTGACCCTTTTGGGTTTGGGTTGTGATAATCAATGAACTGTGGAGGTGGGGAAAAAGAGCGGTCCAGTAGCTTTTGGATGCTATTTGCAGTAGCAATATGAAAAAGTTGAGCTTTCCAGATGAAATAATTAGTGTTGGTCAATTTTATGGTTAGAGTTTGATTTGCTGAGGGAAACGGAGGTAACGAGAGGGAGGGAGATGGATCTGAAGAAGAAGGGACAGTAGAGCTCGAGGATGCCATGACTCTAATACCACGTTGAATAATTAGTGGGTTTGAAGTTTTGTTGATCGATATGCAGATGAAGAAGAATGTGATGAGAATGACGGCGAAGAGACAAAGTTGAGAGTAGGAAAAGTTGTCAGAAGGAAAATGATTTCACTATATTTAAACATGTGTTCGGATGTTTACATATATATATGGCAAAAGAGAGAAACGTGTAACTAGGCTAGGCAACTACAAACACAAACCAAACTATAAAATGCAACCTTAAACAATAAATACATCAACACATGCCAGCCCAGGCCCTTCAGCCACGTACCTTTAATTCATCGGCCTTTCACTATTTAACCACCAGTAGCAGAATTATAACTTTAGCTTCGACTCTTTCAACTCTGGTCATCCTCAAGCTCACATTGCTTGATTGTTGCCCCTCCCGTCTTTGACCACCTCGGCCTCTGTAGCTCCGTGGATGCTCGACTCCGGAGCAACACTTCACTTCACACAAGACTCCTCTAACCTGCTCAATCCCACCCCCTACTAGGGACCGAACCAAGTCTTGACAGCCGATGGTAAGTCTCTCTCCATTGAAAATTTTGGTTCTGCCTTACTGCTCACTCCAACCTGTAATCTCCATCTAGGACATGTTTTCCATATTCCTAAAATTTCTCATAATCTTCTTAGCACAAATCAGCTTTGTCGTGACAATTCAGTTTTCGTAGAATTTCACTCAAACTATTTTCTTATCAAGGATCGGAGTTCCCACCAGATCCTACTTTCGGGCTCTCTCACTAACGGGCTCTACAAAACTCCGTCGGTCCCTCAAACACTGTCTGCACAAGTCTCTGCCTCGTCCTCCCATCAAACAAGCCTACTGTCCAAGTTGTGCCACCTACATTTAGGACATCCATCCCACTCCATTTTAAATTATGTTTTGCACTCTTGTAATGTTTCAATTTCAAAGTATTTTCTTTCCAAACTATGTACTACTTGCCAATTAAATAAAAATCACTGTTTACCATTTTCAATATCAAATTCTCGTGCGTTACTTCCATTTGATTTAGTACACACTGATGTTTGGGGCCCTTCTCCTGTTAATTCTTTCACTGGTGCACATTTTTTCCTCTTGTTTGTTGATGACTGCACAAGATTCACGTAGCTTTACTATTTAAAACTAAAGAGTGAGGTTCACAATTTCTTCCTGGGATTTAATAAAATGATTCAAAATCAATTTGGTTTCAACATTAAATCTATCCAATTTGATTGGGGTGATGAATTTCGTTCTCTCTCAAATGTTTTTAAATCACTTGGAATTCATCACTGCATCTCGTGCCCGTACACTCTAAATCAAAATGGCCATGTAGAACACAAAAACCATCATGTTGTTGAAACCGGTTTAGCTCTACTCTTCCATTCTTCAGTTCCACAACAATTTTAACCTTATGTCTTTACTACTGTCACTACTCTGATAAATTTTTTGCCCACTCCAGTCCTAGAAAACCAAAAACCATATGAATGTCTTTTTAATTTGATTCTTCCCTATTTATCTCTACATGTCATTGGCTATCTTTGTTTTCTTTTCTCTGTCCTTTCAACGATCACAAGTTCTAACCCCGCTCCGCTTCATGTGTTTTCTTAGGGTATAGCCCCAATCATAAATCATATCTATGTTTCAACTACATGTCTAATAAAGTTTATAGGGAAAAGTTCAATTTAGACCCCAACGTATGGGGTCAGTGACCATTTGGTACCTAACGTTTTTTTTGTACCCATTCAAACCTTAACGTATAAAACGTTTGTAATTCAAACTCTCCCGTCAATTTTTCATTTAAATTTTTTAAAAATTCCCAAATTACCCCCTCTCTCTCTCTCTCTCTGTTCTATTCTGCTCGAGTCGCAAAAAAGAACATTTCCCTCTCTCACCCACCTCTCTCCACCAACACCACTTCCACCATTTCCCGCTCCTACCACCTCCACCTTCATTTTCTCTCTCTCTCTCTCTCTCTCTCTCTCTCTCTCTCTCTCTCTCTCTCTCTCTCTCTCTCTCTCTGTTCATTCTTACTCTTCTTCTTCAATTCGAGGATGAAGGAAACCTAACCGATCCGGAACGCGAAGGAAACTCTGAATTTCAGAAGACAACGAGACTGACAATCTCTCACTCTCAAATGGCTCTGGAATGTGTTCAGTCTCACGAGCAAAACGATCAGACATCGACCCGGCAATGGCGGTCCCAGCGTCATTAACTTCGTAGAGAGGTTCCGCGAGAGTAATTTCTGCCATTGATGAAAGCTCGAAAGTGCAAACAAAGTGGGAGAGAAGCGAAGAGATTCAGGGTATATACGGGTGATCTTGTTCTGCATCTTGCTTAACGTGGTGTACTTTCTGGGTCTTCCTTTTTGGAGGCTGCTTTAGTTTATTTGGAGAAATGAGGAAAAGAAAGTTTCATCTTTTTGCTTTTGCTTTTGAAGCTGGTTTTGGGTTTCCCTTTGCCCTCCATTACTCTCTCTCTCTCTCGCTTCACAGACGGTGGTCAGTGATGAACACAGAGCGACCTGCATTCTGATAGAGAGAGAGAGGGTACTTTGGTAATTTTGAAAGGATATTTGTCAAATTTAACTTAAAAATTAACGGTAAGGTTTGAATTGCAAACGTTTTATACGATAAGGTTTGATTGGGTACAAAAAAAACGTTAGATACCAAATGGTCACTGACCCCATACGTTGGGGTCTAAATTGAACTTTTCCCAAGTTTTTACCACTCGTCACGTCACATTTGATGAATCCTCCTTCTCTTTTTCCTCTTGCTCTCCTCAGCCATCAACATCAACTCCCCTTTCTCTTCATATTACAACCTTACATTTCCTCCATTTTCCATCTCCACATTCCAACTTATTTGAACCTCCTAACACTTCCCCTCCATCTCTCCCTTCCGCTTCACCTCCCATCCAAATAGAACCTCTTCCTCCTCATGATTGCCTACTAGCATCTCTAACATGAGTACTAGATCACCTACCGTCAACCGTCATTCTCTGACAACAAGATCCAAGGATGGTATTTACAAACCAAAGGCTCTCCTTGCACAATCCGATTTACCCTTGGAACCAGAACCTTTCAGCAAGCCTCCAAATCTCAACATTTGTTACTTGTAATGAACGATGAAATTTCAGCCTTTTATAAGAACAATACGTGGCAGCTAGTTTCCTTACCAAGAGGTACAAAGGTTATTGGTTGCAAGTGAGTTTTCAAAGTCAAACTCAACTCTGATGGTTCTATAAGTCGTGATAAGGCTCGACTAATAGCAAAAGGCTATGATCAAATGGAAGGTATTGATTACCATAAAACCTTCAGTCTGGTAGTCAAACCGACAACTATCCATACAACTTTAGCCTTAGCCCTCTCACTGGGTGGGTTTATCCGTCAGCTTGATATCAGTAATGTTTTTCTCCATTGTGATCTAACAGACACAATATTTATGCAACAACCTCCTGGCTTCGTTGATCCATCTAACCCATCTGTTGTCTGTCTCTTACGGAAATCACTATATGACCTCAAACAATCTCTTAGAGCATGGTACACCAAGTTGTGCACTGCTCTTCTTGCATGAGGCTTCACAACATCGAAGTCTGACACTTCCATGTTCATCTGTCAGAATAACTCCTCCATCATTATTATGCTAGTATATGTGGACGACATAATTCTTACGGGTAATTCTCCGTCGTTATTGGACCAGTTTCTTGCTTATCTGCACCTTCAGTTTGTGGTTCATGACCTAGGCCCTCTCTCATTTTTTCCTGGTATATCGGTTACTCGTACTCCTACTGGTATGCATTTTTCTCAGTCTCGTTATATAACTGAGCTGTTACACAAGATTAAGATGGGTTTGTGCAAACCCGTTCCCACACCAATGGATTCGGGCCCAATTCATTCACAACATTCAAGTACACGCTTACTTGATGGTTTCTTTTATAGGAGTATTCTCAAAGGTCTTCAATATTGCTGCCTTACAAGACCAAATATAGCTTTTGCGGTAAACAAAGTTTGTCAATTTATGCATACCCCTTCTAATGTACACTGACAGTCCGTCAACAGAATTTTACGCTATCTTCAAGGGACATTATCTCTCGGTATTTCATTCTCCACTTCATCATGCTTTAACCTTACTTGTTATACTAATGCTGACTGGGCCTTATGTCTGGATGACCGTAAAAGCACTAGTGGCTATTGCATAATTTTTGGACCAAATCTCATTTCTTGGTCTTTTGCAAAACAAAAGGCTATATCTCGCTCTAGCACTGAGTCTAAATATAAGAACATCGCTAACGGTGCTGTAGAGATCATTTGGCTTCAATCCTTACTAAAGGAACATGGTATTATCTCAACCGCCATTCCTATTACTTTTTGTGATAATCTGAGTGCCACGTATTTGGCTTCCAACTCGGTGCTCCACTCCAAATCAAAGCATGTTGAAATTGATTTTTGTTTTGTTCGAGATAAGGTCCTCACAAAATCATTGATGGTAAAGTTTACTCCTTCAGAGAATCAACTGGTCGATGCTCTCACCAAGCCTCTCCCTCCTTTGAGTTTTTCATATTTACATCCAAGATCTTCGTCCTACGGTCTTGCTTTTAAGGGGGGATGGTAGTTGTGATATATATTCTCAAATATAAATTGTAGTTAATTAGCCTTTAACTATGTTTTATCATTTTAGTATAAATATCTGTGATATGTACATTTCAATGAATTGATTGATATAAAAAATAGAAACAGAACAATTACAAAATCATCTCTCCCTTTTCGGCTCCTTCTCCGTCGTCTTCTTCATCATTCTTCTAAAAAAATCTCTTCTCATCTCAAATCTCAACTATGAATAAGTTTTTTTTTTTTTTTTTTTTTTATTTAAGTAAGCAATTTGGTGAGAAGTCTTATATTGCCGTTGAAGTTTTTAACCATTTGGATACAAGTAGATGAATCTATCTCCACCTCCACTTTTGAGACTAAATCTTTTAGCAACTATAAACCAATTTTCAAAGTCAATGGTCCTGCTTCATCAATATTCAATTTAAGAATTTGATGTCTTGCGTCATGCCACCTTATATAAGATATGACCTTACTAGTTTGACCACAATTACTATGTGCGAGTTCCTATACAGATTAATGTGACAAAACATAATTAACTACTGCTTCCAACATATTGGGGGAACAATAAAATTAATCCTGTGAACTTGTTTATTTTTCTAAGTTCATAGCAAAAAAAGTGAGCAAGCAACGAAGAGTTTCAATCCTATGAAGAATGAATTCTACTTGCAATTTTCAAATTTGTATTGATCCAATTTTCTTGATCTTGACTGAAAAATCAAGTACATTAGCTACGAATAATCATTTTCTAGAATGCTTTAGTTCTTGTGCAATCACACAATGGGCTGAATTGATAAAATTACAACAAAATAGGCCGAATTGACAAGATTACAACGAAATTTTGTAGCTTTTGTGCGAAACCTTCTATGATCAAATAACCAAAAGAAATGGTTGGTGTGATATGGGGAACGACAATGCCAAATTGACCCCCAAATCGCTTTAGAATCTTCATTATTGAAACTTGAAATGAATGAATGTGCAGATTTAATGTTGAAAGTTCCATCCGAAGAGTATTTCCAATAAACAAAATCAGTGACATCTTGAGCCAAAGAGTGCAATGGGGAATGACATAAATTTTATCACATTCATAGGTTAGCAATAAAATTTCCAACAAATCACAATCCCAATTGCCATAAGCAGACACAAAATCTTACTTTCTTGTTTATAAGATGATCTGAAATATTATTATGCATAATTTTTTTGATGTGCCTTAAGGCCCACTCACGAGATCACGAGATCACGAGCTCAGAGATTATCTAACCTCTTTATCTATTTTGTAGGTATTTCTTTCTTTGATAAATTGGAGGAAGAGCCTTATGCGAGGGACAAAAAGAAGTCATTCAACGTGTTACTTTAGAGCACGAGCATGGAAACTGAGTTTGAAGATCATACGAGTATTACTCATGGCATTGCCCCAATTGATGAAGTTTGATGTGTTGTTTAATGGCTTATTCTTTTAATATATAGTCTATAGTTTTTTTATATGATGTAACATCAAATTTAGGAGCTGGAACCTTTTTGAGTAGTGAAAAGAGGCCATGTGCTGTTTTGTCTAAAAAGAGGAAGCACATTTTTTGGTCCCAAATCTCTTACCACTTTGAGAAGTATCTTTTGTAAGCTCCATGAAGCATTGAAACCCTAATTTTTTGGGAGGTTTTTAAGCCTCATTTCTTAGCGGCCTCGAGCACCTAAGACTCACTTTTGAAAATTAAAAGAAGCATCTTCTTTCAAGCCTTGAATTTTCTCTCAAGAGGCCGAACCACTTGTGTGTGTCCAGGTGCCGGTAGGTCAATATTGCATTCATCATTGTGAGATTTTGATGGATTTCTCTTATAGCCACTCCTTTCTTACCTCTCTTCATGGAGGTGTCACTCTTGCAAAGGCTTACTGTCCAAATTTCACCTCAAGGCGTGCTAAGGAGTGAAAGTTATACTCGTCCCCAAGTTATTCTTCTTGCGGCTAATCTCGTTAAAAGTCAAGCATTTTTTTTTGTGCCTTAAAGCTTTCCCCTTTTTGAGGCACATCACTCTTTTTGGAGAACTTGTAACGCCCCGCGTTATCTGAACTCGAGTCGCTACTCGACTTTATAATTTATACTTTGAAAATTTAGTGTAAATTTAAAATTTTTCTTTGAACTAAAAACGTTTCATAAAATAATTTCATTATAACTTGAAATCGTTTAAAATGTGTAGCGGAAGACTTTTCCTTAAAATAGAAAATTAATCGTATAAAATTTTTGAATTTAAACTTAAAAACACTTCTCTTCCCTAAAAAAAATGGACAGCATAACACTTAAATTTTACTACCCAAAACCAACAACTATATTTCAAACCAAAGTTTTGCATCCAGTTCATTTCACTATTTGAAATCAAAATATAACTATACGAGTTCGAAACGGTTTTTCCCAAAAAACCTATATCTAACATATATATATACACATAAGTTTAACTCAAAATACCATCCCCAAAACATACGCTTTGCTTCGGTCAAATCGCCCTAACACATGCCCAATCGCTGGTAGGAGTGTACTTCTCCAATTGCGGCTACTAGCTCTGAGCGTGCTCTAAAACCTCACTAGCTAGCTCTTCGTCACATACATTACAGAACTCACATATTAGCCTAATGTTAAGCAAGTAATGCAATAATGAAATGAAAACACTTCACATATATCATAATGTATGCAGTTTCTACATTTCGTTACACGTTTCGTTTTCGTTCGCGTTGTGTTTACATGTCCATTTTCGTACGATCCTCATACTAGATGGGAGACAGATCGCTTTTCTCAAATCATACTTGACCTGTTCAATCTTCATACGCCGTTGAAGGGTGGATTAGTTCCCCCAAGGCCACGCATTGATCCTCATACTAGATGGGACGCGGATCACTTTTCCCAAATCATCAATTCTCATGCTCATTTGAGGGGCGAATTACTTCCCTAAAAAATTCATAACTGTTCGTTTTGTTATTGTTCCGTTCCATACCATGCCATTACGTAAAACTCATGTAAATTCATTTTCGTACACTTGAAAAACATGATGCATGACGTAAAAAGAAACATACAGTAAACATACAAGCATCCTAGCATTCTGTGATGTAGGCTAGAAGGCAAAAATGGTGTACATTACTTACCTTGCGACTTTAGCAAATTTTCGTAGATCGTACGCTAAACCGAGAAACTGGAAAACCTAAAACAATAACATATTCCATCAACTTAACATCCCCCACACCCAATTCATAAATTTCAAAGAGAAAATCAACTATTTAAGCATAATCTAGCTAAACCCAAAATGGCCTCTTTTTCGACCAACTTCGGAAATTCATATCAAATCCGATACTTATCCGATTTTGACGATTCGAAGTGCTACGGACTCCTTAGGATGTCTAGTTTCTCATGATAAGATCTATTTAACAAACCAAGCACAATGGATCAGCCGAATTTAGCCCTAACTGAAACTGCCCTGTAAATAGCTCTAAATTCCAGTTTTTTTTTTCAAACTTTCAACCAACTTCAAAAATTTGTAATAAATTGAATATAGATCCGAATTCGATGATTCAAGATGCTATAGAAACCTCAAAGTGTCTAGTTTCTAATGGTCATATCCATTTTATAACCCAATATCAACAGCATAGCCGAAATTGCCCATTACAGAATCTGCACGCCCAGATTTTAAACTAAATTTTCAGATTTTTGCATAAACGCAACAACAATCAACTTCTTTCCAATAAAGTCCTCCAATACGTTTATATAATATGTAATAGCATCCAAAAGAGGAGCAAAATTCAACAATAAACAAAAATTTTCGTGTTTCCAAAATTAGGGCAATAAAACTCACAAAATATTAAACCAAAACCAAGCATTTTTCTTCCTTCAAGCTAAGTAGTAAAATCTTTAAAGAAAACCACGAAATGTTCACTTGAATCTTCACCAAGAGAGAGAAAAAAGGGCAAATGGAGGGAGTCTTCTGGAGAGCACAAATCGTGGGAGGGAATAAGAACACTAGATGATGGTTTTCTTTTTTTTTCTCTTTTTAATCCACCCACCCCCTTAATTCTTTGTTTTAATTAAATCAAGGCCAGGTGTTTTACACAATTAACCCTCCAACCTAACCCCTCACATCTTTCTAAGTTTTGATCTAAGTCTTCATCAAATTCATAAACTTTCCACGTGGGAGTCACATGTTTCTTTCTCTTCCATCTTCAAACTTTTATTCATTTACAACTATACATGTATTAACTCTTCTACCACTTAACTTTTCTTACATTTTCTCCTCTCATAATTTTCTTCACTACTTCATTCAACATTGACGTTCCTTTAATAATATTGTTTACGCGTAGCAAGGTTTTATACAATTTAATGGATAAACACCTGCAGAAAATTTTGAGTGTTACAGAACCAACATCATTTATCTCAGTCTTTTCAAAAATTCACCTTGGATCCATCTCTAGTCTACCAAATTGAATTTTCTTTTATTAGTGTCACGTTGGAAACTAGAGATGTCAAACGAGCGAGTCGAGCCGAGCCGAGTCGGGAAAGTCTCGGCTCACCGAGCCTGCCGAGCCAAACGAGCTGAGCCAAACGAGCCGAGCCTAACGAGCCTGCCGAGCCTAACGAGCCGAGCCTAACGAGCTGATCAAAAAAATTTTCAACTCGAGCCGGCTCACGAGTCACGAGCCTAACGAGCCGAGCCGAGCCGGCCCAACGAGCTTAACGAGCCGAGCATAACGAGCTGAGCTTACAATTATATAAATAAAAATTTCTGATTGTATAACTAAAATCTAAAATATATCATAAAATATACTACAATTACCTAAATTTAAAATAAATATGTCAACAAATTCAATGCATAAAATAAACTAAAAATGTAGGTGAAAAATAAAATAACTCTAGGTCATGACTGGTCGCCGTCGGGCTCATCGTTGTCCCCACCCTCTTGTGGAGGGCGATATGGTCTCAATAGGTGCTCCGGAAAGATAGGTAAATTTGGGGTCACTTCATTCATATTGTCATAATGAGTATCTAATGATCTCACATATCGTGCACAGAAGTTTGTCAGCTCTACCGAATGATTTTGCATATGCGTCAACCAATTTTCGATGCGTGTTTGCTGAACGGAAATATTTTCCAGCTTTTGTCTTGCATCCTGTTCAAAGGTGGTATGTTGATTGGAAATATTTTCTAACCTTTGTGTTATATCTTGCTGAAAGCTGATCTGTTGAGCAGTCATATCGGCAAACATTTTGGTAAGATTTTCTAACATCAGCCCCGCATCGGTAGTTGATAAAGAGCGGGGTGGCACGGCCGATGATGTAGAGGCACCTTGATCGAGAGGTATAGTTGATTGATTTTCATATCGTTGTTTTCGACGTGTCTCGGCGCGCACTCTTTTTGCCTCCGCTATGCTACCTTCTGCATAAGTCATAATACCATCTTTGCGCCGGATACGAGGCAATGACATTAGTGGAGGAGGAATTTCAGCATGAATATCATCCTCAATGAATCCCAGTCCATTTGCTCTAGCTTCGCCGTACGGCCAGTTGGCTATTCTTGAAATATTTGATGACAAGTAAAGCATTGGCTGTATCCATACATCGTCAGAGCTCATAGGGACATTTTCTGCAGCGCATAAGTGCGTGATAAGGATGGGTGGACATGAGCTGCAGTGGTCGAACCCTTACCATATGCACTGATATTACCATGGATAATTCGCCCGACATTTATGGAGTGACCAGTGAGAATACAATGAAGGAGTACCGCCCGCTCTTTGGTAAGCTCAGTCCTTTGGGACGTCGGCATTAAGTTTCCTCCGATAAACCTGCACCAAGCTTGAGCATAATAGTTAAGACAATTTAGTATCAAGTGCAATGGATGAGCTCGGTTTTTGATGGAGTAAACCCATTGTGAACCTCGATGTCCCAGCTCTTGTATAATCATCTCATAGTCTGGTCCCTCTTCTATCATAGTATGATAATCATCTTCATATAAGATATCCAAACCAAACTTAGCATTTATGAACTCGGCAGAGAAGTCGATGATCTTATTGTGAACTTCAACCGTACTAGCACTATTTGAATTGGATACTCTCAAATTTGCGTAGAATTCACGAACGATATTTACGTTCGCATCACCACCTAATATAGCTAGATTCTCCCATTTTCGTTCCTTAATCATGTCTAAAATATCTCCATCACACTCACCGGGGGAAAACTGGATTTCGCATATAATAGGTTTATTTTTTGCCATGAAATCCGTGAAATATTTCTTTGCCTCAGAATTGATGAACGAGTGATCGATTCGAGAGCTTGAACTTGAAGAAGCTTTTAAACGTTTTGGCGGCATATTTTTTTAACCCGTGACAAAACAGAAAACACAAATACTAAACACCTCACTTCAAACACACCCAAATAAACAAAACAACATATTATATTTGTGTAACAGATAATTTCATAATTTGTGACTTAGAAATCTCAAGTAGACATTTCATCGAACAATTGGTGTGCACAATTATAAAACTTGATTTACAATTACTTTTCTATCTCAAACCAACCTCAGCAATCAAAAATCAACCCATTCCACAGAATAATGCGAAGTAATCGAATAATATTCACTTAATTATCAAAGGGTGGAGCTTGGAAGAAATATAACCTAGTCGAGTCGGATGGTGAGCCACTGAGCCTTGAGCTGGATTCGCGGAGGTCGAAGTTGTGGTGCGAAATACTTCGATTGACGGGAGCCGAGAGGGGAGGCGCTGGGAGATTTAGCAGTGTTCGGCGCGGGCGATTGACGGGAGCCGGGAGGGGAGGCGCTGGGACTGGGAGATTTAGCAGTGTTCGGCGCAGGCTACTGCGATTGACGGGAGCCGGGAGGGGAGGCGCTGGGACTGGGAGATTCAGATTAGCAGTCAGTGTTCGGCGCGGGCATACAATCGGGACTCGGGGTCGAGGAACTAGGAAGGGCGCAGGGCCGAACTCTCCGAAGGGGTTGACGGTTCACGGTTGTTGTGATTTGTGAATTCAATCTAAATTAAAAAGAAACAGAATTCAATCTAAATTAAAAAGAAACAGAGAGAGGGCCGATACCTCGCCCACGTAAGGCGAGGTATCGGCCCTCTCTCTGTTTTAAACAGAACGAGGGCCGATACCTCGCCCACTTGGAGCGACTGATAGGCCTTCGATCTGTTTTAAACAGACTGAGGGCCGAGAAGTCGCCCCAATTGGGCGACTTCTCGGCTCCAGGTGGGGCGAGGTATCAGCTCTCGGGCGACTTCTCGGCACTCAGTCATATATTTAAAACGCAAGTGAAACCAACATGAGAATTGAGATACGTAAAAATTTCCAAAATATAATCTTCTAGTTAATTATAAATTTGTACAAATTAAACGCATAGTTTTGCCATCCATCTAATAGTCAAATAGTCAATCATCATCCATTACAAAATCAAAAAATTACAAAAGGCTAATCTTGTTGTTGAACTTCCAAATTTTGAAATTCTTCGATTATTTCGTCATGTCTCTGTTGATTTCTTGAAGCAGCATCATTCCAATCCTTCATGCAAATGAGTTCCTCCACGAGATCAGGTGCAAGTCTTCCTCGTCGATCGTCGTACACACGTCCACCTGCACTAAAAGCAGATTCCGATGCTACAGTTGAGACCGGAGGTGTTAGTAGATCCCGTGCCATTACAGACAGAATAGGATATGTATTAGAAAACATTTTCCACCAATTTAAAATATCAAAATTTTCCTCACGAGAAAATTGATACCTAGTGTCAAAATAAATTTTCAGTTCATTTCGCATAGAACTAGAATATGCATCTGTATTTAATTCATTCCAAATATCATGAATACTAAAATGTGAAACTCCAATATCTCCACCCCTACTTGAACCAGCAGCATGTGAAGAAACACGACTACTCAGATTTGAATATTTAGATTCATAAGAAGAATATAAACTAGTAATTCCATGACTTATTTGATCTACAGAAAATAAAGAAGGAGTTTGTAAATTATTAGAAATTTTATTAACAATGAGAGATACTCCTCTTAACTTATTTCTAGGATCCATTATACATGCATAACAAAAAATAGGAGGGATGTCAAGCCAATACTTTTTAAATTTTATTTCCATTTTATCAAGTATATCTCTAAATTCTTCTATATGTCGATATTGTGCAAAATTACCTGTTAAGTTTATAAAAATTGGAAGAACAAGATGAGAAGTAGGATAATAAATTCCTGAACATTCATTTGTAGCCTCATAAAATGGTTTTAAAAAATCAAGAAATATATTAGCTATATCGCAACTAGATTTATCAAGATGAATACTTTGAGTTTTCTCACTAATAAAAGTACAGATAACTTGCCAATATGGCCTAGCATTTTCCAACATTAAATAAGTAGAATTCCACCTATTATCTACGTCAGTTTTTAATTTTCGTGGTTTAAGTTGAGCAGCTTTACAAAAATCTCTATATTCTTGTTGCCTCGAATTAGATCCAATTATATAAGAAATTGCTGATCTAATTGATTCAATATGAGGTGAAATAAATGTCATACCATCTTTAACAACTAAATTTAAAATATGACAAACACATCTCATATGAAACATAGAATTGTGAGTAGCATGTAATTGAAAATAATTTTTAAAATGAGAAATAACAGAATCATTAGCACTAGCATTATCAAGTGTTATGCTAAATATTCTATCTTTAATAGAAATAGAATATTCTTGCAATATTGCAAGAATATATTTATAAATTGTAATACCAGTGTGGGGATATTCACAATTACGAAATCCTAAAATTCTTTTATTTAATTGCCAAGATTCATCTATGAAATGAGAAGTTACAACTACATATCCTATAGAATTACGTGCACTCCATAAGTCAGACGTAATACAAATAGACATTGAAGGAGCATTTGAAAAAAATACAATTAATTCATTTTTCATATCATTAAACATTTTAATGATATCATTTCTAGTAGTACTTCTAGGAACACGTTTAAAGTTAGGAGTAGCATATTCTTTCATAAAATTTTCAAATTCAACACTATCAGTAAACGCTAGGGGCACTTCACATTGTGTTACAAGTTTTGCTATTCCTTCTCTCATTTTATTCTGTGAATACATAAAAGTGCCACTACCACTAGCATTTAATAATCTTTGCGTAGGATCTCTAACTTGATCGTTTAAATGACACTTTTGATAATGCCTATTTAGTGAGGTGGTTGAACTACTAGCAACGTATGCATAATTTTTAATACAATATTTACATTGAGCTCTGGATTCTATTTTTCCACCTATTTTAATATCTTTCATTACAAAATGTTTCCATACCTCAGAAGTTTTGTTTCTTTTTTTTTGAGGTGATGAAGTGGAAGTGGATGCTTGTGCAGATGATTGTCCTATTGAAAATGCATTTTCCCTAATTTCTTCAATATCATCATCAAAATCAATGTTACAATCACGTGGATCCATAATTAAAAATAATTTCAAATAAATGATACCAGAACCAAATTCCAACAAGATATTTTATGTCTTGTATGTGATGGTGTGAATTGATCACTTATACAGTATAACCTACGAAAATAAATTAATGTATGTTCGTCAAATTGTATAACTATTAAATATAATTAAAAATTTTGTAAATCTAAAAAGAATAAACTAAATTTTACCTTGTTGAACTTTGAAGCCTTGAAGGTTTGAACTTTGAATCACAGAGAGGCAGATAGCAGAGTACAGGAGTAGTAAAATAAGTAATTGAATTGAACTATTGAAGTGAAGTGAGAGAGATTGAGAGATTGAGGTGAAAATAAACCAAGGGAGGATTAGAATTTTATAGAAAAAATGGAGTGAACTAGTGAAGTGAAGGGGGAGAGCAAAAGCAACGGCCACAAAATCTCAGCGACTCAGCGTTTTCTTGTTACCGTTGCATTGTTAATGTTACCGTTGGAATTGGCTCTGTTTCAGTTTTTAGTTTTTACCAATTAAAACTGGTCGACCCTAGTGAATTGGCTCTATTTTACCAATTAAAACTGGTCGACCCTAGTGAGTTGGCTCTGTTTTACCAATTAAAACTGGTCGACCCCAGTGACTTATGGTCGACACTGCAATTTCTGTTTTCATTTGTGACACTTTATGGTCGACCCTAGTGCGTTATGGTCGACACTTGAATTGCTTCTGTAATTTCTGTTTTCAATTGTCACATTTAATGGTCGACCCCAGTGAGTTATGGTCGACACTTGAATTGCTTCTGTAACTTTTATTTTCATTTGTCACATTTAATGGTCGACCCTAATGAGTTTTGGTCGACACTCCTTTTGACATTATAAAAAAAACAATTGTAGTCCTTAACATTTCATTTTAAATATTTCAAAATTAACTCCAAAACAGTTAAACAGACAACAGATATAGATATGGACAAAAATAAGTAACTCAGTTTTCATTTTTTAATCATTCAAATTTCAATAATTACAATTTACATACCCACTGGTGAAGTCACTATATTTTTCATAAACTATGAAAAGCACACAAACAAAGACAAACACAAACAAAGACAAAATGTCACTGAGATGGAGAGTAACATGGATCGTCAAAAGGATCAAAAGAACCGACTGGAGGATCGACTGGAGGCGGAGCTGGAGGATCGACTGGAGGGTATATTCTGCCATTCCAATAATCTTGAAGAAAATAAAGATGCCCGTGAACGTCATTGAATTCTTCATGGAGTTCATCTTCAATCGCGTCCATCCTAGCGTCCATCCGAGCTTCCATCTGATCAAAGCGATCGAGAATCACGTTCTGAAAGGAGTCAAATGCTGTGCCAATGCTAGCTATATTGGCCTCCAAAATGTTGACCCTTTCCTCAAGGGAAGAGAAACTTCCTCTAGATGCATTGGATTGGGGTTCAGTAGTTTGTCTTTGCTCGTTACCACCCTCGCCAATTTCCATATATGAGGGTTCAGCTTCAGCCCCAGCCCCAGATGCACCAGCTCCTGCTCCAGCTTGTTCTCCTTTGAAAATCCACTCCCCAGTCGCATTGAGTACTATCCTCATTCTTGCTAGAGAGGAAGTGGTGTAGATGTCAGTTTTCTTCAAAGGTAATCGAGTCGCTGAACTAGGAATTTGGACACTATTGACCTCAAAAATCTTCATTAGAAGAAGATTAAAGGGTAAAGACTTGGCCTGGTTGGAGAATACTTGCAGCATCCGTTTCAAAATTACGTACCCAACGTTAAATGATTCTCCTCGAAAGATTTTATACAGAACATAGAGATCCATCCCACTAATATGCTCTCTATGTCCATCTCTTGGTAAAAGATTGTAAGTAATCATGTGATGGATGAGTCGTGCACGTACATTTAAATCATTAGCCTTTGGTTTCAACAGAAGGAATTGATTTGGATCCTTAACAATCATTCTCAAAAATTCAGTTCCTTCACTAGTGCCCACAAAATCAGGATACTTGGCTGCCTTATAATAACATTCAGCCTCGTTGTTGAACTCACATTCTAAAATTGTATTTATTGAACTTGGGGATATCTCTATGTGTTTTCCATATACATAACTAATAATTTTGAGAGGCCTCAAAGAATGTTCTAAATTTGCGTAGAACATTCTCACTGTAGTTTCAATGTAAGGTCCATCAAAATCAAACAACTCATATAACCCCAGAGCCTTTAACGGCTGTTCCAAATTTAAGCTATATAAATCATAAAATTCTACTCTTCTACTTAAAATCAGGGGTTTGAACTGAAAATCATCATCATACCATTTCAATGAATCAGAATTCTTGAATAATGGAGAGGGCCATGTAGGTTGTTGGTCAATTTCAGCGGATGGAGTAGCATTCTTTGATCTCCTTTTGTGAATGGGGAGTTTGCTGCGAGTGCGAGATGATGAAGACATTGGAGGTGTAAATGAAGAGAAGAGATGAATATCAGAAGAAAATGTCACAGAATGGTCGAAAATAGCCGATGGCAGTCGAGAGGTGAGACTCGAGAGAGAAGGGTCGAGAGTTAGGGTTTTTGGTCGACCCTAGGAATAAAATGATTTTTTATGTGTCGACCAGTTGCATTAGTGGTCGCCACTTGCAAATGGCCGATATATCGCTCATAGGCCGATATATCGCTCCTGTTTGAATTGACTGTTGTTACTTAATAGTTAATATTTGTTATTTGTTAATAGTTAATAAATTATGTTATTTGTTAATTGTTATTATAATATTTTATATGATATCACTTGCAGTAAATTTAAATATATAATCAACTAATCTAATTAATTATATTTATATCATTACAATTTACAATTGCAATTTACAATTTTGCAGGATAGCATAACTCAGAAGAGTGGGAGATCAGATTATCGATGGTCAGGCCGACTCAGGCGTCGCCGCGTCGGAGAGGGTTTAGCGCTCACCGCAGTGGCGCAGTCCGCAGAACCCGAGCTGGGCTTCCGTTGACGAGCCAGCTCGCGAGCTGGCTCGCGAACTCGCGAGCAGGCTCGTCGAGCCCGGTCATTTACGGGCTCGCGAGCTGGGATGTCCAAGCTCGACTCGACTCGCCTGTGTGACTCGAGCCAAACTCGCTCGTTACTGTAGCGAGCCGAGCCAAGCTCGACCCGCTACAGTAACGAGTCGAGCGAGCGAGCTGTCGAGCAGCTCGCTCGTTTAACATCTCTATTGGAAACCATATTTTGCTTTCCAAACTCTCGTCCAAAGAGAATCTTTTTGTTGATAATTCCAAGCTAGTTTAAAAATAAAAGTCAAATTAACTGACTTCAAATTACGGATGTCCAATCCTATATTTTTAGGCTTGCACACATCTTTCCATGCGACAAGGTGCATCTTTCTTTTCTCTTTGGAACCACCCCACAAAAAATTCCCTATTGAGCCCTTCAATTTGATCAAGAGATCCTTCAGGTGAAAGAGCTGCTTGCATTGTACATTGGGACAAGGAGTGTAACACGTTTAACAATTGCTTAACCATTTGGTAAGTCTTCTTCCAACTTTATCAATTCTATGACTATAATTGCTCTTACATAATTTATAGTCCCAAATCTGAACTCCCAAGTATTATGTTACTGCCCCATGACGTTCAACCACATAGCTTCTAGGCAAAAAGGATGATTTCTTCTATCAGTCCGAAACCTGTAAAAGAGGATGGTGGTCCGACTTTACACGAGGAAGAGCTGACTACTGCAATAACTTCTATTTAATCGCTCAATATTTGAAAATTTGAATAATGTTATATTTATTTTTTTATTCTATTTTTTTAAAATATTTTGTCAATAATTTATATAACAATTTATTATTTTAATTATATCTATCATTATTTGACACGTGGTCGAAAAGATTAAGACAATAGAATAAGAGAATAAATATATCATTACTTTGTCTACTCGGAAGTGGCGAAGGACTGCACAACCGGACCATGCGACGTGATTGGTGCCAAATTAAACCAATGATCGACGCAAAAGCGGGTTGGTCAGATCATTTGTAGGCTGTTCCGGCGAGAAATCTGTGTGAAAATCATGCCCTAAACGTCACCTCCCAACTCCATCACCGTTGATCTTCTCCGATATCAACGACTCCTCAAAACAGGAACATGTATACTCCCGTCACACATTCTGGATTCTACGACTGACGCCTAGGAGCCACCTGTCCCTTTCAAGCCAGTGGGACCCCCGTCAGATCCAAATTTCTCATCTTAGAGCGGCAGCGACTAGCCAAAGGCAACTTCTTTGCTTCCCTCCACTCTCTCCGGCCTCCACCCCTGCCGGATTCTTCTTTCGGAACGCACCGAGTAGGACTTCGCTAACTGTAATTTATGCCTGAATGAAAGGGTTTTGTAGTTGAGGATTATATTTTTACTTCTAGTTTGCTGAGGAGTATGGGAGTTTTGATTTCGACGACGAAAGAGCTGAGCTCTTGATGCTTCTGACAAACTCCAGTTATTTCTTATTTCGATTTCTAATGGAGTTTGATTGAAATCTTCGACGCTATGTCGTTTTTAAGAAAGAGAAAGAACTACGATCCATCAAAAGTTTCGCATTCGGTGGCTCAAATTGACGATGGAAACGAGGAAAAAGAGAGTGAGAAGCCGAAGAGAAAGCAAACGGAAGAGAGACAGACTAGAAGGTGTTCTTGTATCGATAGTTGTTGTTGGTTTATCGGCTGTGTATGTTCAATTTGGTGGTTCTTGTTGTTTATGTATAATGCAATGCCTGCTTCGTTCCCTCAGTACGTGACAGAAGCTATAACAGGGCCTCTACCGGATCCTCCTGGTATGAAGTTAAGGAAGGAGGGCTTGACGGTGAACCACCCTGTTGTGTTCGTACCCGGGATTGTAACTGGTGGGCTCGAATTATGGGAGGGGCACCCATGCGCTGACGGGTTGTTCAGGAAGAGATTATGGGGTGGTTCATTTGGAGAATTGTATAAAAGGTGAACAATGGATATACTCTGGTTTTCGTTTTTGTTGACAATCTTCAATCACTTGGCGGCATGGAGTTTAATGCTTCAAGCAGTTGTTAAACCTTGTTTGTGTTTAAAATGAAATTTAGGTTTTACATATTTTGAAGAAATATGGAGAGTAGAGTGGTATGAAACTCCATTGCATTAAATGAGTGTGACATAGGAAGTTAGGGGTATTGATTCGTAAGACGGTGCTTTTGCTATCCAGAAGTCTTTTTGGTGTTGTTTTTAAAAGCTGTGATGGGAGCCTGCTTTAAAGTTAAAAGATTTCCTTAGCAATGTCAGAAACTCGAAAAGTTTGTGTAGTACTGATCACCTTAGAAAAACTACTGGGAACACATAGTGTTCGTCAACAGTTAGGTTCCTCCTATTGAACTTAATAAAAAGAAGCTCAGTATTCTGAAAATTATATGCTTTTAATTGAACCCTTGATTGGAGTTGCTTTTCAGCTGTTATGAACTTTAACTTCCACGGTGCTCCAATTCATTCTCTAAGGTTGTCCTTATTTCTGTAGGCCTCTTTGTTGGGTTGAGCACATGTCACTTGACAATGAAACTGGACTGGATCCTCCTGGTGTGAGAGTCAGGCCAGTATCTGGTCTTGTGGCAGCTGATTACTTTGCACCGGGTTATTTTGTTTGGGCAGTTTTGATTGCTAATTTAGCTCGGATTGGTTATGAAGAGAAAACAATGTATATGGCTGCCTATGACTGGCGATTATCGTTTCAAAATACTGAGGTGTTGTTTGGTTATAATTTTTTTTAGAATGATGTGTTTGGTTGAATATTTAACTGCATTTTCAACAGACTAGATTTTTAGCTTATTCAATTAAACCTTCCACGCATGTTGTAAGAACGTAGGTGAATGTATTTGAAGTCATCAGTTCTGTCTGTTCAATTGTAATGGTGCTGTCGTATCTTTAAACCCCCAATGAGCTTACAAGATTGCTTAACTTGATTAATCAGGTCAGGGACCAAACTTTGAGCAGGATAAAAAGTAATATAGAACTTATGGTGGCTACTAATGGTGGGAAAAAGGTTGTTGTCATCCCTCATTCAATGGGCGCTCTTTATTTTCTGCATTTTATGAAATGGGTTGAGGCCCCTGCTCCAATGGGCGGTGGAGGTGGTACGGATTGGTGTGCAAAGCATATAAAAGCAGTAATGAATATTGGTGGACCGTTTCTAGGTGTTCCAAAAGCAGTCTCAGGGATTTTTTCTAGTGAAGCCAAAGATATTGCCGTTTTCAGGTTTATCCTATTGACTTGTTTTCTGTTTTCATGGCTAAGATCTTATTTATAACAAATTTTTTTGCCCATCCCAAGTTCTCTTCTCAACTTGTGTGGTTTTGTGGGAGTGTGGAAATAAAGGTTCAACCTAGTATCTATAATGAGATTTAATTATTTTTTGCATATTATTTTATTCAATGCTGATCCATTACCATGTATTTGTTACTGATTAAATTTTATAGTTGTTTCATATGATAGTGGATATTTTTCATGGAAGATTATCAGAAGAGGGCAATTTTATTTCCTTTTTCTGAAGTAATTGTATTCCCTTACACACTTAAGAGTTTAGAAGAAGTCTGACGTTTACTTCTGTAGTCTTACTGATGGGAAAACCTCTGGCTGAAGTTTTAAATGTTTGACTAACTGTATCAAGGCTTCTAATATGATTAAATTAAAATGTTGCTTTGACGAACTCAGTTACTATGTGACTAACTCAATTTATATGGAAATGATATATAAATCCTTCAGCGCTCAATATTGTAGCTATGTGTATTATTCCCTGCCAGTGAACACCCTTGACAGATCATTTAAGAAACTGTAACCGGATTGGTGTATTTCTATTTTTTTAAGTATGATAGTTCGTGCAGGTAGTGTCTAAATCATGTCAGGTTGAATTTCCATTGGCAGCGCTTTATCCTTTTGTCCTTGTGCAGGGCTTTCGCACCAGGTGTTCTGGATAAGGATGTTTTTGGTCTTCAAACATTACAACATATGATGAGGATGACCCGTACATGGGATTCAACAATGTCTATGATACCAAAAGGAGGGGACAGCATCTGGGGGGGTCTTGATTGGTCTCCAGAAGGTTATTTTAATTGCAGAGCTAGGAAGTTGAAGAACAATGAAAACCAGGGTACAGATCCAAACTGGGATGGAAGTTTAGACTCTACCAATACAGCGAATTATGGGAGGATGATAACGTTTGGGAAGGAAACAGCTCAGGTGCATTCCTCCAAGATTAGAAGGGTAAATTTCAAGGTAAGGTTTGTTATTTGGGTACATTCTGATACAAACTATAAAAATTGGATTTTATCTGTACGTTCTTGTGATTATTTTCCCATGAGAGAAAAAAAGCATAAACCTTTGGTTTTTGCTCAAAATAGTATCCTCTAGAATGACAGTCAAAGTTCAGTTATGACTCCTAGTATTTTCATTACCCTTGAGTCGTTTTCAATAGGTATCCACCCATGAGAACTTTATGTATTTAAGTGAGTTTTTTGTACATGTTCATTGGCAGGACTCGGTGAAGGGTGGCAACCTTGCAAATACGACCCCCTGTGATGTATGGATAGAGTACAACGGAATGGATGTAGAAAGCATCAAAGCAATTGCTGATTACAGAGTTTACACAGCTAATTCGATTTTGGATCTGCTTAATTTTGTTGCTCCGAAATTAATGGCACGTGGGAGTTCTCATTTTTCATATGGAATTGCTGACGACTTGGACAACCCAAAATATGAACACTATAAATATTGGTCAAATCCCTTAGAAACAAAGTAAGATATTTGACTGGTCATGGTTCTTCAATTAAGTATATTTGGCAAATGATAATTTGAACAGATGTAGTTTTTAGTATTTTTGAAGCTTTTTGTTTCTTTATACTTGATATCAATTTGGTCTCAATCATCCTTTACTTGCTACAAATCCTGTAGACTTTTGTGCAAGCTTGACTAGAAATTCATATTTTGTGTTGAGTCTCATGTGATAAATATCTTACTACTGAGAATGTAGGTCGATTATATAACCTTAGATCCTGTATTGTCAGACCAAGGCTCATGATAAGGATGTCTTTTTCCTTTCATTTTGCTTCTTTACTCTTTTTGGGCAATGTCGATTCTACATTGCTTGCAGAAATGATGTTATTCACTGGTTCCTAAGTTTCTAATTGAAGATATTTCTACTCTGCTTTCTTAGATTACCAAATGCCCCAGATATGGAGATCTATTCGATGTATGGGGTCGGGATTCCCACAGAAAGAGCATACGTATACAAATTAGCTCCCACCACTGAGTGCTACATTCCCTTTCAGATTGACACCTCAGCAGAGAGTCCAGGGAAAGACACTTGTCTGACTGGTGGAGTGTTTTCTGTCGACGGAGACGAAACAGTCCCAGTTTTAAGTGCAGGTTTCATGTGTGCAAAAGCCTGGCGAGGAAAAACCCGGTTCAATCCCTCAGGCATTCGCACTTACATAAGGGAATATGATCATGCCCCTCCAGCCAATCTTCTGGAAGGAAGGGGCACCCAAAGTGGTGCTCATGTTGACATAATGGGCAATTTCGCATTGATAGAAGACATCTTAAGAGTAGCTGCTGGGGCCACGGGAGAGGACTTGGGTGGAGATCGCGTTTACTCTGCCATCTTCAACTGGTCAGAAAGCATCAAGTTGCAACTCTAAGCTCTAATGGTGAGAATTCATATGGTTTCGGATAGTTTTATACACGATAAAACATGCACATTGATGTGATTGCCTAGATTTTGCTTTACATGAAAGTGCAATTTGTTTAGGAATATGTATCAAATAGTTATATCTTTTTTTTTTTTTTCTGATTTGCTTCTTTTACATCCAAAATACAGAACCCAATGTGCTTTCCTTCTCGTTCCATTCCACAATGTACACGAGAAACCGCTGTCTGCGGCAGCTCACAGGTCGCTCGAGAAGTTAGCAAGGTCAGGTCAAAGATGGCATTGAAAACAAGGACATTGAAGATGAAGTTTGGTAAAGAAAATGCTTGTAATTCTAATCTTCACTGTTATAGGACTTTGCTTACTTCTAGTCTTCATTGTTATGGAAATTCCCTACTCTCTCTCTCTCTGAGTTAGCAACGCCTTTTAGTTTTAGGTAAGGTTTGCAATGGCTTAGCTGATCCCCTAAGCACCACCACTTTTGGTGCACTACTACTCTTAAAGGCTTAATTGATGACTTAATCAAATCAAAGTCACATCATTTAACACACATGCAGAGAGTTGTTTAAAGTTCAAGTTAACGCGAATGACTCGTCTTGTACGTATAATTTCTTGATCTTTCACCCTTATTTCTCGTATTCATGACTATTTATAAATAATTTACTGATAAATAAAAATTGAGTGTTTTTTAATCTAAATTCTAAACTATGATTTTTTTTTTTTAAATCAAACCTTAAATTATCATCTACAATCCAAACCTTAAACTATTCAAAACTTAATAAATCAAACTCCGGCGGACGGTCGATCACTGTCCGTTCGCTAACAACGGTCATCCATCGTGTCACTGGACATGTCGGATCAGCCGGACATGGGGGATGGATCACTGTCTGTTCCACGTGCGGTGCACGGGACTCCTGAACGGATGACCGTTCTTCGAGACACTGTTGTTCGTTTCACGGAGCATTACGAGCACGGCTAGCTGTATTCTGAAAACGGCCCCTCATTTCATCATCAGGGACGGAAACAGACGGTCGTTTTAAGAACATGGTCATTCGTTATTAAAATTAGGGATGAGAACGGAGGGTCACCACCCCTACAAGGGCTGTTTGTTCCCCGATAGTATATAATGAAACAGACGCTCGAACCGCGAAATCTTCAGAAAAATCTGAATCCTCTCAGCCATTTTGCATTTTTTTTTCCAAAATCCGACCGATTCACGCCCCACTTTGTTCATTTCTCCATTCTCAATTGTTTCGTTCTATTTTCATCCAAAGCCTCACAAATCCGAGCTTAAAAATTCAAAATCCACAAATCACAAATTTGACATATATTTCTAAAAATTCCTTTGAAATGGCTAAGAGATTGGTTATTAGACGAAAAGTTGAGCCGACAGAACGTCGGGCACCGTCAACATCGCAAGGAGCTCCAGCACAAGGTGACCCGACGAAAGGTTTGGTTTAAAAAAAAAAATCAGTAGTTTAGGGTTTAAAATGAAAAAAAAAAAACCATAAAAATAATAAGCAGAAAGTTCACTTTGACCAAAATAATAATGATAAGCATTATATGATTACATGTTAGCCATTAGGAGAGATTACATCATACCTTAAAAATTCCGAATTTCGACTCCATGTTCTTCCCATTTCTTACCAGGAAGAGCTGAACTTGCAAGCACTCTGCTGCGGAGAGAGATCAACTATGGTTTCCTATGTAAACGCCTTATTGTACGGCGTCGGACGTCTAGTGGTCGCTGGAATGGCGTTGCTGGTCGCCTTCCAAGAGAAGCTCGTCTACGTCCCCATTCTTCCGGGTCTCTCCAAGTCCTACCAGATTACTCCCGCACGCCTCCGACTGTCTTATGACGACGTCTGGCTCCGATCCTCCGATGGAATTCGCCTTCACGCTTGGTTCATCAAGCTCTTTCCTGATTGCCGAGGTCCCATTATCTTCCTTTTCTTTTTTAAGGAGGAATTTTCGATGTTTTATCTCTAATGGAAGTCTAGCTTATTTATTGAAGTAGGTTTTTGATTCTATTAATTGTTCATTGTTGTCGAGACTTTGATCTGATTGTAATCATGGCATGTTTACTTGCTAAAATCAGAATGGAATGAGTATGAAATAGAGAGATTTTAAGGATTATTCCCAACTCCAGATTTAATATGGCAAATGAATTGAAACGCTTTGAGAGGGTGTAGTTGAAATATCTGGTGTAGTAAAAAGAGCATCAGGTGAAAAAAGTACTCTTATCAAGTTGCCAGACTATGGAATGAATGCATGCCTCGAAGAACTAAGCTGAAATGAATATGATCAGATTTATTCAAAGATGTTCACCAATAAATAACAAGAAGAGTAATTTTGTGCAGGTCCAACAATTCTTTTTTTCCAAGAAAATGCAGGAAGTATTCTCACTATTATGCCAGTGGTGTAATATCTTGGGAGTCTTGCATTAATGTGATCTATAGTTTTGCCAATTTAGTTACTTTGTGTATGAGTTTATAGCAAGTTGTATATGCCTTTTCCTATGTTTATTGTTTATCTGGGCTGTTTAATGTTGACTATTGAACGAGGAAGTGTGTAGTGTGTGAAGAGGGAAAATGCATTATAAATAGTAAGGATGGGGAAGAGAGGGGATTATGAATATTGTTTACAACAAACATATTGTCTAGGCTGATCTTTTTTCCAAGTGTGTAACTCGTGGGTGTTTCCGAACCGGTGATTCGCTGGAGCTTTGGCGATTCTATTTCCGTTTTTGTGTGTTCTTTTTCTAGTAATCTTGCAATGGACCATTCCCATGCGAAACATTTAACTCGTTTCCTTTACTACTTGCTTTAGATATTGTTCACCGTCTTGAAATGGTTCTCATAATGTTACAAAGGTTGCAGTGCAATGTATTTATGCTTTCATACCGAGGGTATGTCCCTCCATTTAGAATGGTAATTATTGTCAGTTTTTAATAAGTTTGTACCTGTGAAGGTGTTGAAATATATCACTGGTGAGTCCAACTGAATAATTCTGAGGTAAATACCTTAAACAGGTATGGAGCAAGTGATGGTTATCCTTCTCAGCAAGAAATTATTGGGGATAACCAGGTAGTTCTTTTTTAATTATAGGGAAAAGTTCAATTTAGCCCCCAACGTATGGGGTCAGTGGTCATTTGGTCCATAACATTTATTTTTTACCCAATCAGACCCTATCGTATACACCGTTTGCAATTCAAACCCTCCCGTTAAATTTTCTGTTAAATTTGACACGTGCTTTGCACGTGCACTGCTAAAACCCCAAAATACCATTCTTTCCTCTCGAAATCCCTAAAGTAAAAGATAAATTTGTCCGAAATCTCTACCGTAAATTCAAATTGGAATAATAAGAGATAGTTTAGTGTATGTTTTTAAAGTGAATTTAACTTTTAATTTAGAGATTTCGAGAGGAAATGAGGGTATTTTGGGATTTTAACTGCGCACGTGTGAAATTTAACGGAAAATTTAATGGGAGGGTTTGAATTGCAAACAGTGTATACAATAGGGTCTGATTGGGTTAAAAATAAACGTTAGGGACCAAATGACCACTGACCCCATACGTTGGGGTCTAAATTGAACTTTTCTCTTAAATTATAAATTCGATGTTCAAATTAATCTACTTGCTAATCTTATATTGTTTTATTTATTTTTATTAGACTGCTCTTGATCATCTTTCTCAAAGGATTGATATCGACACATCTAGAGTACTAGTATTTGGAAGTTCACTCGGGGGTGCGGTTGGAGCAATGCTTACAAAGAACAATCCTGACAAGATATTGTCAAGTTGAAATTCTTATGAGTCAGAGCTTTGCTAAATGTTTGATATAACAAAGATTCACTTTGCATTATGTTTCCTCTTCTATCCTTTCCTTTCAGTTGTCTAATTATGTCAATTAATTTATCTTTCTTGTTTGGCGTATTTTTTTCACGTCTGAATTACAACCCACAGGTTTCAGCACTGATACTCGAGAACACTTTTACGTCTATTCTTGACATGGCTGGAGTTCTATTGCCCTTCCTAAAGTGGGTTTATTAGAGGGAGTGGTTCGAAAGGTCCTAAAATTCTTAATTTTCTTGTGCGATCACCATGGAGTACCATCGATGTTGTTGGCCAGGTGAGGCTAAATGTTGGTCTGAATTATTTGTTTCATCCAAATCTTATTGAGAAAGTGGGTTTAAAATAAAATTAAAACCGACATTGCCTACAGTATGTAGTTTTTATATTTCTCTTTATATAACTAAAATAAATCGCATTTGCCATTTGCACATGCATTCTTGTTTGGCATTTCCTCTAATTGCCTTGGTTATTTATTATGGATTTCAATCCCTTGGCTGTTAATATGAGATCTGAATTTCAGATTAAGCAGCCCATCCTTTTTCTTTCTGGATTGCCAGATGAGATGGTTCCTCCAGTCCACATGCAGACGCTATGTGCAAATGCAGCTAGTCATAACAGGAGTTGCATGTTTGAGGAATTTCCTTCTGGCATGCATATGGATACTTGGCTAAGTGGGGGTGATCATTATTGGAGAACAATCCAGCAGTTCATTGAACAAACGGTTGCAAAGAAAAATGCAAACGAAATATCAGGAGAAAAAGGTAAAGTGTTGGCCTTAAATCTCTAAAAACACTTGCTATGCTAATAAAATGACATTGAACAGCATAATTGATGTCTTCATTTAGTTATGTTTTTATTTCTTTTTCATATTTATACTCAGAAAGGTTTCAATTGCTTGCATAAAACTTGTCTCAGTCATCTTTATATTGATGTATAAAAACTACTCAGATTTTGGAGAAAAGTGACTGGGATGGCATGCAAACTACTGAAATATTATTGAATGACTTACACCCAGAAAGACACCAAGATTTCTGTCTCTTTTTCTTGGCAAGTTGAAGCAATTGAAAGCTCCATGCGAGGAAGAAACCAACAGTCAGCCTGGAAGTGCTGCTCTTCCATGGTAATATTCTGTCAGGTGTAGAGAATTTGTATTTGTTTTTTGGCCTTCACGATAAGGCGGAAATCTAGAGTGCCCTTCGTATGCTGTGATTTGGAGCGACAATGTTCTAATTGATTTTTATCCTCTGAAATAAGGAATTCACTATTCTTTTGCTTGAAACAGATAAACAAATCATTTGATGCCATCTGCAATTCTTTTTGGAATGAATGAGATGTGTTTCAGCTTCAATTATTAATTGGTGTAATTTTGAAAATGGGTAAATCAAGATCAATTAATCAAATTAATATTATTTGATTACTGAAATTAAATTTTCTACACCTGTATCATTGTAATATTTCAGGGGGGGTTCATTTTTTTTAAAAAACATAATTAATAAATAAATTATAACTCGTTGAGCATAATAAATTAGCATAAGAACTTGTATTGCTTGAATTGTGTAATTAATGATATTTTTATATTTAAAATTAGTGACGAAGATTAGTAGACCATTGGTATTTCATTACATTTTAAAAAGGAAAATTAAAAAAAAAATCTTAAAACAAACATTTAAATATGTTTATTACCAAAGTAACTTTTAAATTACGTTATGTTAACAAACTCGCCTTGTTGTTGAAATTTTCGTTAACAATCATTTTGAGTGATCGCCTTTGAATCCCAGACGTCTGCTGTATTGAGCCACCTCTTCAATTTTTGGGTGCTCAGTCCAAGCTGCGGACGTGCAGTCTCCATAGTAGTTTTGGTTGCAGATGCCCAGAAACATAAAGCATAAGCTCTGTCTCGAGGTAACATTTGTCAATATTAATTAGGGAACGTGACAATTCTTGAAAAAAAAATTATTACAACAAGTTAATTAAGGAAATTATTGCTAAAATTTAATGATAAAAATAATGAAGTGCGTAATTTATAGTTGAATGCCACAACATTGAGCCACAACATCAGATTGAATATAACTATTTTATTATTCTGGTTTTAATTCAAAAAATCTCAATTTATACCGACAATTATTGTAGTTTAATATGCTTGAATGAAAATTGATGATTTTATTAAAATAATAAATAGGAGGGCCACAATTGAGTAATCAAGGAACTAAAGTTGGATAAATAATAGAAGGAGCTTGATTGGAAAAAAAAAAATAGATTTTTGAATTTTAATCCTAGAAATTGCTAAAAATTGGGAGGAGACAAGAAAAGGAAAGAACATATAAGAATTTCTACTCTTCTGCATTTTATGATGAATTATTCATTTTTAATTAATACTCTTTGTTTCTTTTTATCTATTATGAACTAAATTTTCAACTGGTAGGAATTGAAAGTATTAATCTATGTTTCTTTTATGAACTTGTTGCGGTAATTGAATTAGAAAATTCAATATGATTTTATTGTTTAATTCATTCAGTGTTAAAAAACATAAATAAATATTAAGACTACTATTCTATGTGACAATAAATAGAATGAGAAAATATATTGAATTGTGCATAGATTAATATTTTCATATTGATTTATAAATTTTGTATGATTAAATAGAATTGCGAGTAAATGAGTTCATTATGGTATTTGTCTTTTATAAAGTAATGAGAAAAATAATAGAAGAGATAATCAAGTAACTGTGACAAAGCTTGATCTATAAATAATATTATAAATATTCTAATTCAATTGCTACAATATTTCTTACAATTTTTGTAGTAAAAAACATAGCGAAAAAAATCAATTATGATCCTCGTCTTGTTAATTAAATTCCTTAAAATTCTGTGTCAAATAACTTTTATACTATTTTAACTATTACTTTGTTCATCTTAATTTTTATTCTACTTAAATTTAACTCTTGATAACTTTTGTCATAGTGGGTTCAACACTTACTTTCACTTTATTATTTAAGCACTTGCATAGTGTAATGATTTTGCATAACATAACACCTAATTTTAAGTGAGAGTGTTTGCCGTGAAGCTACAGTGGACGTTCTGCCTTATTTAAATAGGTGACTTCATGGACGCTCGATATTTAAGAAATAGCGTATACTGTGAACGTCTTCACTTAAAATCAGACACGTACTAGTTAATATTGACAATTATTGTCTCGGAAGTAAACTTCGTCCCTTAGCTAGATGTCAGGGTTTAAAGACAATTGGCCAGAATGATTTTAATAAAAAAAAAACCTTCAATGGTAATGACGAATTTATTAAAAGAGGATAATTTAATGATGAAAAGTCCAATTTGAACCTTAAATTATGAGGTGAGAGACAAACTGAACCCTACACTATATTTGGGTACAAATAAAATTTTAAATTATCCCCATCAAACAAGTTATCCTTCGTCGTTAGGCGTTTTTAGATACAATCACGGTCGTCAGCATTTTAAGTGCGGGCGATCTCCACGGTAGCCCTCTTTTTTACGCGTGGTCGAAACAACGAAATTAGGGCGATTTATAAATCGATCGGTAGGTTGATGCGACGGTTCGAAATTAGAGCAAAATTGCAAAAAAAAAAAAAATGGTGTGAGAGATCAAAACTGCGAACAAAATCGATGGAGGATTAGGTATTGGAGGTAGAAATTTGCCAGAACTGTGTGTAAAATTGCCAGAGAGAGAAGCCAGGTCGCTCGCGTTTTGCACGACTCGTGGGCGACTTCACTTAAAACCCCAAAGGTCGCCCTCGTTTTTACGTGCGATGAAAAATAGGGAGAAACAACGAAATTATGGCGATTTGTAAATCGATCGGTAGATTGATGCGGCGGTCTGAAATTAGGGCAAAACCACGAAGAAATGGTGTGAGAGATCAAAACTGCAAACAAAATCGATGGAGGGCTATGTATTGGAGGTCGAAATTTTCTGGAACCGTGTGAAAAATTACCAGAGAAATAAGCTAGGTTGCCCGCATTTCACACGAGTACAACTACACTTAAAAACGAGGGCGACTTCACTTAAAATGCGGGCTACCACAGAGGTCGCCCTTGTTTAAACGAGATCACCCTTGTGTGAAGCATGGTTGACCGTACTTAAACAGCGATGACAATGACTGATTTGTTTGATGAAGATAGTTTAACCTTTTAGTTGCGTCTAGAGATGTTAAACGAGCGAGCCGAGCCGAGCCGAGCCGGAAAAGGTTCAGCTCACCGAGCCTGCCGAGCCTGCCGAGCCTAACGAGCCGAGCCTAACGAGCCTAACGAGCCGAGCCTAACGAGTTGACCCCAAAAAATTTTCAACCCGAGCCGGCTCGCGAGCCACGAGCTTAACGAGCCGAGCCGGCCTAACGAGCCGAGCTTAACAAGTCAAAAACTTATGTCTTTTACTTCAAAATTCCTCTGTAACGACCTCTTTTCCCAGCAAGATATTCTCCGCTCTAGGGATTGGGCAGTAGCCCAATATCCTCCATTCACGGCTTTGTTTGGCGAGAACTTCCCAGAAGGTCACTAAACCTGGAATTGCTCTCGCCGAAGCACTTTTAACTTCAGAGTTCTTATGGGATCCGTTGTCAATCGTGCTCCAAAACGCGTTTTGCTATGATGGAATGGTCACTTTACATATGTTTCATTTCCACATACTTCTCCAAGCGATGTGGGATTGTGACGACCCCCTTTTTACGACCCGTCACCTTCCGTTTCGCCCGCGCGGACGTACCGCCATCCGAGTTCCGGTTCGTGCAGCCATCGTACAGATACGTGCATATTCGGGTCATCACATCCTCAATGATTTGTTTAGACCAAAATGCTAAATAATCAATTTAAAATTTGATTATTTGTAAAATTAAAAGAAGAAAATTACAAACCACGAGAAAAAGGGTTCTGCAGCTCTTCATGGTTTTAGAGTGGGTTTTAGATTTGGATGAAAAGAACCCACGAGAAAAAGGGTTCTGCAGAACCCTTTTTTGTCATTTACCTAATAATTTCATCACCTTCTCCAATCTCCATACCTACTCTTCCAGCTCTTCTCTCTTTCTCTCTCTAAAACCACGACCATGGATCTCTGCAAACTGAGCTTGCTTCTGCTCACCACCATTTCCATCTCCTATTCCAAAGAAAAGCTCAGATTAAGGATGAGAGCCGACCCAAAAAATTTCGGCAAATACAGCAAAGATCCATACCCCAACCAGCAAGATCTGGGGCCAGCTCGTACTACTCCGCGGGCAGCTGGGTGGCTCGCGAGCCTGGCTCGGTCCCAAGCGGGCTCGCGAGCCCAGGGGCAGGGCTCGGCTCGGCCCGGCCCGCCTATTGGGATCGGGCCAGGCTCGGCTCGCTACTGTAGCGAGCCGAGCCAAACTCGATCGGCTACTGTAGCGGGCGGGCTGGAATTCACTCCATAATTTGACGCTAAAATTGGACTTTTTCTTTTAATATTAGTTTGTTAAACAGCCCTCCCAAATCTCATAATTAATTTTTTTTTTTTTGAACTTCATCCAATTGTAAAAGTGTTCTTCCCTTACTCTGTTCCTGCTCTCCCTCTGGGCCTGATTGTTTTGCTTTTGCTATTCAGTTACCCCTTAACTTGTTCCTTCAACCATTGTTTCTTCTCTCCCTTCTCCTCCTCCTCCTCCTTCTTCTTCTTCTTCTTCCCGAAGCTTAATAGCTGTTTTTTTATCCTGTTTTTCTTGTTTCTTTTGGTTTTCTAGTTTGAATTTGAAGCGAGCTTTGAGACTGATTCCCACGTTAATGGATGGAGGGGCTTCATTTAACCCTCGCACGGTGGAGGAAGTTTTTAGGGACTTTAAGGGTCGTCGAGCTGGCATGATTAAAGCTCTTACCACTAACCACTGATCTCTCTCTCTCTCTGACGATAAGTAATGAAATTAACTGTTGTATGAGGGAATGTTTCAAGTTCTTGTTACGTCATTATATTAAAATATATTTTTTGGCGTCCTTATGTTACTTGTTTTTTGTGAATTTCTTACCACATTTTAGAGAAGGAGAATCTTTGCCTTTATGGATTGCCTAACGAAGAGTGGGAAGTCAATTTACCTGCTGAAGAAGTGCCTCCAGAACTCCAAGAGCCTGCTCTCTGGGTATCAATTTTGCAAGAGATGAAATGCAAGAAAAGGATTGGCTATCACTGGTTGCAGTTCACGGCGATGCTTGGTTGCTCTCCGTAGCTTTCTATTTTGGTGCCAGATTTGGTTTCAACAAAGCTGACAGGTTTTTTCCATTGACAGGCTTTACTCACTGATTGAGATTTATTACTTGAATGAGGGAATGATCTACCTCAATGCAGTGTTTTTAGATGGTTTGAATGAAATTCAAGTAAGTTGTCTGCACTAGATGCCGTTGAATCTTATTGGAAATTGACAGTGAAGATCGATTATTATGATTAACCTTGAGCCTAGCTTCTAAAACATTTAGAAAGATAACATTTTCCTATTCGTCATTCTTCGGTGATTTGTCCTCGAACAGAATCTGAAGTGGTCGTGCACCTCTTATTAAAATTTGAATCCCCTGCGATACCGAGGTATTCCTTGTGTGTGGGGTTTGAAATATAAAGACTACTTTTTTCAAGTGTGGATCTATCTGAAAATGTTTGGGACGACCTTATTTTATTTGAATTTTGGTCATAGCTTATATTATTCAACATCTTTACATATTATGCTAAGTCAGATTTCTGATGCAGGAAACAGTCTTTTCAGGTCGATAAATGATCTACCGACTATATTTGAGGTTGTGACGGGAAGTGTGAAGAAACAAGGGAAAGAGAAGCCATCAGTTTCAAATAATGGCAACAACAAAACCAAATCAGGCTCCAAAGGGGTAATTGAGTTTTACCAAGTGTCTTCCAACTGTGACGTTGTCCTGCTTTCTTTTTCAATGTGAATCATTTCTTTTTCTCGTTCAAGTAGTCGATCCGTAGGATTTTATATACGCTTCCACCGAAAAGCAAGCCACTGTATTTACACATATGTTGTTATGATTGCAAATGAAAACAGCGGGGATCTGAAGCGCGAAAATATTCATAGGAGATGATGCCAAAGGAGGAAGAGAGAATGGGATTGGAGGATGAAGATGGGGAAGGGGAGGAGGAGGAGCATTCCTTATGTGAGGCCTGTAACGGGAGCTATACATCAGACCAGTTCTGGATTTTTTGCGATGCGTGTAGGAAGTGGTTTCACGGAAAGTGCGTCAAGATCACACCTGCCCGAGCCGAGCATATGAAGCAGTGCCCTTCCTGTACTAATAAGAGAGCACGCCCCTGATCTCAGACTGAACTTGTTTATCAGGTTTCATATATGTATGAGTAGTTTAGGCTCGGATATCATGTTATCGTATAATATGAGTATTCTAGGCTCGGATTATTGATAATGTTCTCAGTTTATTCAGTTTAGGCTAATGAATGGTATGCAATTTTTCTTTGTGACTGTAAGGAACTCTAGAAGTTGTGCTTTTGTATGAAATCATTAGTAACGAGTTCATCTACTTTCAGACATCATCTTCGTATAGTTTTTTGTTGATCGGTAATGATTGAACTTTACCCTTTATCGTGGATTTCGCTAGATCGAAAGAAAATGAAATTATGAGAGAGGAGAGAGGAAGACCTCCCAAAGTACCCGTTACGAAGTTTTCAGGCCACCTCAAACTTCGCCACCGGCCGACACAGCATCAGCCTCCGGCCATAGGTGCTTCTGTCCTAATTATATATTCAACATATATGTATGTATGTAATGTGCAGAGAGGTAAGGATGATACACTAATAACCATTTATATATTATATAAATAGCAAGCAAAGAACTAACTACAATAGCTTATCTACATCTGAACAAAAATCAATGTGCCAACTATTTAACATGAGTAAACATGATAAAATTACTTGGCTCTTATTTAGTCCAATATTTGAAACAATTATTCTGCAGAAAAATATTCGACCAATAAACAAACGAGTGCTCAAATTACCGTTCCTCTCGGAAACAATTGCATGAGCCGTCTAGTTAGAGTGCTGTGACGGTCTCCGTTGGAAAAACCAGATTGGGGTTGCGTACATATCGAACAATAGCCTCCCCTTTAGCATTGACACAAGATGAGATGCTCCACAAGATATTTCCAGGCTGCCTCTTAGTTGTTCTAGCAGCATAAGATTTAGAAGCAGCCATTGAAATGAAAAATGAAAGCTTACTGCGTTTCCCCATTCCATTGGCAAGCAGCCAGCGTGAGCCAGATTTCTGATGGGCTGAGGTTCCTCCCCAAACCTTCTTTGCAGAATCTGTCTTTACTCCTACAACATGAACATCTCGGATTCGAAACTGCAGAACATTGTCTTCGTCTTCCAAAGTTTTCTTCTCTTTTCGTCCTTCCTCTCTATCATTTTTGTCAGATGACTTGCACTCGCAATTATTCTTCAACTCTGAAACTGAGCCGCGAAATCCCTGGCTTTGATGGAGAAAAGGTCTCTCCACTTGAACGAGTGCAAGCATGGGAGCACCGACTGGCTCGTAGTTTCTTAAAGGATCTCGAAGATGCACCATAAAAGCTACTGTGAAATTGCTCCCCATTAGTCCACATCTTTTCGAACCACTTTTCCTTTTTCTCTCCCCGTTCTTTCCATCAATGATGAAGTCCAAAGAGTTTGCATGATGAGCTGCGAGAATTTCGGAAGTATGGACGCTCATACGATCTTCTTTTTCGAGCTCCCCTGAATCTAGCCTTGTCCATTCGTCAAGAGTCAATGACAATCCCATCAATCCATCATCATCATTATGGCTGTTTAACAAATGAAATCCAGCAGTTCCTTCCAATTCAAAGGAACCATTACTAAGGACTCCTATTGGCTTTGCACTTATGTTTGAAGGAGCATCCTCATCTGACAATCCCGATTCTATCCGCAACCCTTCGATGGAGAGTGCTTCGATCTTGTCCATAGCTAAGGGAGCTAAATCTTCTAAGGATATATATTCTGACTCAACTTCTTCACCAAGTTGATTTGAACAGAACCTCTTGGAGCTTTTGGCAAAAGATCTCCTTCTAACTCTCTTTTCTGAGTTCAAAATCGATTCATCCAAAAGAGAAGATTGTCTATCGCAAGAAACAAAAAATACACTGAATAAAAATACCTGTTAAAAGATTAAGAAGTGGTAATCGAAGTAAAACTCATACCTCTCGGATTTCTCCAGACCTGGTGCAGCTTCCCAAGCTACTTGCTGCATTGTTTTCCCCATGATATCTTCCAAAGGCATTACCTTGTTTAGCTGCATAGAAAGCTTGTGAATTCCAACTGAGGCTAGACATTGTAATATCTGCATTATCTCAGAACCCATTTCTGCAGGCAGGACGACCGGACTAGAAACCTGCATTATCAGACTTCCACCACTTTTAGCATTTTGGAAAATTAGTGGATTCATCGACCGTAAGAACCCTCCGTTTTTTGTTTGCAGAAATGCTCCTAAACCTTCTCCAAGAGGAGGCAATCTCATTTCAAGTGGCTCACCAAGAGGAAAATCAATTGGACTCCCAAACCCACCAGAAATACTCGGAGAATGCTGAAAGGACTTCTCGTTCAAGCCCCATTCACGCATCAAAGTTTCCGTCTCTAAATCTTCTAAATCTTTTGCCTTTATTTTGTTTCTTTCTGCTCTGAATGTTATCTGATGCTCTTCCATGGCTTCAATTAATGTCGAAAGTTCAGAACCTTGAGACCAGTTTCCCACTTTCGGACTCGCAGAAATTCGTCGGCGAAATTCTTCTTTATCTGAATCTTTCCCCTCGCCATCAACCGCATTAAAATCAAACATAGAATTGCCATTGGCCAGAGCCTCCTTTTCAAATTTTCTCAACAATTGCTCTCTCGGAGACTCTGGCTCACTGTCTGAACTCATTTTTAGTGGTCTTATATTTAACTCGCTTCCGACTAAATCATCATTTGAACTCACTTTAGTAAGCTTTGCACCCTTCTCTTCAGATTGCACCAGAGCAAGCTCCTCTGATTTCACCTGTTCCTTTTCAACGACTAAAGACTCAACTAGACAACCATTTTCAGTTCTTCTCTTCTCAACATCAGACGATGGTGAAAGTTCGCTACATTTATCGAACTTATTCTTCTTGTCTTCACCAAAATTCTGATATTTCTCACCCGCTAAATTAACACTCTCCGACTGTGTCCTAGGCAGAATTTCATGGAGTTCTTTAATGTCCTCTAACAATGAAGAAGATGAAAGAGATGGACGGTTGATCTTGCTTGGAAGACTTTCAGCACGGCGAATGATATATAATTCATCACCCTCACAAAATTTAAATCGGATTTTCCTATGCTGCGATTATCATACTTTGAGGTGAATGAATCATGAACATTACCACCTTTATCCGCAGAAATACAATTATCGCCAATTACTGAGTATCTGAAACTGACGTTAATGGAAGCACCTTTGGCTATACCTGATAGTTTAAAACTGGTTGTCCAGTTAGCTGAGCTATTTTCCTCCTCTAATTTCTTTAGCTCTACTGGAAGCAACTTTGTCAGATCAATTTGATGCTTTCCAAGATCGAGTTCTGGGGCTTCGCACGACGAAGCATAGAGCCAAAAATGCTTTGCCTCGTATTTTGCAGGGCGATTTGAACCAACTCCATTCCTACTTGCATATACAGAGCATGTGTATGATAATTGCTCCTCGATTCGGCCATGCCTTGGAAACCTTAGCTGGGTGAGAGGTCAAACTTCCATCACGATTCTTCCAGTTTACTGAGAGAGTAGTACCATCAAAATCCGAGGGCAGCCCTTCGATGGAGTGGACTTGGAGAAAGAATCGGCATTTGAAAGGCCGATTTCCGATGTGGGACAAGGCCTTCAATGATTTCCAACCCCAAATGGACTTCTTGTTAGTGGCCTTCCATGGTGTCTCTTCACTTGCATTTTGCAGCTTCGATTTTTTATCTGCTAAATGGGTTCTTCGAATAGATTTTGATCGAATAGTGACCACTTTGCGAGAATTCATCGAACGGTTTCGATCCAAACGTGTCGTCTTGCTTGTAGATTCATTCTCATTCAAGAACTTCCCATTAGCTGAATTCTCAGCAATCTTCTTTGCATTTTCAACTTTCTTCAGCATCCTTTTTCCCTCAGAAACAACACCTCAAATATATTCTATACTCAGACGGAAAATAACCAGAAAGATTGAACAAAACCCAACTCGCAAAATCATAAGCAGAGGTAAATTTCAACTACATGAACCTAATGGGAATTTTTTGCTGAAGATATGAATAACTTTTGCAAATGAAATTTCCCAATAAACCCAAAGAGAAAAAGTATGGAGTTAAAAGCAAACCCAGTGAAGCTCACTTGGAACCATACAAAACTCCTGGTGAATAAGAAGCAGAAATCCAATGATTATCCAGATGGAAGAAAACCCTTGTCCTTTTGAAACAAATTCCAATTTAAAACTTGAGGACAAAAACAGAAAATGACAATCGTGATTATACCGCGAATAAGAAGCGAAGAATATATGCGATTGGCAGCGAATGCCGAAATCTGACAGAAATGGACCTGTCTTGGACTGTTTCCACCATTCTTGTTCCTTCCTACGAAGATTCAACAATGGCGGTAATGCTTTGAGGCCTGCAAAAAGAGAAAAAGAGTTCTACAGATCTTAATCGAAGTAAATTAGCTCAATTCACGGGCACATTTACAATTAGCGATGATAATCTAATCGACCATCAAAGATCAAATCCACTGCAATAACTTTCAAAAAGTAGCTACTGCTGATTACTCAAATTATGTCGAACTGATACGCGTGTGATTAAGAGAAAGTGCAGAGATGATTATTATAATAAAATTCAGTAGAATGGCTTCCTTCTCTGGCGTACTATCTCCAAATCTCACGCAGGCTATACCATATTCCTTCTTCATCTCTATGCATTGTTGTTAATAGCTTCTGGAGCCGAAGGACGGATCAAGGGTTTGATTAATATGTCAATTGTGATGATTAAATTTTGAATTTCCCGATCTGGGTTGGCTTTATTGTGAAGTAGCGGTTCATCAAACATTTGAAGAATCAATTTTTGGTTCCAAATCTCAATACAAGCTACAGCATTATTCATCGAGTGGATTTCTGGCTGGTTAACTCAACCTGCAAATAGGAGGTTCATTTTTCAGGTTTCTTTTCTCCAACCCATCTTTGGTGGGATCCAGCAAACCTTTGAAGCAATGCATCCGGGAAGAACTTGGAGCAGACTTTTCTTGGCTGCTTCTACCGATCCTCTGTTACAGGCTCGTTCTCGTAGATCCATAGATCCAGTCTTCTTCTCTGATGTCATTTTTCAAGTGCTTAAAGTTACTG
>CM039512.1:8521108-8951188 GCA_022432975.1 Begonia masoniana | reverse complement strand
TTTTTTTTTTTTTTTTTTTTTTTTTTTTTTTTTTTTTTAGGGCCGACCACCGACATTCGGTAGGAAAACACGGCCGCCGAAGACGCGTCCCTAATCCACGCATGTTATGACCCCCCACAAGATCTTATCATGCTTACATCTAGCACGCCCTCCCAACGCCTGATATCAGACTTTCTACCAGTAAGGATATAAAACCGCCAAAATCTGACTCTTTCAAGCTCTTCAGTTCCCATGAATCTTACTTGTTTGGGCAGAATCACACAACTTATTTTAGGCCACATATAACCTAACTCCAACTCCTGTAAGTGATGGTTGGATACACCCATGCCATGTCGCGTCATGGCGTTGGTAGCGCGCTACTACTTTAGCCCAAAAGCGTGCCATAAATGCGGGCCCAAGGCCAGGGATAAAGAGTAATAGTCATAGTACGTCAGCTTCTTAGGTTCGGCACGAACCTTCAGATCTTCCGAGCCTCTAAAGCCACGCGTCTCCATTCAATTGGCTGAAAAAGAGTCTCCCTCAGATTTTATATTTAAATTATTTAAATAATAAAACACTGTTACTCACTTTTTCTGCCAATATGGTAAATAATTAGATGAAAAATATGGTAAATAATTAATAACGAAGAAAGGTGCTTTTGGAAGTGGGGCCCAGTAGAGATAGACTGATCACCCATGCGGACGTGGCAAAAGTATAACAGCAGCAGAAGTGTGCTCATACCTACGACAAAATGCAGGCGACCATTTCCCTTCCTCCTTTCTTTTTTCTTTTAATTTTTTTAATTAAAATTAAATATTTCATATCTTTGATATTTTAAATAACAACTGTAAGTTAGTATTTTGTATTTATATTTTGATGTACAATTTATTTACTAAAAATTAAAAATGACATTATAAATTATTAAAAATTACTTCTAAATTATAGTTTAAATCTAAACATTATTTTATAATTTTTCATCATCATTTTTACACTTATCTTTTTTAATTATTAAAATATATTTATTATTCTAATTACGTTAAAGTACTGAGAATGAAAGTCTATTATCGAGAACGTGATCGAGAATGGGAGCCAAATGAAATTTTTTTCTCTTGTAACTTACCATTTTCATTATTAAGATTTATTTGTTATTCTAATTATGTACTAGAAAGTCTAAATAATAGATAATAAGGAACAATTCAATTTAGCTCTCAACGTATGGGTCAGTGGTCATTTGGTCCCTAACGTTTATTTTTTATCTTATCAGACCTTATCGTATACACCGTTTACAATTCAAACCCTTCCGTTAATTTTTTCGTTAAATTTGATACGTATTCTACATGTGTGCTGCTAAAATTCCAAAATACCCTCATTTCCTCCTGAAATCCCTAAAGTAAAAGTTAAATTCATCTTAAAAATATACACTAAACTATCTCTCATAATTCCAATTTGAATTTACGATAGGAATTTCAGATAAATTTTTAACTTTTACTTTAGAAATTTCATGAGAAAAATATGGTATTTTGAAGTTTTAGCAATGCACGTGCAGAGCACGTGTCAAATTTAACAGAAAATTTAACGGGAGGGTTTGAATTGCAAACAGTATATACGATAGGGTCTGATTGGATAAAAAATAAACGTTAGGGACCAAATGACTACTGATCCCATATGTTGAGTGAGTTAAATTAAATTTTTTCGTAGATAATATAATTAAAAATATAGGTAAATTATTAATGAAAAAGAAATACAGGTTGATATAGATCATAGAATAGAGGTATAGTTTGTAGACAGAGAGGTCCGAGCCTGACTGTCAAATCTACATATTCTCTTTCTCTCTCTAACCACTCTCTCTCTAAAAGGCCATCAGGAGGAAGAAGGGAGAGGAGGGGGGGCCTGTGTTGGGTTTCAGAGATTCGATTCAATCTGCAATCTTTTTTCTCCTCGGGAATATCTCGTCTTCCTCTCCCTCAATCCTCTCTCTGTGTCTCCTCGGAATATAATGTTCTAGATTTTCAAGGTACGATGATGAAAATGGAGATAGTCTTTTACTTTCTTATATTTCCTTCCTCTACGTTCGTCTTCTCGTCTTTGGAAATACGCTGAACTAGTTTTTCAAAATATCCTGCACTTTTATCTTCTCCTTCTCTTTTTTTTTTTGTGTGTGTTTATGAATTCGCTGCGAACATTTGAATTTTGAGAAGTTTGCTCGAATTTCAGTTTATGATTCTGAATCTGAAACTTCTGAATCGCTCTCTGGTTTCAATTTCGTCTTCGTTTCCGTTGAAATTAGCTCGACTTTGTTCTTTTTTAACTGGTTTTGATTCTTGATTTGAAAATGCGTGAATCTGCGAGAGAATAGAATATTGTTTTTCTGTATTTAAACGGAAGATAATGGCCGTCCCTGTTGTAGCACATCATGCTTTCAGGCCCATCTGCTCAGAAGCATTGACTGGTTTTAGGGATTCCTCTTGGGAACTCTGATCTTTAGGTAGGTATTTTTGCAGTACATTTAAAAAGGTACCCTTTTATGGAAATGGGATCTGCTTTTTCCACACCTCACCAAATAATTTTAATTTTTATAATGATGATAATAATAAAAAATAATTGTTGAAGAAAAAAGAGGAGAGAATCAACTCTGGAGTTCATGATTTCCACATTTGTTGTCTCATATGAACAAGTTCCTTAAAATAATCCAAAGTTTCACCATGTTTTGTCTGTGGATTCTTCTTAGCCTAACATGTACAGGTAAGAAGATAATGATTATGGGTTTTTGGTATATAAAATGATTTAACAATCATTAAAAAAAAAAAAGATTGCTGTTCTTCCTCATCCCATCTTCCATTGTTGTTCTTCTTAATGCAGGTCTGCCTAAAGAAGCTGGATTTTATAAAAATGGAGGGCCAGACATTTTCAGGGCTTGGAAATGGGACTCAGATCGATGGAAAAGTCTTGCAGACATTCCAGAAAAGCTTTGTTCAAGTTCAAAACATTTTAGACCAAAACAGGCTACTCATCAATGAAATAAACCAGAATCACGAGTCTAGAATTCCAGACAATCTCAGCAGAAATGTGGGTTTGATTCGAGAGCTTAACAACAACATCAGGAGAGTGGTCGACCTTTATGCTGATCTTTCTACTTCCTTCACCAAATCAATGGATTCTTCAGAAGGAGAATCCAGTGGAGCTCTCGTATCAGATGGTAAACTTAGCCATAAGAGAAACAGGCCTGCTTGATTCAAAACTTCTCTCCATTCTTTTCCGAATGGAATCTGGTTTTCAGTTGAGAGAACAGGAAATGAAGACGATGAAGAGATGAAAATGGCTCTGCAGCTTTCATCTACAGCTTAACAGTTTAGTATGTAGTTCTTCCTTACTCTCCTTAAATTAATTGCTTTGAGCAATAATTGTTTAGATTTTCTGTATTATTTGTAGCTCTGGGTAACTTCGATCTAATTGAAAGAGATTGAGCTTGCTCATCTCATCTAATTTCCTCTCCATCTTTCCAAACTGTGATTTACAGGTCCATTTGAGTGATTCAGTTTTCCATTATTACACTTTTTGAGGAAATTTTTAGACTAAATCTATCCTCCAATCGTCATCTTCACCTACTTTTGAACACAGTTTTCAACTCCTTAATCTACTTTAACACTGAAGCTACTCTCTGTGGATTCTTTTTGCAGAGAAGTTACTGAAACTCATGATTTCTCTGCTCTCATCTCTTCCTGTAAACAGTGAGTTCTAAGTTGGAAAGTAACTTTTCACAACTCTTTTTGCATGATGATATTTTTTGACCCATCCATATTGGATGTGCCGGGTTTGAAACCTTACCCAAAATTAGTTGAGCTTTACTACTAAAACAACGATTGATATCAATAAGAGTAATGTAAAAACTCTAATACCAACTCTCAAAATCATTGAATCAAAAACATTAGATTAATGAATAACTAACGAGTTCATAGTATATTCAGAAGTGACTCGTGATTACATTATCAAACAGCGACCCGAACAATAAACGAGAAAGGGACCGGGAAGGCGAAAGCTTGTCTGTTTTGGGTTGGAACTGACGTTCTGGATGATTATCTCTTCACTGTCTCTGCTAATGCACCCTCTATCTCTCTCTCTCCTCTTTCTCTCTCTTAATTATTCTGTTTCTGCAATAAATTTTGTTTATGACTAACCCTTCTCCGAGTTGATTTATTCAGCAATCAGCGATCAGCAGCGGCGCAGATCCCTCCATCTCTGATTGATCCTGTGTCTTTCATGGTGGGCCCTCTCGCCAAACTGATGCCCTTTTCTCACTTGAGTTTGCTTCTCCTTTTCATTTCATCTCAAAAGTGGATCCTCTTATTGGTTTCTTTTTGTCTATCAAGAAGAAGATAATGAAAAATAATAAAAATATCTCGTTAATTTATAGCTATTTATTGGAAATTAAGAGATTAATTCAGTTTTTATTTAGGAGATTTTTTCAAATAAAAGATAAAATTACACGAAAAGCTTCTTTATCAGTAATTTTATTAAAATTAATGCTAGATTTATTCTCTAAATTTACTTTCTGACGTCACAATTACGTGTCAATCAATAATTATATTTATTAGTCAAAATAAATAAATAAATAAATAAATTAGAATCTAAACTAAGCGTTAGTCTTTTGTCAAAGTCAAAATTGTTGCCAAATTTTATCAAAATTCAAAAGGGAGGAAAGATAAGCTATACAACTTCTTTACCTAGACTTTATATATCAATTCTTCCAATCTTAAATGAACATCTTTTTTTTTTTTTAATACAATAGTTAAATCGTGCAGAAAAACTTAAAGAAAAAAACATGGTAGGTTCATGCTTTCCAAAGTTTTTTACAAGTATTAATTAATTAGAAAAAGAAAGTTGGAGTTTGGAAAATTTAAGAAGATGCCATTAAATGTAGCACAAATTGTGGAAGTGGATACTTTGCATATTTTAGCCTATAAATATAACAATAGTAGTTTCATAGTATCCATCCACTTATCTACATAACTGTAATATTGTTATCTATGCGTCTCTTGTCACGACTCGGGAGTGGGCCAGAGCAGAAAATTTGAGAAATTTGAGATGAACGACTCGATTCATTGGGAAATTTGATCGACCAATCCAAGACTAGGTTTACAGCAAAAACATAAATTTCTGACGTTTTTTTTTTTTCTGGTATAAAATAAAACAACCCATGCCCATGTTAGGAAACGTTTCTAATCACTTGTGAAATGAGGGAAAAGACGGTGGCTCAGGTCACAGCAGCCAGCAGTGGGTATTAACTGGTTGGACGTAGTGGGGTGATTCAAATTGAATATTTAAGGCTCAAGACCCTGACGCTCATCTATTTGATTTAGAGGCCTAACTAGATTGGTTCGATCCGTTTTGACCTACCCTTTCCTCTCTGCAGAAGATCCTGATGCAGAATGGATGTAAGAGATTGGACTTCATTTATTGCGTTTTAGTCTGATGTTCTACATGCAGATTGCAGCAGCAGAAAAAATTTAAATCAAGGTTTGAACTGGGTTGTCGTTTAGGTGACCCTTAATTACTCTTAAATTCAAACCCTTAATGGGTCTGCATTTCTTCTGATAAAGCTCTTTACTTTATCTAGTTTGGATCACCAAATCGTTTTTTTGGGTCATCTATGCTCTGTTTTTGCTACAATTCCTTCGATGTACAGATGGATGAGTCGTAGAAATGCTTTAGATTGTCAACTCGGTCAGCTTCGCTTGACATTGTCGAAAATGGAGACGCCGATTACAGCGCCGCCGATGGCAGACACGACAACCCCACCGGCGGCGATGCTTAGTAAGAAGTTCTTGAGAGACGGATTTATTCCAGACCCTGCTGCTTCAGCAATCTCCGGGATCGCCATTGAAATGGTAATTGCCGTTGCAGTTGCGCCACTGATTTGATTTCTCCTTCTGGGTTTCGCGGTGAAGGGCATCTCTATCTCTCGCAATGATTTGGTGGTAGCTTCAGGGCTTGCCGCTCTTTTCTCGGAGGCGTTTGGCAGCGCATGGCCATTGAAACACGGTAGCTGAACCCATTTTTCTCTGCTGTTCTACCGCAGGTCGGTCTGCAATTGAAAATGAAACTGCTGTTTGTTACAAACTTTAGAGGTTTTAATCCAGAGGATGGATTAGCCAATTACGCACTTGGTTATCTTGTCGGTCCAACCAACATGAAATTAGAAACTGTATATTGATCGATTTCTCAAAACCATGACAGTCATTTCTGTAGTAATTACGGAAAAAGATTGATAGAAAATGGGTAGGCAGATCAAAAATTCTCTATGATTTTGCATTCATTCGTCGTCTCAAATGGACGATTGCAGAAGAACCAATAAAAAAATGAGCACATCCCAAATACACAGACGATTCTACAGGAACTCAGCCAATCATAAAACAAAAATGAATTTCCAATATTTCCCAAATGGGCCAGACTCCATTCGAGGCAGTAGTCTAGCTTTTTGCAGGCGTCAGTTCTCCAGTCACTGAAACTGAGACGATGATCCAACAACGCATCCTAGTTCCTACAAAACATGAACAAAATCCAAGATGAATGCCATAGCTTCTATTATAATGCTCAAATCATCATCAAATTCTTGGTGTAGTGCAGAGATATATACGAATGTGCAGCTGGAAAAGTTCTTACAGTGGAGAGAGCTCATCTCCATGCAGGTGGAGCGGCTGAATTCCCAGAGTAGACATCACCGAGACGAACTTCTTGAGGCAACAGATGATATTTAATCCCGAGCTCTTCGAAAATTTTCTTAAGCTCCAACACCAAATCAGATCTGCGGCTGTTCTTATCACCATAGTTTTGAAAGTTTATGGTGTGATTAACATATAGACCCAATTTCATCTTGTTCACATCCTCAATCTCCTTCACAATCACGCTATGATTAGGCCGCCAGTGTTGGGGCTTGCTCTCCAAGTACCTAATAATTATAAATGTTCATGATCAAGCCGAGCCAATTGAGTAAAGTTCATGTATAAGCTCCCAAATAAAGTAGATAACTTACGATTTGATTCTTTCTTTGAGAGCTCCGACAGTCTCGAGCGACGTAGAAAGATCGATGCCGAATTCGATGGAATCGCTCATTTCCGGGCTCCGGTAGAAGTTGCTGATGGGTTTGATAGCCAGAACTGAATTTGGATATGATATTTTCTCATTGTCATATCTCAAGAAGATTGTGGTCAATAAGTTCATCTCTTCAACGATCATCTGTAATTCAAATCAACAAAAAAACAAAATCTTTTTAAGGTTTCAAAAACATTAGGATTAAAATTTGGACAATTTCAGCAGATGAAGAACATACCTGAACTCCATCTACGACGCAACGATCGCCCACGTCGAACGGATGCATCACAAACACAAAAATGATGGCTTCGAATACTGCTTTGGCACTATTTCCAAACACGAAAACCACGAGCAGAAGCTGAGACGAAAGGAAGAGAAGTATATGGGTGTTCAAGAAACCCATAACAAGTAACCACACAACGATAATCACGATAACTATGAGCACAGAAAGAAGCCTATTCAACTCCTCTATCGCTGTCTTGGTATCATTCAAGGAGAGTGCCAGAGCTTTGCGTTCAAGGTAAACATTCACCTGAAAACAAGAACCTCGTTATTACTTATTACAGTGTCTACAATCAATGAAAATGCTATGCAATATGAATCTTTTAAACTTAAGAGCGAGAACAATTAGGTTATTGTACTTTTATTTTTTTTAGACAAATAACTTAGAGACGGTAACATTAAGCTTTCGTCGTTAAGGTTGTCATAAAAAATCACGTTTTTTTCACGTGATATCTCCATTGGGAGATTTCCAGGGTGAAACAACTTCTTGTAAAATAGTTTTTACAATTTTTAGACAGAAACAAGTTGGAAAACTCATCGGGGGACGATACAGAGCTCTACGAGCTTATTTCCTCTTCAACTTGTTATTTCTCTTCGAAAATTATCTAACATGTAGAAGACCACGTGACAAAAATGTAATTCTTTGACGGAAACACTAACATCATTGTCTTAACTACTAAATCATAGAACATAGGAAAAACAACGGAAAAATTCTGTGAAAAAACTAACCAGCCAATTCTTGAGCGATTTTCGCTTGATACTCCTTGTGTCGGCCGCTCCTTCAAATTGTGGAAGAATGGTGTCGACCTCCTCCTGCTTCAGAAAGCGTAAGAGATCTTCCTCCTCGATATATCTAAGCATCACCAGAAACAAAGGAGACGATAAGAAAAATCTTTAAAGGGTTATAAACAACCGAAATAATGCAGCAAAGTTGGGAAAGTCTCACTTGGTACCAGGCTTTGCTACATTTCTGAAAATCTGATAGGCAGCAGCCTTTGCTTCCCATTCATTGTTGATCTCCTTATCTTTCGTGTCTCCTTCTTCCTCGTCGACATCCGCCGCGAGAGTGTTAGAAATGGTGGACAATCCTGAGCTTCCTATAACATTAATCAGCCCTTTCATCGTCCAGGCCGAGACTTTCCCTTGCTTCAAATTTTTGAGCTTTTGTACATCAATAACTTCTTCTGTTCCTTCTTTTACTTTATCCTTCTGGTTCTTCAAATGGCGGAAGCTCAAGGTTGCAGCGTTAGTCCTTCCTAACTTCTCGGCATTTTCTATCAATGGAGGACCCGAAAGAGTTCTGAGCACATACTGATGAAATATGGATTCCTGTATCCGATCGAAGAATCTAGTGCATTGATAAGAAGAAGACACTAACTTCACAAATAACGTTTTCAAAAGCCAGATCGCTGCTCCGACGAGAGTAGAGGCGAGAACCCTCGTAATGTAGTGCAGAATCTCATTCGTCTTCTCTGACCTGTCATTTCTCCCGATGAACAGAAGAACCCATGTCAGAAGAACCAGACCTAGCCAGATGAAAACGATGACACTCTTTCTCATTCCGAACACGAAGTATAGGAGTTTTCGCTGGAGCAAAAAGTTTCTCTCCAGCAAGAAAACCAGGCAGTTGATGAACCACTGAGAAAACAATCGACCACATAAAATCACCATGACCAGGACGCACCATTTCCATAATTCCAATCCCCAAATATGTTCGTTTTCCAATCTTTTTACTTTTAAGCTAGCAATGAGAAGCCCAGTTATGCAGACAAATAGAATCCACTCAATCACGACCATTTTTTTCATCTTCTTACTTGACATTTGCTTCACTTTAAGATCTGCCGTTTTGTACACCTCCTCGTCTTCTTCTTCGTCCTCGTGTGGTGTTATAATCACTGGTGTTCTTGGTGTGACGGGCACTGACTTCGGAGTTGGAGTAGGGGCGCCGTCCTTTGAGGCGAGAGAAGCAGCTTTAGGTGTACTCAGTTGAGGTAAACCTGACTTGACGTTTGTTTGGGCTTTTTCTTCCGCTAAATTCACATCAACGGGACATGGCGGCTCGACTAACCTAGATTTCGACTTCGAAAATGATGATTGAGAAAGCGACCGTCGACGAGAGATGGAATGGGTAGGAATTTTCGGAGGCTTATTCGGTGAGGGACTCATTTTGGAAATGTCTGACTGAGGGCTTGCGACGGAGGGCATCGGAATGGTACACCGGAGGCCAGAATCCGGTAGAGAGGAACCCAATTTCGTTGTATTCTGTTGTAAAGATTCACCTTGGGGCGTTTGAATGAGAGAGTATGAGTTTCCCCCATTGTCGATGGCTGCAGATCTTTTCGATTCTTTGGCTTCCTTATTTTCTTCATCGTCACCAGCTAAAATCTGCAAAATAACTTCGTCTGCCCCAATCTTCTCAGTTACGGCTGTTTGTCCTTCCATGAGAACGTTCGTCACAGTAACTAAGAACCCTGATTTCAAAAAGAGACCATCGGAGCTGCAACTCCAACGGGGAAAATTTCAGAGAAATTCCAATCTACACCAGATAGAACCAAAAGAAAAGCAAACTTTGACTAAATTCAGAGCTCTTCAGTGATCAAACAACCATACGAAGCAGATCATGAACTCAGAAAGTAAAAGGGAGAGAAGAACCCATAAAAAAAAAACAAAGCCAAAGAAATGCGATTGCAGAGAAACAAAAATCAGAAGCAGAGCAGAAGAAGAAGAAAAAGAAAGACCTGTGTTTTCTTGATCTCCTTCTGGGTTTAAAAGCTTTTCAAATCAGGAGAAGTCAACAAAGAGTACAGACTAGTACAGCTCGATCTCAAATTTAAGAAATACCCACTTGCTCTATCATGATCCTACGTCTTAATCGTTCCAAAAAAAACCAAAACTTTGTGTTCCCGCACACCAAATTAGAACACGAAGAAAACAATTTAAATTGCAGAGGTGGGTGGACGTTGGAGCAGAGAAGCTGCGCTAAAGAAGATGAATATTGACCACACTAAGTGCGGCGTCCTCCCTGTCTGCAGGCTGCGGCATACCATTAGGGAACTAAAGCCTTTGGAGGTTGACTTGAACGGTAGTTGAGCATTTTTAAATTGTGTTTTTTTCAATTTAAACCTTATATTATGATTTTTTTTTTTTAAACCAAACCATAAACTATCAACTATAACTATCCATATCTTAAACTATTCAAAATTTAACAAATTAAACTCTGACAAATGAACGATCACTGTCCATTCATTGTTTATACCGAAAACAGACGGCCAATCTAAAACGAATGGTCATCCGTTCACTATTCACGTAAAATTTTATTTTATAAATTAATTTTAAAAAAATACCAAACGATATTGGATTTATTTAAAAATTTTATCACATTATGAGAAAATAATCTGAAAATTTTCGTAATTTTCTAACACTTGTACGATTTATTATAATTATTTTACGTATGTTTTATAAAATAATTAACTAAAATTACAATAAATCGTACCAGTGTTAGAAAATCACAAAATTTTTTAGATTATTTTCCTAAAATGTGGTAAATTTTTTAACTAAATCCAATATCGTTTGATATTTTTTTTAATATACCCCTCGTTTCTATTAACGTATAATGAAAAAAATATCAAACGATGTTGGATTTTCTTGAAAATTTTACCACATACTTATCACATTATGAGAAGATAATTTAAAAATTTTTGCGATTTTCTAACACTTGTATAATTTATTATAATTATTTTATGTATATTTTACAAAATAATTTATTATAATTATTTCATGTATATTTTACAAAATAATTTGCTGAACTTATAATAAATCGTACAAATATTAGAAAATCACAAAAAAATTCAGATTATTTTTTAAATAAATCCAATATTGTTTGATATTTTTTTAAAAATTAATTTATAAAATGAAGTTTCGCCCGTACGTGAACAATGAACGGACGACCCTTCGTTTTAGATCGCTCGTCCGCTCTCGGATGTGAACATAGAACGGGGGATGATCGGCCGTCCATTCACTGTTCATGTACGGGCGAAATTTTATTTTATAAATTAATTTTAAAAAAATACTAAACGATATTAGATTTACTTAAATATTTTACCACATGTTCACCAAGATAATCTGAAAATTTTCGTATTTTCTAACACTTGTATTATTTATTATATTTTAATAAATTATTTTATAATATAAATATAAATATAAATATATATATATATATAATAATAATAATAATAATAAATCATTCAAGTGTTAGAAAATCACAAAAAATTTTAAATTATTTTTCCTCCCATGACGTGATAAATATGTGGTAAAAGTTTTAAGTAAATCCAATATCATTTTTTGGTATTTTGTTTATTAAACGTGAATAGAAACGAGAGATATTTTAAAAAAATACCAAACAATATTAGATTTACTTAAAAAATTTACCACATATTTATCACATCTTATGAAGATAATCTAGAAATTTTTGTGATTTTTTTAACAATTGGGCGCTTTATTGTAATTTTAGTGAATTATTTTATAAAATCACGAAAATTTTCAAATTATTTTTTTATAATGTGTTGAACATGTGGTAGAATTTTTAAGTAAATCTAATATTGTTTGTTATTTTTTTAAAATTAATTTATAAAATAAAGTTTCGCTCGTTCGTGAACAGTGAACGAACGACCATTCGTTTTAGATCGGCCGTCTATTCTCGGGTATAAACAGTGAACATATAATGATCCGCCGTCTGTTAGGATTTGATTTATTAGATTTTGAATAGTTTAAAATTTGAATTATTATATTTAATAATTTAAGATTTGGTTTAAAAAAAATTCACGGATTTAAATTGAAAAAACACCTTTTAAATTTCATTTTTAAATTACTAAATTTCTGTGATTTGATATTACAGAGTATGGGGACGAAGGTTCTGTCTTTTTTTACGACACTGTTACAGCAAAAACCCACAACAACCACGAGATGATCTTGCTTCGTTAAGATTTTCTGTCTACTACGACGATGAAAGAGCTGATAAATGCTGTTTTGAGTACATAATTTATTCAATGCTTCAACGTCCTTTGAACTAGGGGTGGACAGGACAGGACCGGACCGTTTCTCGAGAATCGAATTAGACCGTCGATTTTGGTTCGATTTCGATTTGTATCCATGGTTCTCGGTCCTCCTACTAGATCTATCTTGGGACTCAGTTCGGTCCACGGTCCATATGTCAAAATCTAGAACAACCGATATAGGACCAAAATTAAAAAATAAAATAAAATAAGTCCTTACTCTTCCTTCTTCAGCAGCCCTCTTAATCAGCAACCCTCTTAAATTGTTGCTCCACGGTCCAAAGGCAGAACCCCTAACCTGCTCTGCTCAGCTCGCTCACTGCTCATCTTGCCTCGCTTTCGCGCTCGCCTGCTCGCCATTAGTGAGTCACTGCTCACCTCGCCTGCTCGCCCTCACCCTCTCCCTCGCCCTCAGTGCTACTGATCGCCTCGCCTACTCACCCTCATTGTATATGTTCATGTGCATATTGCAATTTACTGATAGAAACAAAATTTGTAGGTTGATTTTTATTAGATTTTTGTCCGGGGCAAAATCTATAGATTCAATTTCAATAGAGTTTTAAACGGGTAGAAACTAGAAGGTTAGGAGAAAAAAAATACTAATTTTTAATTAAAGAAAAAAAACAGAAATATGGTGGGAGAAACCGGATCGAAAATTTTGGTCTAGTCCTAGTCCAATTCTGATCTCTCAAATGACTTGCTCTGGTATTCGGGAAAAAATTTTCAAATCCTTCGGTCTGGTCCGGTTCCTGCTCAGAACCGGATTATGCCCATCCCTACTTTGAACTTTCTAAAAAAAAAAACAGAGAGATGGCTTTATAAAATCACCATCCAACTTGCAGGACGGCTATAAAAAAAGAGCATAAAAAGTACTAACAGCCTCCACACGGTGGATTGAATGTTGGTTTCATACTGGTTAATCATTTGATTATTGAACATTATCGGAATGGTTGGAAATCAATTCTACCATGTGATCGGCCTCGTCGCAGGTTATATGATGTTCTATTACATATGATGTATGTTACATGTTAATAATACGAGGAAAAACATAAAAAGGTGTGGGAAGAAATCAATGTCATGAACGAAGTTATAGCCTTCCAATCGTACATTGCAAGACACTAATGCATGTCAACTATTTTCTTAGATTAAATGTGATGGATAACTAAGTTGTAATATGGGAGGTTACGACAGAGAAAAAGACGAAGGTGAGGGCATGTTTTTTTATTATGCTCAAATTATTCCGTGACAAAAAAGATGGACATCGTATCAACTGAATCATTATGAATATTGCATGTCATCTTTTGCTCGACACAATTTTACTTGGCCTAGTTTGATGTTAGTCTTATTAGCCAAGCTCTGCCGCCCAGACAGGTCAACCGGTTCTCCATGGCCGAGCTTGAGCTCTACCTTGTTCCAATTTTGATTCTTACCTCTCGTCCACTTATTAGCCTTGTCATTGATCGAGCACGATGCTCGGACGCCTGACATTCTTTAGCCTCGGTGTGTTGCAGCGAAATAAAAACCATTTATATTGTGGCAATGGACAATTAGCATAGAAATTCCAAATATTGTCCATGGTGAACTTTTCAAATTTTCTTCGCCAAGGGAAGTAGTTCTCGTTTTGCCTAGGACTAATATTAAAAAAAACCAATTTGACGGCTTACAAACGATGTAACTTCGACGGTTAACATCGAATACAAAAATAAATAAATGAAAAATTTTGACGGAAAAAATCACGTGTAGGTGAGAAATTTTATTACCGACGAAAAGTTAAAAATTAAGGTAGAATTGAGTTTTACGATTAAATAAAAATTAAAAATCGAGTCAAAATTAATTAGGAGAGAGAGATGAATCATCTATTTTGTGCCCCTCAATCATTCTACGTTACACTGTCTTGACGACAGTACACTAGTTGTCTAGATTATCTAAAATAAAACTAGATAAAAACAATTCAATCTTCATCAGTATAACCTCCACGGCTTTCAGATCAACCACCAGAATTCTTAATTACAGACCCATCTACCTATTCTTCCATTATTATCTCCTAAATTACACTATCTAAATTATCTCATGCCAAATCAAACCCTCCTTCCCCACTCTCACCCACCATTAATGGCCGATGCTTCCTCCCCCTTCTCTCAGCCACACCATCACCAATCAAAATCCAACTTCCCCATGTTATATTATGGCCTCGTTGTCGTTGGAACTGCTGCTCTTGTTCTGTTGACGTATAATCTCATAATCATCAGATGGTGCACTAATCGCCAAGGCAGATCTCCGGCTAGACCCGGGAGAGACTTCAGCGAGTTGCCGTCCAGTCGGAGCTCGGAGCACATGAACAGAAACTTGCCCTCCAGCTTCAAGTATAAGAAGGAGGTCGAAGAAGTGCAGAAAGAGGAAGGCGATGAATATGAATGCGCCGTTTGCTTGTCTGTTTTCGAGGAGGGAGAAGAGGTGAGGAAGCTGCCCAGATGCACCCATACTTTTCATGCTCTGTGTATAGACATGTGGCTCTACTCCCACTCCGATTGCCCGCTTTGTCGAGCTCCCGTAGCCCCGTCGCACTGCTACCGTCATATAGTGAGTTCCGGGCAGAGTTTGCAGGGTTCCGCCGTGCCGGTGTAAAGGGTACTGTTTATTTTTGCTCTGCGTGGTCATTTTTTCTGGTAAATTTTTTGGGTGATTGGAGAAGGGCGGTGGTTTGATGGAGGAGGAAAGCAGATTCCTTTGTCTGTTTGCTGGTTTTGTTATCTACTGGGTGGGCCTGGAGATGGATGAGGACGATGAGAAAGAAGGTGTAAGCATGGAGCGACCAATTAGGGTAAACGGTAAACATTTTCAGAGCTGCAACTGTGCTTGAGCTGGCGCTGGCCTATCTTTCTTCATGCTGGCCCATCATTCATGTGCATGATTGTTATCTCTTTCAACAATTAAAGTTAGGGAAATACTATAATTAATTAAAATTACATGATCATTTTTAAGTGTAAGATTCTCACGGTTCTTAAATATTATTTTATTTAGGATAAAGTAAAATTTAGCCATTTAGGGTTATGGACAACTCCAAGCTAAAACATTCTTTGTATTTTTCGTCATTAGCAAAACAATTCACATCTTGATAATATTCGTCAACTGTCTCACATTTTTTTTTTTGTTTATAATGATCATTTTAATATGCTTTTATTATTTTGATTCACTTGATTTTGAGCGCACGCACTCAATATTAGAATCGACGTCAAAGATTATCAACCAGTCAAATCGAGGTATGTGTTTGAAATCAAGTACGTGTGTAACTATGGTGTCAATTGTTTCATACTTTGAATTTGGGGTAAGATATAGTTTTTTTTTTTTTTTTACGATCATTTAAAATATATGCAATAAGTTTTTTGAATTTTTTTTCCAACTCTACAAAATGATGATGAAAATTATTCGGATCCACTTTAATGAACTTATATTTTCAATTTCGAACCAATATTTTGATTAATGTTGTAGTGGAAGCTTCCACTTTGGCAACTCTAAGCTTTTCTAATAGTTTAAAAAGGTCTACTTGCAATTATTTGAGTAAATTACAAATGATTCTTAGCTAGTTTACTCAAACAATATAATATTTTGAGTGTATTAGTTGAAGGTTTCGTGTAAGATTCCACTAATCCTAGAATATAATCATCGAGGTAAAGAGAAACTTGTTAGGGACATTTTAGTCTTTTTGCTTTTCCCCTTAATTCTTTTGTTCGATTTTTAACTCCAATTTCGATACGTATACATGTTATAAAATCATCCCATCGTGATTGTCATAATACGAGCTAATCTATTATCTTGAATCTTGTACCAAAAAAATGAAATAAAATAATTTTAGGTTAAAGTTTTACAAAAATGATACACAACTAACATCTTAAATTTTTTTTTGAGAATTAGAATTTTAGATCCGTGAGTAAAAGAAGTTGCATTAAAAAAACGTGTTGATTGTATACAATCAATGTGTAAATAAAGTTATGGATACAAATCTTATATTAATATCCTATTTTTTATATTTGTAAGATTCTTTGATACTTGAATATATATGTCATTGATTTTGAAATTAATACATCAAATAATTATTAATTAGCAAATTTAGTATATTAAATGTAACCAAATAAATATTTTTTTTGCTTGATCTTTTTTTTTTGTTAAATAGAACGATGATTTAATTACAAAGCAGTCAGTCTAGAGGTAGATAATTCTCAAAAAATCATTTCTAATTACTTTGATCAAACACGATGAAATATCTTTCTCGAAGAATGAAGAATTTCTTTAGTTGATGGCGAAATTTGCTAATCAATCGACTGCAGTATTTCCTTACCTAAAAATGTGATTTAGAGAGATTTGACGATCTTACTAAATAAATTTTTTTTTATGTAAGTAAGCAATTTGGTGAGAAGTCTTATATTGCCATTGAAGTTTTTAACCATTTGGATACAAGTCGATGAATCTATCTCCACCTCCACTTTTGAGACTAAATCTTTTAGCAACTATAAACCAATTTTCAAAGTCAATGATTCCGCTTCAATTGCAATAACAATTCTAAGAAGACCAAAAAAAAAAAAAAAAAGTCCTTCCCACACAAGTGCCTATACTATCTCACACTATACGACCAGCTCCCATCCATCTTGGGCATCATTGGCAAGCTCCGTCAATTTTCAATTTAAGAATTTGATGTCTTGCGTGATGCCACCTAATATTAGATATGACCTTATTAGTCTGACCACAATTACTATGTGCGAGTTCCTATACAGATTAAAGTGACAAGACAGATTTAACTACTGCTTTCAACGTATTGGAGGAACAATAAAATTAATCCTGTGAACTTCTTTATTTTTCTAAGTTCATAGCAAAAAAAGTGAGCAAACAAAGAAGAGTTTCAATCCCATGAAGAATGAATTCTACTCGCAATTTTCAAATTTGTATTGATCCAATTTTCTTCATCTTGACTGAAAAATCAAGTACATTAGCTACGAATAATCATTTTCTAGAATGCTTTAGTTCTTGTGCAATCACACAATGGGCTGAATTGATAAAATTACAACAAAATAGGCCGAATTGACAAGATTACAACGAAATTTTTTGGCTTTTGTGAGAAACCTTCTATGATCAAATAACCAAAAGAAATGGTTGGTGTGATATGGGGAACGACAATGCCAAATTGACCTCCAAATCTTTAGAATCTTCATTATTGAAACATGAAATGACTGAATTTGCAGATTTAATGTTGAAAGTTCCATCCGAAGAGTATTTCCAATAAACAAAATCAGTGACGTCTCGAGCCAAAGAGTGCAATGGGGAATGGCATAAATTTTATCACATTCGTAGGTTAGCAATAAAATTTCCAACAAATCACAATCCCAATTACCATTAGCAGACACAAATTCTCACTTTCTTGTTTATAAGATGATCTGAAATATTGTTATGCATAATGTAACGACCCCGGTAGGGTCGAGACATATTTCATGACTTTCTTAATAATTTAATTCTTACTTTCTGCACCTTGTTCATTATCAGTATTATTTCTTTTTTTTTTAAAAAAAAAAAACATAACTTGGCTCAAGATATCACGCGCGATTCATTAAACATCGCTCAGCAATGAAATACATTGCATATCTGCCGGCGAGCAGTGCAAAATGCTTCAGCCGATGAGCAGGAACTTCAACTCTTAAACTGCATCTACCGATACAAAAACAAACTCACATCTGCCGATCATAAAACGACAGAACTCATTATTTATTCACTTACTCCTGCCGATCGCTAAACGACAAGTACAGAGCTCGCTTCTGCCGGTAGTGAAAATCTACATCATCCGGTTATCACATGCATCTCACGTGACTCATTAGACACCACCCGATCACTAAACGACAAACGCATCACCCGGTATTTGAAATACACTACATCGCCCGGTAAGAGGCATCATCCGGTGGACAACAATTGTTCCCATCCACCGATGACATCAGCCGAATGATGTCCTCATCCATCAGAGACATCATCCGGCAAGCAAGTACAATACACGTGACTCACTTACCTCAACCGATAAGAGACATCATCCGGTGAACAACAAACGTTCGCCATCCACCGGTGACGTCAGCCGGATGGTTCACCCATCCAGCTTCTATCATTCACCTCACACCGGTGACGTCAGTCGGATGATGTATTCATCCAACTTCTATCACACAACAGTAAAATACAGAAAACTTCAAACACTCATATCGACAGAAAGATAACCTGACCTTCACAGATCTCATACTTATAGACATAAACATAGGCAGACATGAAACATGGACTCATCTAGGATACATGTAGCGGAAGACTTAATTAAAACAGATCATTCTATGCCCTTATAATCATCCTCAAATTTTGGTAACCAAACTAGACAATCGCAGAATCCAATATTCTAAAGAAAATCTCATTCTACTTAAACATCAGTTTATCATAAATCTTACTGACACATTATGAGCATAACTACGGGTCATATACGCCTGCCAGCTACAAACTTCCACCCTGAGCACCATCCTGCAATCAGCCTTAGACATCATCACTGAATTTGGAATCCTCACCTGCTAAATCTTCACCTACATCATAAGGTTTAAAACTATAAGCCTAATGCTTAGTAAGGAATGCAATACTAACAAGTATGCATGAATGCTCATTTTAAGAAACAAATGCTTATGAATCTTTTCTTGTTCATATTCATACTCAAGTCTTCATTCTTTTTCATCGTCGTATTCATCGTTCATAATCATCATTCATGCTCATCATTCATATTCATCATTCATGTTCATCAATTGTATTCTTCATTCATGTTGTGTGGATTAAGAGAGAATTTGTGCCGGTAAAAGGGGTTGACAGTGAGAGTGTACATAGTCCCTTGCGAGTTGTAATCATGGTCCTTCCTTTTGGACAGTGACATACGCCAAACCGCCCCCAACCCTCGCTTAATTCACGTTGCATAAGTTTTATGTTCTTATCTTATACATGAGGAAAACATGCTCTTAAAATATTTTCATATGCATAAAACATTCATGATGCATAAACATGAGAACTCTTAACTCATCAAGCTACAGAATAATGCATTCATCCGACCTGAAATCATACCATTAAGTCAAACATCAACATAAGTAACAGACAGTAAATTAAATAACTTTCAATCATCGTATCAGTTTCTACCTAGCATCCTTATGATGTAGGGCCCTAATGGCCGGGGATCCTACACATTCACTTACCTAGTTTTCTTAGCAACTTGAACTCTTTTTCTTCAGACTTCTTCACCTAAAACATTTACATTGCAATAGTTAAAATGAAAATCCTAATAGTTCTAATCACAAGTCATCCTAGAATCTAATAACTAAAGTCATTCCCGAATCCCTTAGTCTAGTTCTCTGTGTGCAGTTTGAAATCCAAAACTAAAACAGCTAGGTTCAACTAACGATTAATCAGGGTCGGTTATATTAAATGTTCAGAATCGATTCGGAAATGCTATTATCAAACAATGATTATAAATGTTCATATTATTCGGCTATTGAAGAATCTTGAAACATTGGGTTCTAGTTGAAAACAGAGTTCCAAATAACTACACGGCAACTATATTGACTAAATCTTACCTCGAACGTAGGTTATCGGAGTGGAGGTTGGAGGAATCGATCGTCAAAGAGAGAGTCGCTGGCGGAGAGGGAGACAGCTCGGGGAAATGAGAGAACGCAGAAGGGAATGTCGGCTACAGTGAGGTTTAAAAGTTTCAATTTCCTATTTATACTTAATCCAACCATTATTAATTACAAATTCTGCCACCCAACCTAATTTATGACACATGCACATTAATTAAGCCTTGGCATAAAATTCCAAACCGAAAAGATCAAAATAAACATGGCCATTAAAATAGTTAAGAAAGTCACCTGGTCAAACTCGTCGGGTGTTACATCCATCCCTCCTTAAACAAAATTTTCTCCCTCAAAAATTGCTCAAACAAAGAGCTCCGGATATTTGTCCAGCATGTCTTGTTGTTGTTCCCATGTGGCTTCTTCAATACCATGATTTATCTATAAGACCTTCACTAGTTGAATTTCCTTATTCCTCAGAGTCTTAACTGCAGATTCTATAATCCTTATAGGCTTCTCTTCGTACATTAGTGTCGGCTCGATTTCGATACTAGTTGGTTCAACAACATGTGCCGGATCACGTGTGCATTTCCTTATCATTGACACATGAAAGACATTGTGTACCTTTTCCAATGATGGGGGCAATTGCAGTTTGTAAGCTGTACTGCCAATCCTTGCTAAGACAGGGAATGGTCCAATAAATCGCGGATTAAGCTTTCCCTTCTTACCAAATCTTAAAACTCCTTTAAAAGGTGAAACCTTTAAGAATACCTCATCCCCTACAGCAAATTCAAGATCTCTTCTTCTTTGGTCTGCATAACTCTTCTGTCGGCTTTGTGCAGTCACCATTCTCCTCCTAATAATGGCAATCTTGTCTGACATCTGTTGTAAAATCTCGGGTCCTAGGAGTCTTGCTTCACCAACTTCATCCCAATATAAAGGTGATCTACATTTCCTGCCATATAATGCTTCATATGGTGCCATACCTATAGTAGACTGGTAGCTGTTGTTGTAAGAGAATTCAACCAAGGGCAGGTATCGACTCCATGACGTCTGAAACTCTAGGACACACGCCCTCAACATATCCTCAAGTATTTGAATTGTCCGCTCAGATTGTCCATCGGTTTGTGGGTGAAAAGCAGTGCTGAAAGATAACTTTGATCCTAATGTGCTTTGAAGACTCTGCCAAAATCTTGAGGTGAACCTGTGATCACGATCAGAGACTATGGATATCAAAATCCCATGCAATCTAACGATTTCCTGAACATACAGATTAGCAAGTTGGTCCATCGTGTATGTTGTCTTTACAGGTAGGAAGTGAGCTGACTTCGTTAATCTGTCAACCACAACCCAGATGCTGTCATGACTTTTAGTTGTCTTAGGTAATCCAACAACAAAATCCATGGCAATGTTTTCCCATTTTCATTCGGGGATCGGTAAGGGTTGAAGGGTACCTCCTGGACGTTGGTGCTCTGCCTTAACTTGTTGGCATACAAGACATGACTCCACATACTTGGAAACATCCCTCTTCATATTTGGCCACCAATAATGTAATCTTAAATCCCGATACATCTTGGTGTTACCAGGGTGTACAGAGAAAGAAGATGAGTGAGCCTCAGCCAAGATCAACTCACGCAACTCCTTATCACTTAGAATGTATCATCGATTCCTAAATTTCAAAATACCATCATTGGAGAGACTGAAATCAGAGGAGGCGTCCTTTAACTTACTCATCATACTATTATTCTCCTTTGAATCCTTCTGTTGTGCCTCTTTGATCTTATCCAAAATAGTTGGTCGAATGGTTAAATCAGCAAGTAAAATTGACAACTCAGGAACTATTTCCAACTCGAACTTCTGAACTTCCTTCCATAATGGTACAGACATGGTTGATACAGCAGGCTGCATTGTCATAGACATCCTGCTTAAAGCATCGGCTACAGCATTAGCCTTGCCCGGGTGGTACTTAATCTCAAAGTCATAATCCTTAACGAATTCCAACCAACGTCTTTGTCTCATGTTTAATTCCTTTTGGGTGAATAGGTACTTCAGGCTCTTATGGTCAGAAAACACCTCACACTGTTGACCATATAAATAGTGTCTCCAAATCTTTAATGCAAAAACAACTGCGGCTAGCTCTAAATCGTGAGTCAGGTAATTCTGTTCTTAACTCTTCAGCTGCCTAGAGGCATACGCCACAACCTTACCTTCTTGCATCAAAACACACCCCAGACCAACTTTGGATGCATCACAGTAAACACTAAACTTTCATTCTTCCGTTGGGAGAGTCAAAAGTGGGGCTGTTGTCAACTTCAGCTTAAGTGTCTGGAAGCCATCTTCACAAGCTCCAGTCCAAGAGTACTTGGTGTCCTTCTTTGTGTTAAAGGTTTAGCTATCATAGAAAATCCCTTAATAAACTTTCTATAATAATCCGCTAGACCAATGAAACTACGTACTTCACTGACATTCTTTGGCTGTGGCCAGTCCTTAACAGCCTGAATCTTGGTTGGATCTACTGATATGCCCTCAGCAGAAATGACATGGCCTAAGAAATTGATCTTATCCAACCAGAACTCACATTTAGACAACTTGACATAGAACTGCTGCTGATTTAATGTCGTCAAAACCACTCTTAAATGCTCTGCATGGTCAGCCTCAGTACGTGACTATATCAGTATATCATCTATAAACACAATCATGAACTTGTCCAAATACTCACGAAACACACGATTCATCAAGTCCATAAAAGCTGCAGGCGCATTAGTCAGTCCAAACGACATCACAAGAAATTCATAGTGTCCGTAGCAGGTTCTGAAGGATGTTTTTGGTATATCACTCTCCTTAACCTTCAGTTGGTAGTAACCCGAGCGTAAGTCAATCTTTGAAAACACTTTAGCTCCTTGTAATTGGTCAAACAAGTCATCAATTCGGGGTAAAGGATATTTATTCTTAATTGTCAACTTGTTTAGCTCCCTATAGTCAATGCACATTCTAAGAGAACCATCCTTCTTCTTAAAGAATAAAACAGGTGCACCCCAGGGAGAACTGCTAGGGCGTATAAACCCCTTATCTACTAATTCCTGCAGTTGGACTTTTAATTCTTTCAACTCAACATGTGTCATGCGGTAAGGGTTCTTAGACACAGGTAAAGCCTCAGGGTAAGTATCTATTACAAACTCAATTTCCCTGTCGGGTGGTATTCCGGGCAAGTCATCCAAAAATGCATCCGGAAACTCTCTGACTATGGGAATATCTTGTAGCTTTACCTTATTCTCCACCCGAACATTAATTACACACGCTAGAAAACTCTCACAACCACTCTTCAGTAATCGTTGAGTCTCTAGTGAGGAAGTAATTGGCATTTTACTTAGTTTTGGGATAGCTTGGAAGGAATACCGATCCCCGTTCGGGGGTCGGAACTCAACTAAACCAGACCTACAACTTATCGTGGCATAATGCCTGAATAACCAATTCATCCCTAGTATGACCTCATATCTTCTCATATCGATCACGATCAGTTCTACATATAGCTTCTTATCTCCTAAGGACATAACATCACCTTTCAATATCTGCTCAGAATGTAGGGACTTCCCCGACGGTAACATGACACTAAATGACCTCTCAGCTGGCATGAGTTCTAGTTTATGCTCAAGTACGAACAGGGTTGATACAAACGAGTGTGTGGTCCCTGTATCTATAAGTGTGTAAGCAGAAATACCACAAACCATAATGGTACCTGTTATGACTGTGTGTTGCTCGGCATCTTCATCCTCCATTAAAGCATAAACCCTTGGCGCTACTCTGACTCGATTCGGGTCTGGCGGCAAGGGGCAGTCTCTGACCACGTGTCCAACCTTATCACATCTATAACAGCGGCCAGAATGTAACTTGCATTCGCCGGGGTGGTTCTTCTGACAAGTGGGGCATAGAGGAGCCAGAGGTTGCTTTCCTTTTCCTTGGTCATCATTTGGATTGAAGGGTCTCTTTATACCTTTCTGCTGTTACTGTGGCCCTCTGTTCGGTTGTGGTTGCCAACCTCTGCCCTGGCGCGGTGGTGGCTGAGTATCATTGAAAAACTTCCTTGGCGGTTCACATTGTCCTCGTACTGCCAACTCTACCTCTTCCAATTTCAAAGCCTTAGCAGCCACTTCGGAATAAGGTATGTTATGGATCCCTGCAGTCTTCACTCCCTAGAAGAGGCTCGGCTTCAGCCCGTGGACAACCTGGTAAATCTTGTCCTCCTCATCATCCACCAGACGGGGTGCAAACCGAGACAGTGCCTCAAACTTACAGATGTAATCAGCCACAGAACCGGTTTGACGTAGTTGCATGAATTCCAATTTATTGCTGGCCCGAACAGCTCGGCTGAAGTACTTGTCAAAGAAGGCAGTCTTAAACATTTCCCAGGTCATAGCTCCTGCATTAGCAGTGCTCTGGATTGAGTTCCACCAATGCCTTGCATCAAGTTCCAGGTGAAAGACAGCACACGTAACCTTATCTCCGTCCTCAACTTTTGCATACTTGAACATGTCATCCATCTTCTGAATCCATTCTTCAGCATAAACAGGGTATGAAACTCGACCATTAAATGTCGGGGGTCGAAGCCAGTGAAAACGCTCGCCGCCATGATCTTGGACTGCATTTGAACTAGAATTCGCTTGCTCTTCTCTGGCAGTCATCAGCTGTTCGATCTGACGAGATTGGCGCATGACCAACTCTGTCAACTGAGCAATGACATTGCTGTCCTCATTGGTCTCTCTTTACTGACCTCTTACCATTTTGAAATTCCTGGACAAATATTCATAAATACATCTTAACTTAATGACATTTACTAAAATCATAAACACTTACAGTTGCCGGAGTGTACTCAGGTGGCAGTCAGTGCTGGAAGGCAGTCTACAGAATCGATTTTAGAACCCAGTTTCGCTTTGATACCATAGTTGTAACGACCCCGGTAGGGTCGAGACATATTTCATGACTTTCTTAATCATTTAATTCTTACTTTCTACACCTTGTTCATTATCAATATTATTTCCTTTTAAAAAAAAAAAAAACATAACTTGGCTCAAGACATCACGCGCGATTCATTAAACATCGCTCAGCAATGAAATACATTTCATATCTGCCGGCGAGCAGTGCAAAATGCTTCAGCCGATATGCAGGAACTTCAACTCTTAAACTGCATCTACCGATAGAAAAACAAACTCACATCTGCCGATCATAAAACGACAGAACTCATTACTTATTCACTTGCTCCTGCCGATCGCTAAACGATAAGCACAGAACTCGCTTCTGCCGGTAGTGAAAATCTACATCATTCGGTTATCACGTGCATCTCACGTGACTCATTAGACACCACCCGATCACTAAACGACAAACGCATCACCCGGTATTTGAAATACACTACATCGCCCGGTAAGAGGCATCATCCGGTGGGCAACAATTGTTCCCATCCACCGATGACATTAGCTGGATGATGTCCTCATCTATCAGAGACATTATCCGGCAAGCAAGTACAATACACGTGACTCACTTACCTCAACCGATAAGAGACATCATCCGGTGAACAACAAACGTTCGTCATCCACCGGTGACGTCAGCCGGATGGTTCACCCATCCAGCTTCTATCATTCACCTCACACCGGTGACGTTAGTCGGATGATGTATTCATCCAACTTCTATCACACAACAGTAAAATACAGAAAACTTCAAACACTCATATCGACAGAAAGATAACCTGACCTTCACAGATCTCATACTTATAGACATAAACATAGACAGACATGAAACATGGACTCATCTAGGATACATGTAGCGGAAGACTTAATTAAAACAGATCATTCTATGCCCTTATAATCATCCTCAAATTTCGGTAACCAAACTAGACAATCGCAGAATCCAATATTCTAAAGAAAATCTCATTCTACTTAAACATCAGTTTATCATAAATCTTACTGACACATTATGAGCATAACTACGGGTCATATACGCCTGCCAGCTCCAGACTTCCGCTCTGAGCACCATCCTGCAACCAGCCTTAGACATCATCACTGAATTTGGAATCCTCACCTGCTAAATCTTCACCTACATCATAAGGTTTAAAACTATAAGCCTAATGCTTAGTAAGGAATGCAATACTAACAAGTATGCATGAATGCTCATTTTAAGAAACAAATGCTCATGAATCTTTTTTTGTTCATATTCATACTCAAGTCTTCATTCTTTTTCATCGTCGTATTCATCGTTCATAATCATCATTCATGCTCATCATTCATATTCATCATTCATGTTCATCAATCGTATTCTTCATTCATGTTGTGTGGATTAAGAGAGGATTTGTGCCGATAAAGGGGGTTGACAGTGAGAGTGTACATAGTCCCTTGCGGGTCGTAATCATGGTCCTTCCTTTTGGACAGTGACATACGCCAAACCGCCCCCAACCCTCGCTTAATTCACGTTGCATAAGTTTTATGTTCTTATCTTATACATGAGGAAAACATGCTCTTAAAACATTTTCATATGCATAAAATATTCATGATGCATAAACATGAGAACTCTTAACTCATCAAGCTACAGAATAATGCATTCATCCGACCTGAAATCATACCATTAAGTCAAACATCAACATAAGTAACAGACAGTAAATTAAATAACTTTCAATCATCGTATCAGTTTCTACCTAGCATCCTTATGATGTAGGGCCCTAATGGCCGGGGATCCTACACATTCACTTACCTGGTTTTCTTAGCAACTTGAACTCCTTTTCTTCAGACTTCTTCACCTAAAATATTTACATTGCAATAGTTAAAATGAAAATCCTAATAGTTCTAATCACAAGTCATCCTAGAATCTAATAACTAAAGTCATTCCCGAATCCCTTAGTCTAGTTCTCTGTGTGCAGTCTGAAATCCAAAACCAAAACAACTAGGTTCAACTAACGATTAATCAGGGTCGGTTATATTAAATGTTCAGAATCGATTCGGAAATACTATTATCAAACACCGATTATAAATGTTCCTATTATTCGGCCATTGAAGAATCTTGAAACATTGGGTTCTAGTTGAAAATAGAGTTCCAAATAACTACACGGCAACTACATTGACTAAATCTTACCTCGAACATAGGTTATCGGAGTGGAGGTTGGAGGAATCGATCGTCAAAAAGAGAGTCGCTGGCGGAGAGGGAGACAGCTCGGGGAAATGAGATAACGCAGAAGGGAATGTCGGCTACAGTGAGGTTTAAAAGTTTCCATTTCCTATTTATACTTAATCCAACCATTCTTAATTACAAATCCTACCACCCAACCTAATTTATGACACATGCACATTAATTAAGCCTTGACATAAAATTCCAAACCGAAAAGATCAAAATAAACATGGCTGTTAAAACAGTTAAGAAAGTCACCTGGTCAAACTCGTCGGGTGTTACACATAATTTCTTGGATGTGCCTCAAGGCCTACTCACGGGATCACGAGCTCAGAGATTATCTAACGTCTTTATCTATTTTGTAGGTAATTCTTTCTTTGATAAATTGGAGGAAGAGCCTTATGTGAAGGACAAAGAGAAGTCATTCCACATGTTACTTTGAAGCAAGAGAGTGGAAACCGAGTTTAAAGACCATTTGAGTTTTACACATGGCATTGTCCCAGTTGATGAAGTTTGATGTGTTGTTTAATGACTTATTCTTTTAATTTATAGTCTATAGTTTTTTATATGATGTAACACCAAATTTAGGAGCTGATTGGAACCTTTTTGAGTAGTGAAAAGGGGCCATGGGCTGTTTTGCCCAAAAAGGGGAAGCACATTTTTTGGTCTCAAATCTCTTACCATTTTGGAATGTATCTTTTGTAAGCTCTATGGAGCATTGAAATCCTAGTTTTTTGGGATGTTTTTAAGCCTCATTTCTTGACTGCCTCGAGCACCTAATGCTCACTTTTGAAAATTAAAGAAGCATATTCTTTCAAGCCTTGAATTTTCTCTCAAGAGGTTGAACCACTTGTTGGTGTCCAAGTGCGGGTAGGTCAACATTGCATCCATCATTGTGAGTTTTTGGTAGACTTGTCTTATAGCTACTCCTTTTTTACCTCTCTTCGAGGAGGTATCACTCTTGCAAAGGATTAGAATAGAAACTCACAATACCCACGAGTTGGAGGTTTCTCTTTCACAAGAAAACCATGAAGTCAAAGTTCCAGCCGAAGCTCCTTTGGATCAGCTTGTTTTCTCAACTGCATAATTTTTTTTGTTTTTATCTTTTAATTACAAATTTTGAAAGGCTTTCCACTCTCTTATTCAAAGAGCAACTGTCCAAATTTCAGCTCAAGGCGAGCTAAGGAGTGAATACTCGTCCCCAAGTTACTCTTCTTGCGGCTAATCTTGTGAAAAGTCGAGCATTTTTTTTTTGTGCCTTAAAGCTTTTCCATTTTTGAGGCACATCACTCTTTTTGGAGAACCAACACCATTTATTTAAGTCTTTCCAAAAATTCACCTTGGATCCATCTCCAGTTGACCAAATTAAAATTTTTTTTTTGAGGTATTGCACAATATGTTTGATTAGTGTCACGTTGGAAACCATATTTTGCTTTCCAAACTCTCGTCCAAATTCCAAGCTGGTCAAATTAACTGACTTCAAATTACGGATGTCCAGTCCTATATTTTTAGGCTTGCACACATCTTTCCATGCGACAAGGTGCATCTTTCTTTTCTCTTTGGAACCACCCCACAAAAAATTCCCTATTGAGCCCTTCAATTTGATCAAGAGATCCTTCAGGTGAAAGAGCTGCTTGCATTGTACATTGGGATAAGGAGTGTAACACGTTTAACAATTGCTTAACCATTCGGTAAGTCTTCTTCCAACTTTATCAATTCTATGACTATAATTGCTCTTACATAATTTATAGTCCCAAATCTGAACTCCCAAGTATTTTGTTACTGCCCCATGACGTTCAACCACAGCTTCTAGGCAAAAAGGATGATTTCTTCTATCAGTCCGAAACCTGTAAAAGAGGATGGTGGTCCGACTTTACATGAGGAAGAGCTGACTACTGCAATAACTTCTATTTAATCGCTCAATATTTGAAAATTCGAATAATATTATATTTATTTTTTTAAAATATTTTGTCAATAATTTATATAACAATTTATTATTTTAATTATATCTATTATTATTTGACAGTGGTCCGACTTTACATGAGGAAGAGCTGACTACTGCAATAACTTCTATTTAATCACTCAATATTTGAAAATTCGAATAATGTTATATTTATTTTTTTAAAATATTTTGTCAATAATCTATATAATAATTTATTGTTTTAATTATATCTATCATTATTTGACACGTGGTCGAAAAAATTAAGACAATAGAATAAGAGAATAAATATATCATTACTTTGTCTACTCGGAAGTGGCGAAGGACTGCACAACCGGACCATGCGACGTGATTGGTGCCAAATTAAACCAATGATCGACGCAAAAGCGGGTTGGTCAGATCATTTGTAGGCTGTTCCGGCGAGAAATCTGTGTGAAAATCATGCCCTAAACGTCACCTCCCAACTCCATCACCGTTGATCTTCTCCGATATCAACGACTCCTCAAAACAGGAACATGTATACTCCACTGTCACACATTCTGGATTCTACGACTGACGCCTAGGAGCCACCTGTCCCTTTCAAGCCAGTGGGACCCCCGTCAGATCCAAATTTCTCATCTTAGAGCGGCAGCGACTAGCCAAAGGCAACTTCTTTGCTTCCCTCCACTCTCTCCGGCCTCCACCCCTGCCGGATTCTTCTTTCGGAACGCACCGAGTAGGACTTCGCTAACTGTAATTTATGCCTGAATGAAAGGGTTTTGTAGTTGAGGATTATATTTTTACTTCTAGTTTGCTGAGGAGTATGGGAGTTTTGATTTCGACGACGAAAGAGCTGAGCTCTTGATGCTTCTGACAAACTCCAGTTATTTCTTATTTCGATTTCTAATGGAGTTTGATTGAAATCTTCGACGCTATGTCGTTTTTAAGAAAGAGAAAGAACTACGATCCATCAAAAGTTTCGCATTCGGTGGCTCAAATTGACGATGGAAACGAGGAAAAAGAGAGTGAGAAGCCGAAGAGAAAGCAAACGGAAGAGAGACAGACTAGAAGGTGTTCTTGTATCGATAGTTGTTGTTGGTTTATCGGCTGTGTATGTTCAATTTGGTGGTTCTTGTTGTTTATGTATAATGCAATGCCTGCTTCGTTCCCTCAGTACGTGACAGAAGCTATAACAGGGCCTCTACCGGATCCTCCTGGTATGAAGTTAAGGAAGGAGGGCTTGACGGTGAACCACCCTGTTGTGTTCGTACCCGGGATTGTAACTGGTGGGCTCGAATTATGGGAGGGGCACCCATGCGCTGACGGGTTGTTCAGGAAGAGATTATGGGGTGGTTCATTTGGAGAATTGTATAAAAGGTGAACAATGGATATACTCTGGTTTTCGTTTTTGTTGACAATCTTCAATCACTTGGCGGCATGGAGTTTAATGCTTCAAGCAGTTGTTAAACCTTGTTTGTGTTTAAAATGAAATTTAGGTTTTACATATTTTGAAGAAATATGGAGAGTAGAGTGGTATGAAACTCCATTGCATTAAATGAGTGTGACATAGGAAGTTAGGGGTATTGATTCGTAAGACGGTGCTTTTGCTACTGCTTTAAAGTTAAAAGATTTCCTTAGCAATGTCAGAAACTCGAAAAGTTTGTGTAGTACTGATCACGTTAGAAAAACTACAGGGAACACATAGTTTTCGTCAACAGTTAGGTTCCTCCTATTGAACTTAATAAAAAGAAGCTCAGTATTCTGAAAATTATATGCTTTTAATTGAACCCTTGATTGGAGTTGCTTTTCAGCTGTTATGAACTTTAACTTCCACGGTGCTCCAATTCATTCTCTAAGGTTGTCCTTATTTCTGTAGGCCTCTTTGTTGGGTTGAGCACATGTCACTTGACAATGAAACTGGGCTGGATCCTCCTGGTGTGAGAGTCAGGCCAGTATCTGGTCTTGTGGCAGCTGATTACTTTGCACCGGGTTATTTTGTTTGGGCAGTTTTGATTGCTAACTTAGCTCGGATTGGATATGAAGAGAAAACAATGTATATGGCTGCCTATGACTGGCGATTATCGTTTCAAAATACTGAGGTGTTGTTTGGTTATAATTTTTTTTTTAGAATGATGTGTTTGGTTGAATATTTAACTGCATTTTCATCAGACTAGATTTTTAGCTTATTCAATTAAACCTTCCACGCATGTTGTAAGAACATAGGTGAATGTATTTGAAGTCATCAGTTCTGTCTGTTCAATTGTAATGGTGCTGTCGTATCTGGAGCTTACAAGATTGCTTAACTTGATTAATCAGGTCAGGGACCAAACTTTGAGCAGGATAAAAAGTAATATAGAACTTATGGTGGCTACTAATGGTGGGAAAAAGGTTGTTGTCATCCCTCATTCAATGGGTGCTCTTTATTTTCTGCATTTTATGAAATGGGTTGAGGCCCCTGCTCCAATGGGCGGTGGAGGTGGGATGGATTGGTGTGCAAAGCATATAAAAGCAGTAATGAATATTGGTGGACCGTTTCTAGGTGTTCCAAAAGCAGTCTCAGGGATTTTTTCTAGTGAAGCCAAAGATATTGCCGTTTTCAGGTTTATCCTATTGACTTGTTTTCTGTTTTCATGGCTAAGATCTTATTTATAACAGATGTTTTTGCCCATCCCAAGTTCTCTTCTCAACTTGTGTGGTTTTGTGGGAGTGTGATGTAGCCAAATTAAGGTTCAACCTAGTATCTATAATGAGATTTAATTATTTTTTGCATATTATTATATTCAATGCTGATCCATTACCATGTATTTGTTACTGATTAAATTTTATAGTTGTTTCATAAGATAGTTGATATTTTTCATGGAAGATTATCAGAAGAGGGCAATTTTATTTCCTTTTTCTGAAGTAATTGTATTCCCTTACACACTTAAGAGTTTAGAAGAAGTCTGACGTTTACTTCTGTAGTCTTACTGATGGGAAAACCTCTGGCTGAAGGTTTAAATGTTTGACTAACTGGTATCAAGGCTTCTAATATGATTAAATTAAAATGTTGCTTTGATGAACTCAATTACTATGTGACTAACTCAATTTATATGGAAATGATATATAAATTCTTCAGCGCTCAATATAATAGCTAATGTGTATTATTCCCTCCCAGTGAACACCCTTGAAAGATCATCTAAGAAAATGTAACCGGATTGGTGTATTTCTATTTTTTTAAGTATGATAGTTCGTGCAGGTAGTGTCTAAATCATGTCAGGTTGAATTTCCATTGGCAGCGCTTTATCCTTTTGTCCTTGTGCAGGGCTTTCGCACCAGGTGTTCTGGATAAGGATGTTTTTGGTCTTCAAACATTACAACATATGATGAGGATGACCCGTACATGGGATTCAACAATGTCTATGATACCAAAAGGAGGGGACAGCATCTGGGGGGGTCTTGATTGGTCTCCAGAAGGTTATTTTAATTGCAGAGCTAGGAAGTTGAAGAACAATGAAAACCAGCGTACAGATCCAAACTGGGATGGAAGTTTAGACTCTACCAATGCAGCGAATTATGGGAGGATGATAACGTTTGGGAAGGAAACAGCTCAGGTGCATTCCTCCAAGATTAGAAGGGTAAATTTCAAGGTAAGGTTTGTTATTTGGGTACATTCTGATACAAACTATAAAAATTGGATTTTATCTGTACGTTCTTGTGATTATTTTTCCATGAGAGAAAAAAAGCATAAACCTTTGGTTTTTGCTCAAAATAGTATCCTCTAGAATGACAGTCAAAGTTCAGTTATGACTCCTAGTATTTTCAAATTTCATTACCCTTGAGTCGTTTTTAATAGGTATCCACCCATGAGAACTTTATGCATTTAAGTGAGTTTTTTGTACATGTTCATTGGCAGGACTCGGTGAAGAGTGGCAACCTTGCAAATACGACCCCCTGTGATGTATGGATAGAGTACCACGGAATGGATGTAGAAAGCATCAAAGCAATTGCTGATTACAGAGTTTACACAGCTAATTCGATTTTGGATCTGCTTAATTTTGTTGCTCCGAAATTAATGGCACGGGGGAGTTCTCATTTTTCATATGGAATTGCTGACGACTTGGACAACCCAAAATATGAACACTATAAATATTGGTCAAATCCCTTAGAAACAAAGTAAGATATTTGACTTGTCATGGTTCTTCAATTAAGTATATTTGGCAAATGATTATTTGAACAGATGTAGTTTTTCGTATTTTTGAAGCTTTTTGTTTCTGTATACTTGATATCAATTTGGTCTCAATCATCCTTTACTTGCTACAAATCCTGTAGACTTTTGCGCAAGCTTGACTAGAAATTCATATTTTGTGTTGAATCTCGTGTGATAAAATATCTTGCCACTAAGAATGTAGATCGATTATATAACCTTAGAAAGTTCACTTGATCCTGTATTGTCAGACCAAGGCTCATGATAAAGATGTCTTTTTCCTTTCATTTTGCTTCTTTACTCTTTTTGGGCAATGTCGATTCTACATTGCTTGCAGAAATGATGCTATTCACTGGTTCCTAAGTTTCTAATTGAAGATATTTCTACTCTGCTTTCTTAGATTACCAAATGCCCCAGATATGGAGATCTATTCGATGTATGGGGTCGGGATTCCCACAGAAAGAGCATACGTATACAAATTAGCTCCCACCACTGAGTGCTACATTCCCTTTCAGATTGACACCTCAGCAGAGAGTCCAGGGGAAGACACTTGTCTGACTGGTGGAGTGTTTTCTGTCGACGGAGACGAAACAGTCCCAGTTTTAAGTGCAGGTTTCATGTGTGCAAAAGCCTGGCGAGGAAAAACCCGGTTCAATCCCTCAGGCATTCGCACTTACATAAGGGAATACGATCATGCCCCTCCAGCCAATCTTCTGGAAGGAAGGGGCACCCAAAGTGGTGCTCATGTTGACATAATGGGCAATTTCGCATTGATAGAAGACATCTTAAGAGTAGCTGCTGGGGCCACGGGAGAGGACTTGGGTGGAGATCGCGTTTACTCTGCCATCTTCAACTGGTCAGAAAGCATCAAGTTGCAACTCTAAGCTCTAATGGTGAGAATTCATATGGTTTCGGATAGTTTTATACACGATAAAACATGCACATTGATGTGATTGCCTAGATTTAGCTTTACATGAAAGTGCAATTTGTTTAGGAATATGTATCAAATAGTTATATCTTTTTTTTTTTTTCTGATTTGCTTCTTTTACATCCAAAATACAGAACCCAATGTGCTTTCCTTCTCGTTCCATTCCACAATGTACACGAGAAACCGCTGTCTGCGGCAGCTCACAGGTCGCTCGAGAAGTTAGCAAGGTCAGGTCAAAGATGGCATTGAAAACAAGGACATTGAAGATGAAGTTTGGTAAAGAAAATGCTTGTAATTCTAATCTTCACTGTTATAGGACTTTGCTTACTTCTAGTCTTCATTGTTATGGAAATTCCCTACTCTCTCTCTCTCTGAGTTAGCAACGCCTTTTAGTTTTAGGTAAGGTTTGCAATGGCTTAGCTGATCCCCTAAGCACCACCACTTTTGGTGCACTACTACTCTTAAAGGCTTAATTGATGACTTAATCAAATCAAAGTCACATCATTTAACACACATGCAGAGAGTTGTTTAAAGTTCAAGTTAACGCGAATGACTCGTCTTGTACGTATAATTTCTTGATCTTTCACCCTTATCTCTCGTATTCATGACTATTTATAAATAATTTACTGATAAATAAAAATTGAGTTTTTTTTAATCTAAACTCTAAACGGTGAGTTTTTTTTTTTTTAAAATCAAACCTTAAACTATCAACTCTAACAATCCAAATCTTAAACTATTCAAAACTTAATAAATCAAATTCTGACGGATGGTCGATCATTGTCCGTTCGCTAACAACGGTCATCCATCGTAGCACTGGACATGTCGGATCAGTCGGACATGGGGGATGGATCACTGAACGGATGATTGTTCTTCGAGACACGGTTGTCCGTTTCACGGAGCATTACTAGCACGACCAGCCGTGTTCTGAAAACAATCGCTCATTTCATCATCAGGGACGGAAACAGACAGCCGTTTTAAGAACACGGTCATTCTTTATTACAATTAGAGATGAGAACGGAGGGTCACCACCCCTACAAGGGATGTTTGTTCCCCGATAGTATATAATGAAACAGACATTCGAACCTGCGAAATCTTCAGAAAAATCTGAATCCTCTCAGTCATTTTGCGTTTTTTTTTTCCAAAATCCGACCGATTCATGCCCCATCTTGTTCATTTCTCTATTCTCAATTGTTTCGTTCGATTTTCATCCAAAGCCTCACAAATCCAAGCCTAAAAATTCAAAATCCACAAATCACAAATTTGGCATAAATTTCTAAAAATTCCTTTGAAATGTCTAAGAGATTGGTTATTAGATGAAAAGTTGAGCCGACAAAACGTCGGGCACCGTCAACATCGCAAGGAGCTCCAGCACAAGGTGACCCGACGAAAGGTTTGGTTTAAAAAAAAATCCGTAGTTTAGGGTTTAAAATGAAAAAAAAAAAAAACCCATAAAAATAATAAGCAGAAGTTCACTTTGACCAAAATAATAATGAAATATGATTACAGTGTTAGTTAGCCATTAGGAGAGATTACATCATACCTTAAAAATTCCGAATTTCGACTCCATGTTCTTCCCATTTCTTACCAGGAAGAGCTGAACTTGCAAGCACTCTGCTGCGGAGAGAGATCAACTATGGTTTCCTATGTAAACGCCTTATTGTACGGCGTCGGAGGTCTAGTTGTCGCTGGAATGGCGTTGCTGGTCGCCTTCCAAGAGAAGCTCGTCTGCGTCCCCATTCTTCCGGGTCTCTCCAAGTCCTACCAGATTACTGCCGCACGCCTCCGACTGTCTTATGACGACGTCTGGCTCCGATCCTTCGATGGAATTCGCCTTCACGCTTGGTTCATCAAGCTCTTTCCTGATTGCTGAGGTCCCATTATCTTCCTTTTCTTTTTTAAAAAGGAATTTTCGATATTTTATCTCTAATGGAAGTCTAGCTTATTTATTGCAGTGGGTTTTTGATACTATTAATTGTTCATTGTTGTCGAGACTTTGATCTGACTGTAATCATGGCATGTTTACTTGCTAAAATCAGAATGGAATGAGTATGAAATAGAGAGATTTTAAGGATTATTTCCAACTCCAGATTTAATATGGCAAAAGAATTGAAACGCTTTGAGAGGGTGTAGTTGAAATATCTGGTGTAGTAAAAAGACCATCAGGTGAAAAAAGTACTCTTATCAAGTTGCCAGACTATGGAATGAATGCATGCCTCGAAGAACTAAGCTGAAATGAATATGATCAGATTTATTCAAAGATGTTCACCAATAAATAACAAGGAGAGTAATTTTGTGCAGGTCCAACAATTCTTTTTTTCCAAGAAAATGCAGGGAGTATTCTCACTATTATGCCATTTGGTGTAATATCTTGGGAGTCTTGCATTAATGTGATCTATAGTTTTGCCAATTTAGTTACTTTGAGTATGAGTTTATAGCAAGTTGTATATGCCTTTTCCTATGTTTATTGTTTATCTGGGCTGTTTAATGTTGAGTATTGAATGAGGAAGTGTGTAGTGTGTGAAGAGGGAAAAATGCATTATAAATAGTAAGGATGGGGAAGAGAGGGGATTATGAATATTGTTTACAGCAAACATATTGTCTAGGCTGATCTTTTTTCCAAGTGTGTAACTCGTGGGTGTTTCGCTGGAGCTTTGGCAATTCGATTTCCGTTTTTGTGTGTTCTTTTTCCAGTAATCTTGCAATGGACCATTCCCATGCGAAACATTTAACTTGTTTCCTTTACTACTTGAATTAGATATTGCTCTCGTAATGTTACAAAGGTTGCAGTGCAATGTATTTATGCTTTCATACCGAGGGTATGTCTCGCCATTTAGAATGGTAATTAGTCTCAGTTTTTGATAAGTTTGTACCTGTGAAGTTGTTGAAATATATCACTAGTGAGTCCAACTGAATGATTCTGAGGTAAATACCTTAAACAGGCATGAAATTATTGGGGATGCCCAGGTAGTTCTTTTTTAATTATAAATTTGATCTACTTGCTAAGCTTATATTGTTTTATTTATTTTTATTAGGCTGCTCTTGATCATCTTTCTCAAAGGACTGATATCGACACATCTAGAGTACTAGTATTTGGAAGGTCACTCGGGGGTGCGGTTGGAGCAATGCTTACAAAGAACAATCCTGACAAGGTATTGTCAAGTTGAAATTCTTACGAGTCAGAGCTTTGCTTAATGGATATACTTGGCTAAGTGGGGGTGATCATTATTGGAGAACAATCCAGCAGTTCATTGAACAAACTGTTACAAAGAAAAATGCAAACGAAATATCAGGAGAAAAAGGTAAAGTGTTGGCCTTAAATCTCTAAAAATACTTGCTATGCTAATAAAATGACATTGAAATTGAACAGCATAATTGATGTCTTCATTTAGTTATGTTTTTATTTCTTTTTCGTTTTTATACTCAGAAAGGTTTCAATTGCTTGCATAAAACTTGTCTCAGTCATCTTTATATTGACGTATAAAAACTACTCAGATTTTGGAGAAAAGTGACTGGATGGCATGCAAACTACTGAAATATTATTGAATTACACCCAGAAAGACACCAAGAGAAAGTTGAAGCAATTGAAAGCTCCATGCGAGGAAGAAACCAACAGTCAGCCGAGAAGTGCTGCTCTTCCATGGTAATATTCTGTCAGAGAATTTGTATTTGTTTTTTGGCCTTCACGATAAGGCGGAAACCTAGGTGTCCTTTGTATGATGTGATTGGGAGAGACAATGTTCTAATTGATTTTTATCCTCTGAAATAAGGAATTCACTATTCTTTTGCTTGAAACAGATAAACAAAGCATTTGATGCCATCTTTTGGAAGAAATGCTACTAGCTTCAATTATTAATGGGTGTAATTAATGATTTATTTTAATTATTTATAATTTATCATATTAAATGAATTAATTAATGAAGGTCACCCCAAAAAGTAAGAAGTGCGAAGTAAAATTAGACAGCAAACGTAACATTACTCTTTTTTGGGGGGTTTGGACTTGTTTGAACCTGTAAAATATGATCAAATCTTTCAATCTTGCGAATTGAACAAAATAAAACCAATTATAAAACAAAATCTAAAATTATATTGCTAGCTAATTTTGAAAATGGGTAAATCAAGATCAATTAATCAAATTAATATTATTTGATTACTGAAATTAAATTAGATCTCCTTATTATTTTGACAAACTTAGCCATGTTCTTGAACATTTTATAATTTTTCTACACCTGTATCATAGTAATATTTCAGGGGGTTCATTTTAAAAAAAAATATAATTAATAAATAAATTATAACTTCGTTGAGCATAAATTAGTATAAGAACTTGTATTACTTGAATTATGTAATTAATGATATTTTTTTAATTTAAAATTAGTGACGAAGATTAGTTGACCATTAGTATTTCATTACATTCTAAAAAGAAAAATTTTAAAAAAAAATCTTAAAACAAACATTTAAATATGTTTATTACCAAAGTAACTTTTAAATTATGTTGTGTTAACAAACTTGCCTTGTTGAAATTTTCATTAACAATCATTTCGAGTGCTCGCCTTTGAATCCCAGACGTCCGCTGGACTGAGGGGCTCCAGAGTAGTTTTGGTTGCTGATGCACGGAAATGTAAAGCAAAAGTTCTGTCTCGAGGTAATGTTTGTCAATATTAATCGGAAAACATGATAACTCTTGAAAAAAGCTTATTACAAGAAGTTAATTAAGAAAATTGTTGTTAAAATTTGATGATAAAAATAATAAAATACATTATTTATAGTTGAATGCTGCAACATTGAGCCACAACATCAGTTTGAATATAACTATTTTATTATTCTGGTTTTAATTCAAAAAATCTCAATTTATACTGACAATTATTGCAGTTTAATAAGCTTGAATGAAAATTGATGATTTTATTAAAATGATAAATAGGAGGGCCACAATTGAGTAATCAAGAAACTAAAGTGGGATAAATAACAGAAGGAGCTTGATTGGAGAAAAAATAGATTTTTGAATTTTAATCCTAGAAAGTGCTGAAAATTGGGAGGAGACAAGAAAAGGAAAGAACATATAAAAATTTCTACTCTTCTGCATTTTATGATGAATTCTTCATTTTTAATTAATACTCTTTGTTTCTTTTTATCTATCATGAACTAAATTTTAAAGTGGTAGGAATTGAAAGTATTAATCTATGTTTCTTTTATGAACTTGTTGCGGTAATTGAATTAGAAAATTCAATATGATTTTATTGTTTAATTCATTCAATGTTGAAAAACATGAATAAATATTAAGACTACTATTCTATGTGACAGTAAATAGAATTAGAAAATATATTGAATTGTGCATAGATTAATATTTTCATATTGATTTATTAATTTTGTATGATTAAATAGAATTGCGATTAAATGAGTTTATTATGGTATTTGTCTTTCCTAAAATAATGAGAAAAATATTGAAAGAGATATTCAAGTAACTGTGACAAGGCTTGATCTAGAAATGATATTCTAAATCTTCTAATTCAATTGCTACAACATTTCATACAATTTTTTGTAATAAAAAACGTAGTGAAAGAAATCAATTTTGATTCATGTTTTGTTAATTGAATTCTTTAAAATTCTGTGTCAACTAACTTTTCTACTATTTTAAATATTACTTTGTTCATCTTAATTTCATTCTACTTAAATTTAACTCTTGATAACTTTTGTCACAGTGGGTTCAACACTTACTTTCACTTTATTATTTAATTGCAGCACGTGCACGTGCACTTGCATAATGTAACAATTTTACACAACAAAACACCTAATTTAAGTGAGAATGTTTGTCGCGAAGCTACAGTGGGCGTAGGGGTGGGCAGAACCAGCCCGAGGATCGAGAACTAAACCGGACCACCGGTTTCGGTCCCAAGTCGCTGGACCATGGTTCGATCCTCGGTCCAAATTTCAAAATCCCATCGGTTCTCGGTCCGGTCCTCGGTCCATAGCCAAAAATCACGAAAAACCGAGATCAGATCGATTGTTAAAAAAATCCTTCCGCAATCTGCAGTTTCGCTCCGCTTGGACCGCTTCACTCTTCATTGAAGAGTCTTCAGTTCTTCAGTCGCACACTCATCACTCTCACCGAAGCCCCGACACACTCAGCCCTCCCAAAGTCCCGACGCACTCAGCCCTCCCAACGGCTGACGTCTGACAACTCGCGACTCCCGAGTCTCGACTCGTATGCTCCATTATCCGATTTTTTCTCGCATCCAAAGCTGCTCCAATTCGCCTAGCCTCTCCTCTGTCTTCACCAAAAACAGATCACTCACACTCACAGTCACCGCTCACTGTATGTGTTTATTGATTGTGGACTTTTGCTGCTTATTGTTAGTTGATAAATTAGGAATAATTTTTGTTAATTATGTTGATTGATTTGATAAATCATTGGCTACTGGTTGTAGTTGATAAATTGTTGATAAATTGTTGGTTGTAGTTGATAAATTGTTAATAAATTGTTGTCTATACTTGTAATGTTGCAGTTGTTTTTACTTGCAACTGTGAAATTGCAGAAATTTCCAAACAATTTAACACAAATTTCCAACAATAAAGAAGCTGAGCCTAAGTTGGTATCAGTATTAAACAAATAATTTTTCTTACATTTCCACAGCATTCTCTATATATGCATGTATCTCCATTGTTTGATAAATTGTTGGTTGTAGACTAGTTGATTAATGTTTCTGTTGGCTGTTGAGTAATGTGTTTAATTAATTTATTTGTTGATTGTTGATTAATGTGTTTGGTTAATTTAGGTGCTTAAATTTACTATTTAAATTGTACTTTTTAGGTTTAAAGCACTTAGATTAATTTTGGATGTTGAATTTAATTTCTTAGCTTTCATTTTAATATTTGATAGTTGCATTTAGTTTGTATGTTACATATTTAGATTTATTTTGGATGTTGAATTTAGTTTCTTAGAGTTCATTTTAGTTGGATTTAGATTTTTAGTTTATATGTTTGATACTTGGATTTAGACTTTTAGTTTGTTAAGTATATGTTTAATGTGTATGGATTTTTATTTAGGTTTAACGTTTTTAAATAAAACAGATTTTTGTGGTTGTTTGATTTGAAAATTTTTTATGTTAAAAAAAAAAGGTTGGGAGGAACCGGGACCAGACCAAAAATTTAGGTTTGGTCCCGGTCCCGGTTGTCCCTCCAAGGGTCGGTTCCAGTCTTCGGGAAAAAAATCCCAAAGACTTGGCCGGGCTCAGGACCAGACCGAACCGGCCCGTGCCCACCCCTAAGTTGGCATCCTGCTTTATTTAAATAGGTGACTTTGTGGACGCCCAATATTTAAGAAATAGTGTTAGTTGTGAACATTCTCACTTAAAATCAGTCATCTACTAGTTAATATTGACAATTATTGTCTCGGGAGTCAACTTCGCCCCTTGGCTAGATGCCATAGTTTCAAGACAATTTGCCAGAATGATTTTTAATAAAAACTTCAATGGTAATGGCTAATTTATTAGAAGATGATAATTTAATGATGAAAAAGTTCAATTTTAACCTAAAATTATGAGGGGAGAATCAAAATGAACCCTTAACTATGTTTGGGTACAAATAAAATTTTAAACTATTCTCATCGAACAAGTTAGTCTTCGTCGTTAGGCACTATCAAATACACTTGCTGTCGTTTGCCTTTTAAGTGCGGGTGACCCTGCAGTATCCCTCGTTTAGATGAGGTCACTTTCATTTTTACGTGCGATCGAAATAACGAAATTAAGACAATTTGTAAATCGATCGGTAAGTTGATGAGAATACAAAGAAATGGTGTGAGAACTGATTGTTTTGCTTTTGCTAGTCAGTTACCCCTTGACTAGTTCCTTCAACCATTGTTTCTTCTCTCCCTTCTCCTCCTTCTTCTTTTTCTTCCCGAAGCTTAATAGCTGTTTTTTTCCTTGTTTTTCTTGTTTCTTTTGGTTTTCTAGTTTGAATTTGACGCGAGCTTTAAGACTGATTGCTACGTTAATGGACGGAGGGGCTTCATTCAACCCTCGCACGGTGGAGGAAGTTTTTAGGGACTTTAAGGGTCGACGAGCTGGCATGATTAAAGCTCTTACCACTGGTCTCTCTCTCTCTCTCTGATGATAAGTAATGATATTAACTATTGTATGAAGGAATGTTTCAAGTTCTTGTTACGTCATTATATTAAAATATTTTTTGGCGTCCTTATATTACTTGTTTTTTGAATTTCTTACCAACATTTTAGAGAAGGAGAATCTTTGACTGTATGGATTGGATTGCCTAACGAAGAGTGGTGTCACGACCCGAGAGGAGGCCGGACAGAAACGCCAGGTTAAACAATCAACCTCGGAGAGATCCACCATCTAGCCTAAGGATGTGTGCGGAAGTTTTTACAATGATCCTAGACTCCTCAATGTAACAAATACGAGAAATGAGCAATAATAGAAATACTGGAAAATAAAATATAGTTACAGACCCAAGTTTGTAGCAATATCCAGAATATGTTCTTACATTTCATGAAATATCGAAATAAAAATAAAGACATCTCCTAAACGATTGGTGCTGATTCAATTCACTTCTGCGTCCTCCTTGTAACACCCGACATTTTTGGCCGGGAAGTTAACCCTCAAATTATCCAATGGTATTAGGTTTATATTAATATAATGTATGTTTTGGTGAAACTTGTTGGGTTATTTAGTGGAAAACTAAATCAAAGTGTAACCAAAGCATTCATTTAGTTAGAAAACCAATGGAGGGGTTGTTTTGGTAGGAATTAAGGTAGGTAGGAGGAAGCCAATGAATGGCTGCCATGTGTTCAACTTGTTGAACAAGATATACTCTTTCTCCTACGTGAAACCCTTTTCACTTCTCTTCTCTGTTCTCTCCATTCTCTTCTCTGCTCTCTCTCTTCCAGACGACGTGCGACGATTCCAACTTCGTCTCTTCCCTATTTTCTTCAGTCCCTTCAGTAAAGATCCGTGGATCGCTGAGACTCACCGAGACGTTCAAGACTTGCAACTCACGGACAGCAGGTAAGTTCATATTTGTAGGTTGGCCCTTAAGGCCCAACATCACGGAGGTACTAGGTTTTCATTTCTATCGGGTTGTTTCGGGTAGAAAAGTTAGAGTTATGTCCTGAGTTATCTGCTTTTTCCTTATGTTCTGTTGTTTTATTCCTGTTGTCTGCTGTTTTAAGTTTAAGCACTGTAAATACTCATGCATACACGATTTTCCCGAAAGACATGCAAAAGTTTTCTGTGCACGGTTTTGAAGTTAAGAATGATAAAAACCTGTAATGTAACGTTCGGTTAAGTGTGGGACGGGGACTGGTGTTCTGCTCTGAATTACTAGTGCCTGATAGTGCACTTCTGTTACGCTTGTTTCCTTATAAGCCCCTGTTGTGCAAAATATGTTCGCAAGTGTACGAGTCGCAACAAGTAATATAGTGATAAAATAGAGTGTCGAACCCACGAGGACTTGTAATTAATAATCGAAATAATTAATCTTAATTCTAAATTGAACACACGTTTTATGGTTTTTAAGGATTGAAATTAAAATAAACAACTAAAATAATTAAAACAATAAAATTAAACTAAATTAAAATAGCAAAACAAATAAACTGAGATTAAATCAAATTGATAAAAGCCTAGGTACTACGATTTCACCAAGACAATATTTAATTCAATCCTTCGCAATTATATTCATAAATATTCTTCCTATGTTGATGATCGATTTCACTAAATTCTAATACAATCTCTCTCGAGCATTGCGTAGTTTATCTGATTAATGGGCTATCACTTCTTAGTCTCAAATCCTACATTAATCAAATACAAATAAACCAAGAAATCACAGTGATCACACCAATACCGTAACTATCTCTAGTCTACGTATATTCATGACATTAATTTCAGTGCACGGATATTTATCACCTCTCGGTCTCAAAACATCCCAAATATCAAGTAAAGATTGGCCAGAAATTTACAGGCATTAAAAGCAGAAATTAAATGTGCCAACAATATTGGAAGAAATAATTATAAAATATAATTAAACGAAGAACATAAAATAAACATCGTCCGGCTACATCGTAGCCCTAGAATAAAGAGTTAGTTCATACTAAAATAGAAGGAAAGAAAAATAATAAATAAATTCATAATTAAAGTTCAAAACAAAATAAGAAAAATTATTTTAATGTGTAAAAATCTCCCCTGTTGAATCGTTGCTTGCCAGAATCCGTAGAATCGCTCTCCAGAATCGCCCAACGCCGAAGACCGAAAGCCCTCAATCGCCGAATCTGCTGTGCTCCAAAATCGCCGGATCGTCGCTCGCCTCCAAGTCGCCGCACCTCCAATCGCTCCTCGCTGCTCGCCAGAATCGCTGAAGCCTCTGTTTCTTACTCTCCAAAGTCGCCGAACGCCGAATCGCCCAAGGCCTAATACAAGATCCTCCCTCTGCTCTTTTTTCTGTAGGTTTTTATTTTTCTCTTTTCAGCCCATCAATGTTTAGATTCACTGATTTCTTACATTCACGGCCCAACATCAAACTTTTTAAAATTGAATTAATGTGGCGATTAGTCGCTGGATGGTGGCGATCAAGCGCCACCTTCTCTGTTTTCTTGGACTGTCTCTAAATCCTTTGTGTTTGTGGCGATTGGTCGCTGGTAAAGTGGCGATTGCTCGCCATCTCTTCTGTGTAAATTCGCCAATTTCTGTTGCTTTTGTGTTGAATAGTTTCGATCTCCAAAACCTGAATCTCCTTCCCCAGCGCCTCTGCTTTTATTTGTTAATCTTTTCTTCCACTTGAGCTTGTTTAATGCTTTATATTCAACCACCTTGGTATTTTATGTAAATTTTCTGCACACTTAAACCAAAATCATCAAATACTTTCACACAATTGAGAATAAACTTATCAAATCAAGTGTAAAAAGTATAAATAAGTGTGTAAAATACACACTTATCACACCCCCAAACTTGAATGAAAGCTTGTCCTCAAGCGAACAAAACTTAAGCAAAAATCTCAACAGATAAATAATTCAACCCCATATAATATACACAATACAATATAATGGTAAAACAATCTTAATCAAGGTTTTCGGTAATTTGTCTCAGCTTGAAAAACTCATACTAAAAACACCAAGGGTAACACTTTGCAAAAGAAATAACTCATATTAGTGCATTGACAATAACTTACTTAGAAATCCACGTGTGTGTGTGCGTTTATTCTTATCTTCCTCTAATTGTTGGTTCAACTAATGTAGCTACAGGTAAGGGATGCATTCTCATTTCGCTCTTGATCGCTCTAATCACTCTAATCGTTCATCAACTTTGCTCACTATCCAACTAATAGCAAATATTCATAAATCAAAACAAAAGTCATTAGGTCTTCACAAGCTTGTAATGAAAGGCCGGGTTAAGGGGTAGGAATTTTATGGATTCAAGCGAATACTTAGAGCACCACTCATTCCTCCTTATTTCATCCAATCAAAAATTTCTTCCATTCACTTACTCACTTGTTGAACTCACTCAAACTTTCTTCTAATCGCACACCCCCAAACTTACTTCACTCAATATCACCCACTTTAACTCCTTTGTCATTGTTACAACACAATATCAATACAAACCTAATAATTGCATAAAATAAAATAAGATTGAAAGCTGAATTATTCAAACTTGCTTTTTTCTTTTTTTTTGACACATAACATAAATACAACGAATTAATGCTGCAAAAAGAAACAAATGACAAAGGAATTGCTATTGAATTTCACCACCTCTTTTTTTTTTTTTTTTCAACTCTTCCCTAATTGGATCAATATCCCTGTGCTCATTTAATAGGGCAGGAAAAATATATAAGGCTGGTCTGAGTTCAGGTGACTACTGAATGGTAAATAATAGGCTCAAAAGAGTAACTATGGGTGTCATTAAATGACACGACAAGGTAGGCTCAGAAAGCTCAAACGGTTCAAAGATGGCCTAAATCATTCTTTTGTTTCAGAAAAATTTCAATTTGCATTCAAGGATAATGAGCAAAACCAAGAAAGATTTGTCTTCACAGTATTCTCGTTCTCACACATTTGACTGGAGTTACACTCCCTTACTTTGTTTTACCAAAATATATCAAAGTGCTAAGATACGCTAAAATCACCCCCAAACTTAAAATAGACATTGTCCTCAATGTATAAAAAATATAGGGTAAAAGTCGCGTACCTCATAATGTCTTGAGCTGGTCGTGGAGTTTCGGTCGAAAGAGTAATCGAGCAGAAGAGCTGTTTTTTTTTTTTTTAATAATTAACTAAATAAAATAAAATAAAATAAAATGATAAAACGATAAAAAGAATTTAAGATAACTAAATCGGACCCTATTTAAAAGAAGAAAAATAAATGAAAAGAAAATAAAATAAGAAACTAAAGAAAACTAAAAATAACAGTAAGAGAAAGAAAACTAAAATAAATAAAATAAAATCAATGCAAACTAAGACAAATCAAATCTTCTGTTCAGTATTTCTCAAGGAATTAAAGCATGAATCAATCATTTAAATCATCATCGACACCTCAACCAAGATTTCAGATTGCAATACCAAAATATATCAAAGTGCTAAGATACGCTAAAATCACCCCCAAACTTAAAATAGACATTGTCCTCAATGTATAAAAATATAGGGTAAAGTCGCGTACCTCATAATGTCTGAGCTGGTCGTGGAGTTTCGGTCGAAAGAGTAATCGAGCAGAAGAGCTGTTTTTTTTTTTTTTTAATAATTAACTAAATAAATAAAATAAAATAAAATGATTAAAACGATTAAAAGAATTTAAGATAACTAATCGGACCCTATTTAAAAGAAGAAAAATAAATGAAAAGAAATAAAATAAGAAACTAAAGAAACTAAAAATAACAGTAAGAGAAAGAAAACTAAAATAAAATAAATAAAAATAAAAATAAAAATAAATAAATTATTATTATTATATATCTATATATATATATATTTTTTTTTTTTTTTAACATGAAATAAATAACATAATAAAAAGAAAATAAAAATGACTTAATCGGAACCTATTTAAAAAAGAAAAAATAAATAAAAGAAGTGAATAAAGTAAAAGAGAAAATAAAATGAAATAAGAAACTAAAACATAAAAACAAATGAAAATACAATGAAAACGAAAACGAAATAACAAGGAAAACGAAACGACAACTAAGTAAAACGAAAATGAAAATAACAAAAACAAAATTAAACAGAAGTAAAAATAAAGAAAAATGAATAAAGGAAAATAAATAACTAATGGGTTACCTCCCACCGAGTGCGTGTTTTAACGTCATCAGCTTGACGATATGCTGCATCATGTTGGGTCAAGATATATAATGGAATTTGCTTTATTAACTGTACCGCCCCAATATGGTAACTATTGTTGCCCCTTTACCAGTTTATCATTCGCCAGAATCTTTTTGTGACAGCCCAAAACCGAACCCGATCGGGGTTCGGGATCGGAGCCATCACTCCGGGACAGTTAACAGAAAACGGTGACTAATTTTTTTTTTTTTTTTTAACATAAACAGAACAGACAGCGTTACTGGAACAACTTATGAAAGCCAACTAAACTTTTAAAACTTTAACGGGAAACAGAACAGAATGACAGAAAACATGCACTGTTAATGCAAACCCTAAAAGAGCATAGCTTTACAGAGGGGAGAAACTACAGTGAGTAATAGAGTATAAATAACAGCAGAAAAACAGGGAATGAAGTCGGAAGGCATAGGCAGAAATCTGGCGGAAAACTTAGTTTAAAACTGGGCGGAAGACTTGAATGACGTCAGCCGGAAGATATAAATGCAAAGGCAGAAGCGGAGATGACGTCAGCTGGAAGGAACAGACAACAGCTGAGATCAGATGAGGTGATGACGTCGGCCGGAAGATGTGAAGACGTCATCGGCAGATACAGATAGTAAACGAAATTGGCAGAAGGTGATGACGTCATCAGAAGATAGATGACATCACCGGAAGATGTAGGCATTAAACGTAATCGGCAGGAGATGAAAACAGTGGATGACATCATCGGAAGAGGAGATGACGTCAGACGGTAGATGCAGGCATTAAACGAAATCGGATTATGTGATGACATCATTGGAAGATGTGATGACGTCATCGGCAGATAAAGATAGTAAACGTAGTCGGCAGAAGAAAAGCTATGGTGACGTCATCGGAAGAGGAGATGACGTCGTCGGAAGATGAAGTTAAACTGAGAGACAGATGAAACCGGCAGAAGTAACTAAGACTGATGAAATCAACTGTTCACCGGTGGATGATATAAGACAAAATGTGAACAGTGACTGTCAGTGGATGCATTAAACGCGATCGGAAGATGCAGTTTAAAAGGGCAGAATTTGACAACTTTCAACAGAAAACATATAGACAGAGAGCTTAAAGAACAGAAAACATGAAAGTCTCAGATTCTCGAACCAATTCAAAACATGGTTCTCGAGCACAACAGAAGGCATACAGGTTTCAGACCTTCAAACCCAATTCTAAACACAGTTTTAAAACATGCATGGGAACATGACAGAAGTTAGAAAACCTAACAGAAGACCAAGAAAACAACTGCATGGATTATCCTAACACCAGAGACAATCCATGCACAGATTACCAGAGAATATCCCAAACAAATTCCAGAATACTCTAGAATACAAACTTAACTGTCAAATACAGCGGTTTTAAACATTGAAACAGAATCTATGCATTGTCTCAAAATTTCAAAGACAGTACAAAACTTAACATAGATTTACAGAAACTCCCAAAACAGAAGTTTTCTACAGGGCTTTTAACACAAAGACCAGAATTTCATAAAAACTTTACAATATAAACTATATTTTAAAAGCTTGAACCTCAGAACAGAGTTATGTCTATCTGCAGCAACCACCCTATGAGCTCGATCCACCAATTACATCATATCGTCATTTTGAGGAACAAGGTCCTCGGTTTCAGGTTCAGTACCTACATCAGAGAGTCCACCTATGAGTCTAAAACTCAGTAAGGACATAATCAGAATGCTGTGATGCAAAATGCTATGCATGCAGTTTTTCAGAAATACGGTGACAGTACAGAGCATTAAGTTACAGTGGCAGTAGAATTAAGTGGAGCTTATAGGGGAACTGGCAAACAGTGGGGGAGGGGGAGGGTGCACTATCAGGCACATTCAGGGATACAGTACAGTAAACGGTAAACAGTAAAAAGTTCTGGGGCCAGTCCCCGTCTCGCACTTAACCTGGTACATTTCAGTCGGATTTTATCTTGTTTAGTTTCAAACAGTGTACAGAAAACATTTGCATGTCTTTCAGAGAAAACGTGTATGCATGAACGGTGCTTGAACTTAACAGGCAGACAGCAGAAATAAGACAACAGAAAGTAAATCGAAGCCAGACATTTCAGAACATAGACTATAACCTTTCTACCCAAAACAACCCGACAGAACAGGAAACCTAGTACCTCCATGATGTAGGGCTTTAAGGGCCAACCTACGGTTATGAACTTACCTGTTTGCTGCAATGTAGAATGCTCGAATGTCTCTGGAACGCTCGGATCTGTTGCTGCAATGTAGAGAAATTAAACAAGTTGCAAATGCTAACAAATAACTTGGAAGATTATGCAGTAAACTCCATTCAGACTTGTAGAAAACAACGAATGTGTTTCCATACAAAAACCGAGAGTTTTCTCCCAACTATTTTAACCTAAAGCTTCAGCATAACCCATAGTTTTTGCTTGTCCAAATGTGTTAGCATTAGAAGATGTTTACCTTAGCGGAGGAGCGGAAAGGAATCTGAGAAGATCGAAGTAACTTCGATGGTTGTTTGTCGACAGGAAGAGAGAATGCAGAGAGGAAAAAGGAGAGAGAGAGAGAGCAGAGAAAAGAAGTGAAGAGGGTTTCACGCAGAAGGTGGAACTTAGCTTCTTTAACAAGTTGCCAGATGCCATTCAACCATTGGCTATCTCCCACCAACCTTAATTTCTCCCCAATTTACCCTTCCATGCATTTCAACTTAGTGTTTTGGTTTAGTTACACATTAGTTTAGTTCTCCACTAATTATTCCAACAATCCAACAAAAAACATTCCCTTGTATTAATATAATATAAATCCCGTTTAAATGATCCGGGAAAACTATTACATGGCTAAAATGCCGGGTGTTACACTTTTTGTGGTCAGGTGGTTTCTTAATAGGTGGTATAACCCGTAATGTCGATTCTCCCAGATTTTCAACGTATTGCATCTCATTCAGCTCAAGAGAGTCGCTTAGTTGACGTGAGGCTTCCATTGTAACAGTGTTAGGGAGTTCCACCCGAAATATGTCAGAGCTAGATATTGGGTACTCCATTGACTTATACACCTTGAATGTAACCTCTTCATCCTGTACTTGCAATTTGAGCTCCCCCTTTCTAAGATCAATGACATAACCACCTGTAGCTAAGAATGGTCGCCCTAATATAATCGGCACATTTTGATCTTCTTCCATATCAAGCACAATAAAATCAGCAGGGAATATAAATTTGTCGACCTTTACGAGCACATCTTCAATGATTCCCCTCGGGTGTTTAATAGAACGATCAGCCATCAATAATGTAACCTCTGTCGGCTTTGCTTCGCCTAAATTGAGTTTCCGGAATATAGACAAAGGCATCAAATTAATGCTCGCTCCCAAATCGCATAGTGCTTTGGTAGATACAGAATTGCCAATCTCGCACGGTACAGTAAAACTTCCCGGATCTTTTAATTTTTGAGATAGCTTTTTCTGAATAATAGCACTGCATTCTTCTGTAAGAGCTATAAAACCACACTCCTCTATTTTGCGCTTGTGGGAAAGAATATCTTTCAAAAATTTAGCATAACGCGGCATTTGTTCCAAAGCTTCGGCAAACGGAATATTAATGTGGAGCTTCTTGAAGACTTCAAGGAATTGAGAGAATTGCTTGTCAAGCTTCACATTTTTCAATCTTTGTGGAAATGGCACTGGAGGCGGTTGATGAGCTGGATGTGATTTTTTAACTTCATCTGTATTAGACTCCACATTAACAACTTTTGGCATATTTTTCTCTTTTTGCACTGGTTCAACTACTGTGCCCTTTCGAGTGGTAATTGCATTACAATGCTCTTTTGGATTCACCTCTGTGTTATTTGGTAATGACCCTTGAGGTCTTCCATTATTGAGGCTTGCGAATTGACCAAGTTGATTTTCCAGACTGCGAATTTGGGCTGATTGATTTTGCATCGCAGTACGAGTCTCATTCATAAACTGCATAAGGACTGATTCGAGATCATTTTTCTTGTCAACTTGTTGAGATGGACTGGGTTGAGATGCTTGAGGTGGCTGCATAGTATTTTGAGAATTCCTCCATGAAAAATTTGGTTGTTGTCGCCATCCTGGATTATAAGTATTAGAATTGGGATTGCCTTGACGATTGAAATTGTCCATATAGTTGGCTTGCTCTGCTGTTGCATTCGACATAGGATTACCCTCTTGACATTCTTCACTTAAATGCGGCCCTTGACACCATTGACAATTAACTTTCGATGTTTTCCCAACACTTGCTGCCAAATGAGATTCCTGTAATTGCTTAGTCAATGATGCAACCTGTAGAGTTAGAGCTTTCATGGCCTCGAGTTCTGGAGTACCCGTTGTGCGCTTCATAATTGTTCGTTCCACTGGACACTGGTCATTGTTAAGTGCTAATTCCTCTAATAATTCATAAGCGGTGTCTTCCGTTTTTCTCATTAAAGCTCCACCTGCTGCTGCATTAACCAGAGTCTTAGTAGAAGCTGATAATCCCATATAAAAAGTCTGAATATGCATCCACATCGGTAGACCATGATTGGGACACTTTCTCAACATCTCCTTAAAACGAGCCCATGCCTCATATAATGTCTCCCCATCGAACTGAGTAAAATTAATTATATCATTGCGAAGTCTAGCTGTCTTCTTGAATGGAAAGAATTTGGAAAGAAATTTCTGGCATAAATCTTCCCAAGTAGTAATAGAATTAGTGGGCAAAGAGTTAAGCCAGGTCTTCGCACGATCTCGCAATGAAAATGGAAATAGCCGAAGTCTCAATGCATCATCCCCCACATTGTGAAATTTGAAAGTGTCGCATACCTCTAAGAAATTTGCAATATGATCCTTGGGGTCTTCTGAAGGTAATCCACTGAATTGAGATTGTTGAATCATATGCAGGGTGCCCGGTTTAATTTCAAAATTAGCATTGATGGCCGGTCTGTGAATAGCGGAATGCACTCCGGATACGGTCGGTATAACATAATCCAGTAAGGTCCGGGTCTCAGCATTTACAAGTGGATGATTGTCAATAACGAGTGGAGGATTTTCAATATTGTCTGCTCTGTTATCTCCCATAATGACACGCGCTGGTTGAATAGCTTCTCTTCTCGCTTTACGATGTTGTCGACACGTACGCTCTATTTCAAGATTAAGTGGGAGAAGATTAGCGTTTCCTTCTTTACGCATGCACTTGAAAATAACACAAAAATAAAGACTTAAACTAAATAGAATTCAAAATAAAACTAAAAATAATCAATTCGATATTAATAATAAAGTCCCCGGCAACGGCGCCAAAAACTTGTTGTGCAAAATATGTTCGCAAGTGTACGAGTCGCAACAAGTAATATAGTGATAAAATAGAGTGTCGAACCCACGAGGACTTGTAATTAATAATCGAAATAATTAATCTTAATTCTAAATTGAACACACGTTTTATGATTTTTAAGGATTGAAATTAAAATAAACAACTAAAATAATTAAAACAATAAAAATAAACTAAATTAAAATAGCAAAACAAATAAACTGAGATTAAATCAAATTGATAAAAGCCTAGGTACTACGATTTCACCAAGACAATATTTAATTCAATCCTTCGCAATTATATTCATAAATATTCTTCCTATGTTGATGATCGATTTCACTAAATTCTAATACAATCTCTCTAGAGCATTGCGTAGTTTATCTGATTAATGAGTTATCACTTCTCAGTCTCAAATCCTACATTAATCAAATACAAATAAACCAAGAAATCACAGTGATCACACCAATACCGTAACTATCTCTAGCCTACGTATATTCATGACATTAATTTCAGTGCACGGATATTTATCACCTCTCGGTCTCAAAACATCCCAAATATCAAGTAAAGATTGGCCAGAAATTTACAGGCATTAAGAGCAGAAATTAAATGTGCCAACAATATTGGAAGAAATAATTATAAAATAAACATCGTCCGGCTACATCGTCCGGCTACATCGTAGTCCTAGAATAAAGAGTTAGTTCATACTAAAATAGAAGGAAAGAAAAATAATAAATAAATTCATAATTAAAGTTCAAAACAAAATAAGAAAAATTATTTTAATGTGTAAAAATCTCCCCTGTTGAATCGTTGCTCGCCAGAATCCGTAGAATCGCTCTCCAGAATCGCCCAACGCCGAAGACCAAAAGCCCTCAATCGCCGAATCTGCTGCGCTCCAAAATCGCCGGATCGTCGCTCGCCTCCAAGTCGCCGCACCTCCGATCGCTCCTCGCTGCTCGCCAGAATCGCTGAAGCCTCTGTTTCTTACTCTCCAAAGTCGCCGAACGCCGAATTGCCCAAGGCCGAATACAAGATCCTCCCTCTGCTCTTTTTCTGTAGGTTTTTATTTTTCTCTTTTCAGCCCATCAATGGTTTAGATTCACTGATTTCTTACATTCACGGCCCAGCATCAAACTTTATAAAATTGAATTAATGTGGCGATTAGTCACTGGATGATGGCGATCAATCGCCACCTTCTATGTTTTCTTGGACTGTCTCTAAATCCTTTGTGTTTGTGGCGATTGGTCGCTGGTAAAGTGGCGATTGCTCGCCATCTCTTCTGTGTAAATTCGCCAAATTCTGTTGCTTTTGTGTTGAATAGTTTCGATCTCCAGAACGCTGAATCTCCTTCCCCAGCGCCTCTGCTTTTATTTTTTAATCTTTTCTTCCACTTGAGCTTGTTTAATGCTTTATATTCAACCACCCTCGTATTTTATGTAAATTTTCTGCACACTTAAACCAAAATCATCAAATACTTTCACACAATTGAGAATAAACTTATCAAATCAAGTGTAAAAAGTATAAATAAGTGTGTAAAATACACACTTATCAGCTCCACTTCCTGACAGATAAAAAGTAATGTTCTGTAATGTCACTGTATTCCAAAATGTTCATGCACAGCATATGCATCACTGCATTCTTATATGTTCTTACTGAGCTCTAGGCTCATAGTTGAACTCCATGTTGTAGGTACGGATCCCGTGGATGAGGGCTTTGTGCCTCAGCTCGATGCATAGGTGGTTGGTGGCACGAGCTCATGGGGGTTGGTTGTTGCAGTCAGACAAGAGTTAACTCTGTGAGAATGTATTTTCTGAAGTTATGTCAAGTTCTGTATCATCTTTTGAAGTTTTAAAATATTTGAAGTATAGGTTCAGTTCTGTACAGCTTTTGTGTTCTTTTAAAATGACGTGTGGAAATCTGTATTGATGCCTAAAACCTCTGTATTTGACAGTTGTATCTATATATTTTGAAATATTCTGGAATGGCATTGAGTTCCCTCTGATTAGTTCATGCATGGGTGATCTCTGGTTTTAGAGCCATCCATGCAGATTGATTTTCTTAAACTCACGTCATGTTTTCTGTTATGCCAACAAACCATGTTTTGAATTGGTTTTCGAGGTTTGAATTTTTTATACCTTCTATCTTTATGTTCCCTGTTCATATGTCTTCCTGTTAAAATGTTGTCAATTCTGCCCATTTAAAATCACATCCACCGCTGCCTTTAAAATCACATCCACCACTACTTTTAAAATCATGTCCACCACTACTTTTAAAATCACGTCCACCACTACTTTTAAAATCACGTCCACCGCTGCCTTTAAAATCATATCAACCACTGCCCGCTGCCCGTTTAAAATCACATGTACCGCTACCTTTAAAATCATGTCCACCGCTGCCCACTGCCCTTTAAAGCTACATCCACCGCTGCCCATTTAAAATCACTTCCACCGGTGAACAGTCCCCTTCTACCTGTAGTTCACTTCCACCGATGAACAGTCCCCTTTTGCCTGTCGTTCACTTTCACCGGTGAACAGTGCATTTCTGCCTGTAGTTCACTTCCACCAGTGAACAGTACATTTCTACCTGCATCCACCGCTGTCACTGTTCACTTTTGTCTTATTCACATCCACCGCTAGTCTATATCGCCCGCCCAGTTTACTTACATTTTCTGCTTCGTCTACTGCCTACATCTTCCGCCCAGTCTAGTTACATCTTCCGCCTGACGTCATCCACATCTTTCGCCCAGTTTAGCTAAGTCTTCTGCCCGACGTCATCTGCCTACGTCTTCCGCCCCGTTTTATTTACTCCTTCAGCCATAGATCACCTGATTCCGGTATTCACTGTAGCCTTTCTTTCAATATGTCTTTCAGTTTATATTTCTCATTTATTTTCACTGCATGTATTTTATCACGTCGTTCTCTGCATGCCCGTCGTCCATCTAGCCTTTTATTTAAACGTTCAAAGTGTTCTGTCTCTCTATTTTCTTCAGTCTTCTGATTTCTTCTGTTGTTCATTCTGTAATCCGATTTTAACTGTTTTCCCGTTTTCCTTTCAAATCCAGAGAAAGTTCTCTCTCTCTGTAATGCTTTTAAGGGTTTGCTCTTAAAGGTCGAGTCTGCTCCGTTTATTAAAAAAAAATATATGTCTCGTTTTCTCTTAAATGTCACGGAGTGATGGCTCCTCGGCCCCGATCGGGTTTGAGGTCATCACACTCCTTCCTTTATCTGTGGAGGGGGAGTCGTTGGGGTGAGTGACAAACTCAGTATGGAATGTTATACCTACTACTCATGTTATAATGCATGCCAGTTATAAAATCAATTAATGAGTATCAATTCTCAAAACAAGTTCCATATTATTAAATCTATTCTCATTTTTAGATAGATCGATTGAGCTAACTTTTAAAATAAAGTAAGTGTATATAAACTATGCCCTCATCATCCAAACCATACTACATAGTCAAGTGTACAGTGAAAAAGGAAATCACGCAAGGATCCTCCGAAACACACCACACAGAAAGACCGCTATAACATTAGGCAAGACCTCATAGAGAGAAGAGACATAGTCAACCACCAGGGGGATCACGGTCGGCATACCCTGGGCCACGTGGATTACACGGTAGCTCACCAGGAGGGAATCAACGATCACTCTACCATGGGCCCTCGGGAACACCGCAGAAGGGACTTATCATTCCGAGGGTAACAACGAACAGACACTGATCAGGTCAGGTAACAGGGCTAGCATAGTTCAGAACCCAGGGCTAGCCAAAGCTCAGAGCCCGCAACTCCACATGCACGGAGTTTAATAAGAGGGAACTCAACCCGGAGGGAATCAACAACCACTCATCCCGGAGCCCTATCCAAAAAAGTGTGGGGAGTACCACGGCAACCCTCAAACACGGGTGCATCTAGGCAGAATCCCCTGATACTCTCAACGTACGGGCCCGACCGAGAGTGCCAAACGATTACCTCCAAATCAACTCCAAATGGCAATACAGAAAACCAGTCCGCAAATTAAAACCCAACAGCATAGTATAATGATCAATCTCAACTCAAACCCGTCGGCAAGGCAAGAAAACATGGCTGTAGGACGTCAAATCAAGTCGAAAGCATGCATGTCTATCTAATGCAATATGCTCATGTTTTTAAATAAGCCGACATCAATATCGGTGATAATCCACCAAAATAATATATATGCATGTTATGTAGGTATATCGCAGAAAGTATAAAAACTCATACCACCAAGTCGAGTCCTCCTAACTTCAGTGGTTCGTGCCTCCTCAGGGATCGTCTCAAGATCTGCAAAATCCTCTGAATCTAGGAGTCAAAACAAGGCAGGAAACCCATTAAGATCTAATTGGGTTGATAAACGATATAAACTGTGAACCGGGGTGAAAACGGGCCCAAATGGCTCGAGTTGACTTTTGGACAAAAGTCAACATTTGGTCAAAGTCAACTGTCGGTCAAAGTCAACAATTGACTTTGACTGACCAGTTTAGGTCAGACCGGATCAGTTTGGATCCAAACTGGTCGGGTCGGACCGGTTTAGGTCTTGTTCGCGTCAAAACTATTCGGGTCATATCAGTCTGATTCGGCTCGGATCAGATCGGTCCAGGTCGAATCGGTCCGATCCGACTCGGCTCGGACGAACCCGACTCAACTGGGCTCGGGTGGGACCCGACAGTCCCCTGATAGGTCCGGGTCGGACCAGACCCTAATCGGGACGGTCTTGGCCCGAACCCGGGTCGCCAGCTCGGGCGGGGCCTGACCCAGCCCTGGCCCAACTCGGCCTTGGGCCCTAGTCGACTCGACCTAGTGCCCGAGTCGACTTAGCTCAGTGCCAAGTTGACTCGGCTATCGACCAAGTTAACTCGGCCGTCGACGGCCGATTACCTCAGGGTCGGAATTCACTTTCTTCTTACTTGTTTTTTGCTTAAACTTGTTTCCAACACGTTTCTTATCTCCTTTCCGTCAAATCTTGCTAAAAACACTAAAGAATCGACCCCAAATCACATATCGACGAAACCTAAAAATCCCAAACCTTCTCGGGGGAAATTTGGGAGAAAGAGAGCTTGTCGTCGAAAGCGCCCTTCAGCAACGTTGATTTACTCTTCGAGACGAACGTTTTGACACCAAGATCAGCCCGAACGATCGTCGTTATGGCGTCAACGATTTCTCTCCTCGGCATCAGCGTCTTTCCCCTCTCTCGGTTTGTTGTTCTGCCAAACTAAAATAAGGTTTCTTAACCTTATTTTCTTATTTTCTTTTATTTCATTTATTTTAGGGTTTTTTTTAAAAAAATCTTAAAGTTTAGTTTTTTTTTTTTAAAAAAAAACCCTTTAAAATTACTGTTCAACGAAAAAAACATCAAAGTTTCAAAAATATGCGAAATAAATATTTTAGTCCGGACTGACCAGTGGCCGCGAGGAGGAGACCGGTCGGTCTAGTTGGACCGGCTGACCTCCATCTTTTTATTTAAAAAAAATTCATGTGGACCGGCCGGCCTCCCTTATAAACTGGCAAAACCCATGACTAAAGTCATGGGTTTTGTCCTTATTCATGGAGGCCAGTTGCTTTAGCCTGTGACAAAGTCTCGGGTCTTGGATTTACTTATGGAGGCCGGCCGGTCTAGTTCTCTCTATTAATTCCTTCATTCGGTGATATTTTTCAGCATTCAACAGCTAGGTATGAAGTTTTTATTTTTATTTTTTTTTCATTTACTTTACGAAATTTAAAATTAGACTGGACATTTTAACTACCTGTTTATTAATTATTTAATATTTTGCTCCATGTAAAGGACTAATTTTTACTCTCCGGTCATATTACTCTGTGTTCACCTTTTAGGTATGGAGTGTGTTATTATTATTTTTTTTACGAAATTTATCTATTATAAATTTATCTGTTATTTAAAAAAAAAAAAACTCAGTATATACCCTATCATCAAGAGCGGCGGCAATGCGCTTCATGTAGTGATATAGCCCATGGCGCACCGCGACCCTTCCAAGTTTCTCGGTGCTAATATTAGCAGCCCTAACCAGATATTTATCTATTAGCACCTCACTACGCTTAAGGCTGCTAATATCAGCACCGAGAAACTTGCAAGGGTCGCGGTGCGCCATGGGTTATATGAGTACGTGAAGCGCAATGCCGCTGCTTGATGATAAGGTATATACTGAGCTTTTATTTCTTTTTTACGGTAGTTAAATATTGTATTTTATTGATTTTGTTTTTTTTTTTAGCAACGACGATGGATGCTGAATTAAGTAGATCGGTTAGCTGGACTACTGCCATGAAATTTTGGAATCAAGAGTGTAAAGAGAAATTTGAGCAAGATTTGCGCAAACGCTCAGTTAGTCATGGTATGACTTTCAATTTTACAAGTTGGAAGTCGTTGGGGATCAAAGATATGTTTGACGCCATCGGCCTAGGCGGGGTCAATACATTCAGTGGTGATTTTTGCGAGAGAATAGTTCGCTTGTTTTACGCGAACTTGACAGCGTCCAGAAGAAATGGAGTTTTGACTGGTTTGAAGACGTACGTCCTTGGTCGGGAGTTTATAATACGTCCAAAGCTAGTGAGCTCAGTGCTGAGGTTTGCCATAGAAGGGGTGGAGCAATATTACCATGCTTCCCGAGACCCCCATTTTGTCACATTGCCTGAGAGAGTAGAGTTCTTACGGGGAATTCATATCAATTCCAACATCGAGGTGTTCGTCAAGCCACGAACCAGAGAACTGAATATTAGAGGTCGGATTCTTTGCAACATGCTAGCCCACACCTTTCTGTCGCGAGAGGGACATCGAAATCTCATGAGCTGCATAGACCTCTATATCATGGAGAAGTTGTGCAACGGGAAGCCTTTTGACCCCGACTTCTTGATTTTAAGTCACATGTGTGAGGTCGGGCGGGACCCCAGGACGAATCTCTCATACGGGCCATTGATTATGAAGATCATCGATCGAGCTGGGCTTCATATACAGGTTAGCGAGCCGAGAACAGTTCAAAGGCCAACCGACGCATTCAACACATCGCATTTGATGAAAATGGGCTTCATGGAAGTCAATGGAACTTGGGTGCTGAAAAGCGATCAGATAGCATCCACCTCTCGGGCAGTGCCGATGGAGGAGCCCACATCGCCGCCATTGGCCCCCCAGGAGGAAGATGAGGCTAGTGGATGGGGCACGAGGCAGTATCTGTAGCAGCTGTATCAGATGCTGTAACACCCCGTAAATTTACACTCAATACTATTCCTAAAAAGATCACAAAAAATTTAAACTTTCGTTCATTCCTTTTCATCATGTATGTACACGGGAAATAACTTCTATCAGCGGAAGACTATTCGTGTGTGAAAACATCGAATAAAATTAAACTTAGGTGTGAATGCTAAAACAATAAAAATGTGGGCAGAGAACAAATTTTCCTCTCGGGTTTCATCAAGGAACAGTAGAAGTGTTCTATTCTTTCTATCGGGTTTCATTGAAGGAATTGTGTTTTTCCTCTCGAGTTTCATTAGAGGAATGGACGTTTAAAACAGAAGATAGAATACTTTGGACAAAACAGGAGGCAGTGTGGACGATGGAAATAAAAGATAGAAACGGCAGACAAAATGGACGTTGAAAATCAAAGACAGAAACAGCAGACAACGTGGACAACAGAAGCGTAAGGCAGGATGGACGACTATTCTTGCCCACAGACTTCATTCGTCCACGGGACTCATTCGTCCACGGGACTCATTCGTCCACGGGACTCATTCGTCCACGTGACTCATTCGTCCACGTGACTTATTTGTCCACGTGACTTATTGTCCACGGGACTTATTCGTCCATGTGACTCATCGTCCACGGGACTTAGACGTTGACTTTCTCACAGAAACACTTAACTGAACTTTATCGTCCACAGACTTTGGATGATGACTTTCTTACAGAAATACTTAACTGAACTCTATCGTCCACAGACTTTGGACGATGACTTTCTTACAGAAACACTTAACTGATTTTTATCGTCCACAGACTTTAGACGATGACTTTCTTACACTTAACTGAAACTCATACAATTTCCCCCTGTTTCACCCCTTACCTGAACGATCGCCCATTTTCTGGCGATCGATCGGCTAGCTCTCTGGATTTTGTCCAGAGAGCTATTTTCACCTTCTTTCCCCTGCATAACTTAAAATCATCTCACTCCAAACATACATAACCATTGCTTCCAACAGAAACATCTATCCTAAAATCTCCAGAGACAACAAAGTTTTCTAAAATATTAAAACATCCATCTATCAATTATTTAGGTACCAAACATCCTAAAATGATTCTATCTATACAAATCTCCTATCTAATCCACCATCAGCCCAAAATATCCTGGAAATCCTCAAAACACCTACTTACATCCCCACATGTCAAAATAAGCACCAACTGCCCAGCGCACTTTCACGGGCACACCTCTTCAACCAGCTTATACATCGGGTGGAGGAATCTCATCATCACCTGTATCGAAATCACCTACACCATAAAGACAACTACGAGCTAAAGGCTCAGTAAACTTCGTAAATGTAAATGCATGCTGTGCATATGGGGGTTCATAAATCATGCAGACATTTTCAAAGTTGCATTACAGAACAGATTACATAACAGAATGTCACCGAGGTCTAAACTCTCATCAGATAGAGAGGGCACGTCTGGCGGTTAGACAGCCCTTTCCATCTACCGGGGAAAAAACATGCTTCCATCCGTAAACAGCCATGTCTGAACTCCACCCTGTCGTGACCAGATTACAGATTACAGATTACGTACATTCGTTTCTTTAATTCAGTTCTTTTCTCAAAACCGTGCAGAAACTCATTTTCATGCTAATTTGGAAAAGCGTGATCCATGTACAGAAAAGGAATAATTTAAATATACAACGTTTGTACCATCAAGACGATAAAAGCATAACCTATAAAAGCAACTAATCCTAACTACCCAACTAAAGCAATTAACAAACAAAACCCCAATATTCCTCAACGCAACTTTGACATACGGTGTAGGCCAATCGGCTATAGTAAGTCACGAGAACTTACCTCGCGTCCTTAGCACGCAGAGCTTCTCGTTTTGAGCTGGTCACCTAGAACATTTCACAACCCATGGCATTAGAACCGAGCCTAAATCATCGAACTTTCAAAATCTCCAACATTCACCAATAGATTAACCAACTACTTCCAATAATCGCCTATACATCCACTAGAGTCATAAATACCGCAAACTCATCCATTTTTAACATAAACCATCAATTTCAATAAAACCCTAAATGAAACCCTAGTTAATAATAACTCCAAAACTTGTATAACAGCGTCCTTAAAGGGTTGTTTTTGGAGAAGAAATGTGAAGGATCGATCGCCGGAAGGAAGTCGTTCGTCGCCGAAAGTGGAATCACGCGAGAGGGAGAAGGGAATCGCCTTGAACCCTCTGGAGGAAGAAATGGCAGAATGAAAAATCGTGGGAGGGGAAAAGAAGTTGTGAAGTTTTATAATTAATTTGACTTGGCAAATTACCATTCTGCCCTTCCAATTGATTTTCTATTAATTTCGTCAATTATTTCGTTATTTAACTAATGATTCGTTCTCTCCAAATTGTCCTCACTTCACCAGAAATTCTCATTTATTATAGGGGCTCTATTAAAATTTCTCGTTCACAAAGCGAGCACAAATTTCTCTATTTATGAAATGCCCTTAGTAAGTAGGAACCCGAAAATCTCGGGTGTTACATTCCACCCACCTTAATTAAAATTTTGTTTTCAAAATTTGACTTAGCTCACAGTCCTTGTTATTTTCGTCTTACATCTTGCAGTCTTATACATCAGTTTACAATCACTCTATTCTTTTCGAGTGTCCTCACTACATTTCTCAGTTAAAAACTTTGATTCTATCTACACCTGAGATCAATCTCTATGGTTCCAATCCAAAACTTCTATAATCAAATGACGCAACATTAACCTCCTGACCACCTCCATTGTGATTGATTTGATTAATCACGTCCTTGGTTATGCATCGCTTGCTAACAATTCCTAAGTTTCCAATTGAATAACCTAATTGCATTTATATGCTCCTAAATAATTTTACTCTTATGTTGGCTTCCACTTAATCATTCATAAGTTAAATTACCTTACCCTTCTGACTTGGCCTCATTTTCGGCCTTCCCCGATCAAAATTCAATTCAAGTCCTCGATTTCCTAATGAAGCAAACTTCAAGATCTTCTTCCATCGTAGCTATATCCAAGCTTCCTAACGTCAGCTAGATCGAATATTTTCTAAAAATTTCTTCTAACTTCTGGACTGTAGCCCAAACTTCTGCATAAATTCATTGACTCTGTCCGTAGTCGGAATATAAGTCGACTCAAATTTCCACATTTTCTCTAATAACAATCCCTCGCAACTACTTCATCAATAGTATCATAAGTCACACTCTTCTTTGAGCACCTCACCGGTATTAATAACCATTCCTATGTGGTTTCCCAACTAGAATTCCAATATCTATATTTTGCAAGCCTACTCATTGAAAGTACCTCAAAGTCTCAACCGGGAGTTAAAGTCTCTACTTTCTTAAAACCTTGATTCCTTTGTAAATAGATCTTATAAACATTTCATTTTGCTCTAAGCTACATTGACGAGCTCCTACGTTATGTCCTTAACTGAAATTCTCTTAATACCTACACTATTCTCCGTTTGTCTTACTCAAATCTTTACAAACTCTGAGTACTGTCAAGTCCTTAAGTTTCACCATTGATTTGCTCCAAACTATTCATTCTAACCTTAGGTCATTTGCATACTCATTGGCATCGACTTGCCAAATACATGTCAAACCTTTGGAACTCTTCTAACTTAGGCTCGCTTCTAAGTGTGCTCATATGGCTTCTGAGTAATTTCCTGCTCTCCTTATTCGGTAATTCACGAAATTCACAAATCACACGAGATTAAACACCATACTAGACTTCCAATCTTAACTCTTCGTCTAATCCAACGACCCCCTGCATTTATCCCTAATATCGCACTAGGATCTCTTCGAAGTTACTAAATGGTCTACCCTCCTTTGTTTCTTCTAATTGGGTTCTAAATATTCTCCTTTGTTTTCTTGCAACGATTCATCAATTGATCTTCTTGTTTGCAAACTGGTTGCAGATAAGTTCACACCCTTATTTCAACTCTCCTCAAGTTTTCCAATCTTACCCTTCTATTTTCCCAAAAGAAGAACTCAGAAACATCTCTTCATTAAGGTTAACCCTCCTAGTTCCTCGAACACTGATATTCCAACTTCTATATTAAAGGTAAGCCTCAGGCTGTGATCCTTAACTTGAACTGTATTAACTATAGGTCCATAACTAAACCCCCTATACTTTTAAGCCCAACATAATTTGCAATTTCTCGCTTCGTCACTAAGTGATACTCACTCTGGTCGATTCACCATTTTTCCTAACGTTGCATACGTCACACTTAACCTCTAGACATGACTTTTAATTTAAGGTGTTAAACCCTTCTTTGATTAGCTAAAGTATTTGGGTTTCTAAAATTGTCCAACTCTTATATTTTAGCCCCACATTCTTTGGTCGAGCAACATCGCAAGCCTGGCATGTCTACTACTCCTTGATCACTTTCACTAGGTCTCCCCCTTATAGTATGTCGGTCGAAATCTTTTCGCGAATTAACAACCGTCTTCAATTGACTAGTCTTTTCAGACGATACTTATCTCCTAAGATCGGCCAAACTTTGTATCTTGGGTATTACCTTTTGTATAACTTTAACTCTTTTATTGTTTCGAAATTCATTAACCTCCCAACTCCGAGTAAATACCCTTATTTTTCTTCATCGATATTGGTCGATATGAATACCCCTATGCAATCACTCGGATCATACGTTTTCAACGTTGCATTGCTCTATCACCCCTTTATAAAAGAAGTCGACGCATTGCATACCCTTTCAACAATCTACTTAACTAAACTTTTGAGTGCCCTTTTTGTCTAGATGCTCACAACTTCTCGTGGATCTAGGTTATTTAAATTTCTACTATATTTTCTTATCTACTTGTACGTACTAACGATACCTCAACAATCTAGAACATTCCCTAGTAAGTCTTACATCTAAACTTCAAATTTCTCCTCGATTGATAGTATTCTAAACCCTAAGGGTCTGTCAATTAGGGTCTAGTTCCCATTTATTTAAACCTTATATCCCGTAAGTTGTACCCATCTCATGGAAATTGAATCTTAAGTGCTCCATTCTCACGGTTATGCCGGGTCATGGACTTTAACGCATAACTCTATCCCTCCTTTATTCAAAGTCTATGTCGTCTCCTCTCTATTTTTAAGCTTACTTCAAACTATCACACAATTATCATCTCTGAAATTCTAACTCTATACTACATCCCTACTCTAATATTCTTCATTCCATTAACTGTCGAAATAAAACTATACCTGAAACAACTGATGGTTGGGCAGGTTCCTTGCCTCCGATCAGGGCGATTATCCTCAGTGTAACTTTTTTCTGATCTTCGCTCGATGGGTCTTTGCCTGCGCTCGGGCAGTTCCTGACATAGTGGCCAATCACTCCACATCGAAAGCACTTATCTATGCCTAATCTACAATCGCCATAATGCTCCTTCTGGCATTCAGGACACAGAGGTCTCTGAGAAGTTCCTTGTATGCGCTTTCGTCGGCTTTGTTTGATTTATTCCTTGCCCATCCTCTTCGTACCATGGTTATTGGGAGCAACCACTCCTTGGGTCCTAGGTTTTTCTTGGTTTGTTAATATCTCGAGCTGATAAGATTTCCTATTTATATGTTGCGCTTGTCGATCAATGTGTTGGGATTGTAGGGCAATGAACTCCCTAAGTTGATCTACGGTGTCTCCCTTTTCATCTCTACTGTTTTCTCTACGCACCATTTTGTAATCCTAAAAAAATTAAAGACAATAATTCTAAAAAAATTAAAATCAAAGAAAGCTTATAAACATACTTACAGTTGAAGAAGCATGTGCGTGTAGTGGCTGTGCAGTCGAGCAGTCTACAGAACCGATTTTAAAACCCGGGGGCTCTGATACCATAACTGTAACACCCCGTAAATTTACCCTCAATACTATTCCTAAAAAAAATCACGAAAAATTTAAACTTTCGTTCATTCCTTTTCATCATGCATGTACACGGGAAATAACTTCTATCAGCGGAAGACTATTCGTGTGTGAAAACCTCGAATAAAATTAAACTTAGGTGTGAATGCTAAAACAATAAAAATGTGGGCAGAGAACAAATTTTCCTCTCAGGTTTCATCAAGGAACAGTAGAAGTGTTCGATTCTTTCTATCGGGTTTCATCGAAGGAATTGTGTTTTTCCTCTCGGGTTTCATCAGAGGAATGAACGTTTAAAACAGAAGACAGAATACTTTGGACAAAATAGGAGGCAGTGTGGACGATGGAAATAAAAGACAAAAACGACAGACAGAATGGACGTTGAAAATCAAAGACAGAAACAGCAGACAACGTGGACGACAGAAGCGTAAGGCAGGATTGAAGACTATTCTCGCCCACAGACTTCATTTGTCCACGGGACTCATTCGTCCACGGGACTTATTTGTCCACGTGACTTATTCGTCCACGTGACTTATCGTCCACTGGACTTATTCATCCATGTGACTCATCATCCACGGGACTTATTCGTCCATGGGACTTGGACATTGACTTTCTTACGGAAACACTTAACTGAACTTTATTGTCCACAGACTTTGGACGATGACTTTCTTACAGAAATACTTAACTGAACTTTATCGTCCACAGACTTTGGACGATGACTTTTTTTACAAAAACACTTAACTGAACTTTATCGTCCACAGACTTTGGACGATTACTTTCTTACAGAAACACTTAACTGAAACTCATACAATTTCCCCCTGTTTCACCAATTACCCGAATGATCGCCCCTTTTCTGGCGATCGATCGGCTAGCTCTCTGGATTTTGTTCAGAGAGCTATTTTCACCTTCTTTCCCCTGCATAACTTAAAATCATCCCACTCCAAACATACATAACCATTGCTTCCAACCGAAACATCTATCCTAAAATCTTCATAGAGAACAAAGTTTTCTAAAACATTAAAACATCTATCTATCAATTATCCAAGTACCAGACATCCTAAAATGATTCTGTCTATACAAATCTCCTATCTAATCCACCATCAGCCCAAAATATCCCGAAAATTTTCAAAACACCTGCTTACATCCCCACTGGTTAAAATAAGCACCGACTGCCCAGCGCACTCCCACGGGCACACCTCTTCAACCAGCTTATACATCGGGTGGAGGAATCTCATCCTCACCTGTATCAAAATCACCTACACCATAAAGACAACTATGAGCTAAAGGCTCAGTAAACTTCGTAAAGGCAAATGCATGTTGTGCATATGGGGGTTCATAAATCATGCAGACATTTTCAGAGTTGCATTACAGAATAGATTACAGAACAGAATGCCACTAAGGTCTAAACTCTCCCCAGATGGAGAGGGCACGTCTGGCGGTTAGATAGCTCTTTCCATCTACTGGGGGAAAAACATGCTTCCATCCGTAAACAGCCATGTCTGAACCCCACCCCGTCGTGACCAGATTACAGATTATAGATTACGTACATTTGTTTCTTTAATTCAGTTCTTTTCTCAAAATCTGGTAGTTTTCAAAATCCGGTCGACATAATTCCCATGGATGACTTCTGGCTTTAGTGTATCGGTCGATATTCATTTGGTTCTGCCATCGGTCGACTTTGCTTTGTCTGGTTGATCTATCTGGCGGATGACTTTCAAATTTTCTTTGACAGCGGTTGATGTTCCTTTTGGAGGACGACTTATACGTCTGGTTAACATTATGCATGCACCAGTCTTGACTAACAACACTTAATCAAAAAAGTTAGAAAATATAATACTTTTTTTAAAAGGACATTCCCAATTAACTACAATTATTAATATCATTAATTTCTTACAATCATCATTTTATATATTTCATGTTAATCACAATCATCAAAAACATAGTTAAACTTAAGCATATTGTAAGTTAACAATCTCCACCTTTTGAATGATGACAAATATAAAATGATTAAACATATACTTCACCATGCTATTCTAATTTTCCCAATTAACAATATATATACTCCCTCATACTCTATGCATTCAACCAACTGTATCATATTGTTCTCCCCCTTTGACATTATCAAAAAAATATAAACAAGCAGTGTAAGAGACGAGAATGTCATTCAACCTAATACAAGTGTGAGGAAAAAATAATGAGAAGAATTCAAAGCGCTAAATGATTATCATAAGTTAGTCCTAAGTTTCTAAACTATCTATCTGATACAGAGTGCAGAATGGAGGATTTGATTACACAACAGAAGAAACACCATCCTTGTTCATGAGTGTGTAGAAATCCCTCGCACAGAACATACGTTCATCTTGATACTCATCTACTGTTTCTTCAGCTGGAACATTAGCAACAGGAGAAACAGGAAGAATTCTTTCTCCATCATTTGTATCCCCTACTTCTTCCATTAGTACACCAGCATTAGGCTCTCTCTCATCAACAGGTTCATCCATGGCAATATCACCAGGACCAGCAATACCAGCAGCAGTACCTTGCTGATCAACATTAGCTGGATTAATGAATGGCTCGTCCGCACAAACAATAACAACTTGAGCTACATTAGCTCCAACAGCACTGAGAAAGACAGCTAAAGGCTCATCACCCGAAGGAACAGCCGGAGTAGCTGGACGAACTCCCTCATGATTCTCTCCACCTTCGTCCAAACCCTCATCCACATGAGTTGGCTCACTATCATTGCTAGCCAAATGTGTGCTAAGATATCCAACATAAGTGATAACCCGGTCAGACTCCCGTCGCATTTGATCAACCAAATGACTTGTATTGAATCTAATGGAAGAGGTGACATTGTCAATAGCTTTACTTTGTTCTTTTTTCGCTTGAGTAATACGATCATTAAGTTTTTGAATAGCATCTGCAAAATGGTCATACCAAGAGAGGGTGGTGGCTTCAAATTAACGGATCTGTGAGAGGCAGGAGGCTTCAAAGTGTTCTTGTTTTGAAAGAAGGAAAGCTTCAAAGTGATCTTTTTGGGAGATATAAAGGAACTGAAAGGATTCGATGGCTGTGCCAAGGCTTTCTATACACGCCCTAAGCTCATGATATTGTTCCTCAAAAATAGAATTCCTCATAGGAGGATTGGGACGACCTTTAGTTTGAGGAGGAACACGAGCTGACAATTTAGGAGCATGTGTTGGCGAAGGAGTAGGAATTGGAATTGAGGGGTGTGGAAGAGCAGTTGCTTGAACTTCCAAAGGATAAAGTAGGAAATTTTGATCATGAAATCCCTCGAGAGCTGTTGGGAGAAAGTCCAAGCAAGTTGGAGGAGCTGAAATGTGAGACCCTTGAATCTGAGGAGGATCAAAAGAAGGAATATAAGAATCTTCCTAAGGATCAGACTCTTCTTCCTCCGCCAAGAGCATTCTTCATCTCTTTTGACGTTCAAGAATAGCCTGAGAGACAGTGCTTCTAGAAACACCTCCCCGTGTTTCTTTGTCATATAAAGCACCTTGCTTATTTCTTACAATTCTCATTCTCAGCAAGGTAGAAGCAGAAAAATGATCAATGTTCTTCAACAAAATTGGCTCGTCTTCAGCCGGCAATTGAACACCAAATCTATTGAAAATCTTCATCAAGAGAAGATTATATGGAAGAGATTTAGATGAAGTTTTGACAACTTGGAGCATCCGTTTCAGAATTATGCTTTCAATGTGAAATGGTTCTTTACGGAAGAACCTATAAAGAATGCAAAGATCCATGCCACTGACAAGGTCTCGATGGCCATCTCTTGAAAGGATGTTGTAATTGATCATCTGATGAAAGACTCTGGCCCTAATATTCAAATCCTTGCCCTTGAGCCTCAAGGAAGTGTTGTTTAGATCCTTGGAAATTTCTTTGGCTAAAACAAGTCCCTCTAGTTTTCCAACAAAGGGAGGATCCTTTGAAATCTCAAAGTATTTAGGTATATCATTTAGAAACTCACAATTGAGTAGTTCATGAATCTTTTCTTGAGTCAGCTCGATGTGCCTTCCATACACATAGCTGTGGATTACTAGAGACGTAGTGGAGTGTTCTAGATTTGCATAAAACATTCTAATTGGGGTTTCACAGTAATATGTGTATAGTTCAAACAGTCCTAATAATCTCATTTCATGGAGAGACTTCTCCAGATATAACCCATAAAGGTCCTTAAATACTACACCTCTACTTCTTCTCTTCAAAATCTTCATAATACCTTTTAAATGCAGCCTCATTGATAAACTGTGGAGAAGGCCATTGAAGAGAAGGAGGTTGCACAATAGGTTGAAAATCCATTTGATGTGCACTCGTCTGCTTTTTCCTTGGAAAAAGTTAAACCGGCGTTGGACGAGAATGCTATTTTTCGAGCAGAGATTACCAAAAGAGTGATTTGCGGAAAGAAATTTAAAAAAAAAAAAAAAAATAGGGGCCGAATATCGGAGGTGGAAGTTAGAGAGTGACTGGAGACAAGAGAAATAATCGTTGGAGAGACAAGAGAAGATGAAAGGTTTTTTTGGAAAGCTTTCACGCTCTGGACGATAAGTAGGGTTTCTGTAATTTGAATGCTAATTTAAAGGATTTAAGAACAGATATCATCCGATACGTATATCGAATGTTCCCCATATCGTCTGCTTCATATATTGACGCGATTGATACATTTCAGAATACCTCAATTTGTCAACCGTTCATTCAAGAGAGATATAATTTTTTTACGAACACATGATGTCGACCGTTTAAGGTTTTTCACTCCTAATAAGACCTAAACGAATTCGAATATTATTAAAAGTCTTCTCATCTAAAAGTTTTATGAAGATATTAGCTAATTGATCGGATGAGTTTACAAATTCCAAATTTATATCACCTTTTTGAACATGATCTCGAATGCAGTGATATCTAATCTCTATGTATTTGGTCCTAGAATGTTGGAAAGGATTCTTTGAGATGTTTACGGCACTTGTATTATCACACCTAATTGGAATCCTATCATAGAGTAGATTATAGTCTTCTAGAGTTCGTTTCATCAAAAGCATTTGTGCACAACAACTACCGACAGCAATGTATTCACTTTCGACTGTTGAAAGTGCCACAGAATTTTGCTTTTTGGAGTACTAAGAGACAAGTGATTCTCCTAAAAATTGGCACATTCCACTAGTGCTCTTCCTATCTACAAGACATCCAGCATAGTCAAAATCAGCATATCCTATAAGATCGAATGATGTACATTTTGGATACCACAATCCTAAATCATAAGTTCCACTTAGATATTTGACTATTCTTTTAACTGCATTTAAGTGAGATTCTTTAGAAGAGGCTTGGAATCTAGCAATTAAACACACACTAAACAGAATATCAGGTCTACTAGAGGTTAGGTATAGAAGTGAACCAATCATTCCTCGATATTTCTTAATATCTACACATAACCTATTTTCATCTTTGTCCAATTTTGTAGTGGTGCTCATTGGGGTTCTAGATGTCTTAGAAGAACTCAGTCCAAATCTCTTTAAGAGCTCTTTAATATAGTTTTCTTGACAGAAGAAAATATCATTTGAATTTTGACGAATCTGAAAACCTAGGAAGAATATTAACTCCCCCATCATACTCATCTCAAATTCACCTTGCATTAGAGAGGAGAATTCATCACACAGTGAGACATTCGTTGAACCGAATATGATATCATCAACATAGATCTGCACAATGAGTATGTCTTTGTCCTTTTGCTTAGTAAATAAAGTTGAATCGGTTTTACACTTTTTGAACTTCCTTTCCTTAAGGAAATTCTTCAACCTATCATACCAAGATCTAGGAGCTTTTTTAAATCCATATAGAGCTTTCTTGAGCTTGAACACGTGATTATGATTGTCATAAGCTTCGAAACCAACAGGTTGCTCTACATAAACTTCTTTCATGATATATCCATTTAGAAAAGTACTCTTTATATCCATTTGAAAGAGTACGAAGTTCTTGTAGCAAGCATAGGCTAAGAGCATCCTAATTGACTCTAAGCGAGCTACTGGAGCAAATGTTTCCTCAAAATCTATCCTTTCTTCTTGGCAATAACCTTTGGCAACTAACCTAGCTTTGTTTCTCACAAAAATCCCATTTTCATTCATTTTATTTTTAAATACCCATTTAGTTCCAATAACATGATGATCTTTAGGCCTTGAAACAAGTTCTCATACATTGTTCCTTTCAAATTGATTCAACTCTTCTTGCATGGCTACTATCCAATTTTCATCTAACTCGGCTTTCTCAAATTTCTTAGGTTCTATTTGAGAGATTAATGCAACATTAGCACAAAGATTCTTAAGAGAAGCTCTAGTTTTGACTCCTAAGGAAGGATCACCTAGAATATCATATATGAGATGATTTTTAACATATCTCTAATCCTTATGGAGATCATCATTTCTATCTTTTATTAGAGCTAATTCTAAGGGTTTGACGGAGGCTCTATGGTGGTTTTTCCTTGAATATCTTCACTAGATTTGTCTAAGAAGAGAGAATCTAATTGCTTTTCTAATTTATCATCCTCATCCACATTGATTGTCGGATGGGGTGATTCATCAAAGTTAACATGCATGGATTCTTTTACAACTAGTGTTCTTTTGTTAAAGACCCTATAGGCTTTACTAGTTAATGAATATCTAAGGAATATACCAAGATTGGATTTGGAATCGAATTTGTCCAAGTGAACCTTGGTATTTAGGATGAAGCACTTACACCCAGAGGCTCTAAAATATTTGACATTAGGGATTTTCTCATTCCAAAGCTCATAAGAGGTCTTCTTTAGTATAAGCCTTATAGAGACCCTGTTTAATACATAGCAAGCTGTGGAAATAGCTTCTGCCCAAAAATATTTTAGAAGAGAGTTCTCGTTTAGCATGGTCCGAGCAAGCTCTTGAAGATACCTATTTTTACTCTCAACAACACCATTTTGTTGAGGGGTCCTAGGAGATGAGAAATTGTACTCAATTTTATGTTTGAGACACAAGAATTCAAATCGCTCATTCTCAAATTCTCCACCATGATCACTACAAATAGCTACAATGGTGAGATCCTTTTCATTTTGAACTCTTTTCCTAAAGCTGGAGAAGATGTCGAATGTCTCGTCCTTTGACTGTAGGAAGAACACCCATGTGAAACTAGAGAAGTCATCTACTATAACATAGGCATGGAGTTTTCCTCCTAGACTGGCCACATTATAAGGACCAAAAAGGTCCCATGTGAAGTAGTTGTAGGGGTTTGGATGTAGAGATTGCATTCTTTGATGCAAAGGAACTTTTGATTTGCTTGTTCATTTAGCAAGCTTCACAAACTTTATTCTTCTCAAAAGATATTTTTGGAATCCCTCTAACTAGATTATTCTTAGTGATCTTAGCTAAGGTATTCATACCTACGTGTCCTAATCTTCTATGTCAAGTCTAACTATCAACCAACAGATTCACAGCAAAGAATTTCTCATCAAAGCATTCAATATTATCTAAATCAATTGTGTACACATTTTCTTTTCTATAGCCAATGAATAAAACTTTACCACTTGAGCTATACTTGATTACACATGATTTAGATTTGAAGGATACTTTATATCCCTTATCACATAGTTGGCTAATGCTCAATAAGTTATGTATCAACCCGTCTACTAATAAAATATTTTTAATAATAGAGTTAGAGTTATTACCTATGTTGTCAATCCTAACAATTTTTCATTTTTAGTTTCCGCCAAAAGTGACATTCCCTTTCTTTTTGTTGACAAAAGTAAACTTTGAGAAGTCCCCCGTCATATGCCTTGAGCATCCACTATCGAGGTACCATTGAGTCTTCTTGGGAGAGCTATTAACCTACAAAATAATAATCAAGTGGTCTTCTTAGGTACCCAAATCTTTTGGGTCCTAGTGTTAGGTTTGGTTCCCTTAAGAACCCATTGTAATCTACTGCCAGATTTAATCTTTCCTAATTTTAATGGACATTCATAGGATTTATGTCCTCCTTCATTGCATGCATGACAGGTAGATGATCTAATAAAGAAATTCTTATAAACTTTCTTTTTATTAGATTTTTCATAACCTAACCCTGCTTTGTCAAATGTCACTCTTTGGCTTCCTAGCAACATATTCAAATTCTTGCTCCCATTAGTAAACTTAAGAACAATGTCATTCAACTTCTAATTTCTACTCTTAAGTTCATTAATTTCCTTTTCATGCAAGTTAGTCTTCTTAGCATGCTTTTCAATTAAACTTGCATTTTCCTTTCTTAATATATTGTATTTAGTCTTTAACATGCCAAATTGCGTTACTAAATCATTAAATGCATCAATTAGCTCATCATCCTCATCTTCATCACTAGAAGAGTAACTAACCTCATCTTCATGGGCCATGAAACATAGATTGGCCACTTCCTCATCTTCGAAGGAAGTGTCACTTTTGCTATTGTCTCATGTAGCCTTTATAGCCCTCTTCTTGAATTTCTTCGGAATCTTCTTTGATTGAGGACACTCCGCTTTGATGTGTCCCGACTTCCTGCATTCAAAACAAGTAATTTACTTTTCTTTTTTAGGCTTGTCTCCCTTTGAAAATCTCTTCCCTTGCATTCTTTTTCGTTGGAAGAATTTGCTAAACCTCCTTGTGATGAATGCTATCTCCTCATCGTCCTCTTCTTGCTCGGATTCGTCTTGTTTACTAGAGGAGGCTTTGAGTGTGATGTCCTTTCTTTTAGTGATCTCCTTGTCTTTGAGATCCTCCTTCTCATTGGCTCTCATGGTGATCTCATGTGCCATGAGAGAGCCAATGAGTTCGTCAAGCTTGAGGACCTTGAGATCCCTTGCTTCTTAAATGGTTGTCACCTTAGGTTGTCATGCTCTTGGTAGATATTTAAGAATTGTTCTTACCAATTCTTTATTGGCATAAGTTTTACCAAGCACTTTCAAACCATTAGCAATATTAGTAAATCGTGTAAACATAGAGTTAATGGTTTCATCCTTTTCCATAGAGAATAATTCGTACTCATGAACTAACATACTTATTTTACTCTCTTTAATTTGATTAGTTCCTTCATGAGTTATCTCAAGTAATCTCCATATCTCATATGCACTATCACATTCTTGTACCCTATTAAATTCATCTCTATTTAAGGTACAATACAAAGTGTTTATTGCTTTGGCATTTAAACTTAGATTACGTTTATCCCAATCATCTAATTCATTTACCGGCTTTGGAACACTTACACCATTTTCTTACACCATTTTCTTTTTTCATAGTTTTAAATGGACCATTTTTAATAACACTCTATAATTCATAGTCCATTGCTTGAATAAAAATTATCATTCTAACTTTCCAATATACATAGTCATTACCATAAAAAAAAGGTGGCCTAGAAGTGCATTGTCCTTCTATGTGTGAAGTGTTTGTGTTGAATGCCATTGTAAATGTATCACAATATTTTTCTAACTCACAAATATGACAATATTCAACCTCATTCTGATACCAATTGTAGGATCGTGATTGTCTAAGAGGGGGGAGGGGGGGGGGGTGAATTAGAAATTTCTTAACCTAATCATTTTTAACAATGCAAATTAGTTTTATCTTATCTTTTCACTTTTTGTGCAATTAATAACAAACACTTAAAAGTAAGAGTAAGAGGAAGAGATCAACACCGATATTTTTACGTGGTTCGGCCAACCTTGCCTACGTCCACGCTTAAAGGTTTTCCCCTTGAAGATCTTTTTCTTCTCCTCAACGAGATTTCTTGATCAAACTTCGGGCGTCGATCTACTACCTTACAACTTTGGATTGAACTTCACGGGCGTCAATCCACTGCCTTCAAGTATTTACAGGTTGAAAATTGTAGAGCACAAAACTACACTCTCTCAAAAAATAAAATCTCAAGTTTAGATGTAGAGAGGTGTAGAGAATCGAAGAGTATTACAAACTTAAGATCTTGGAAGTATGTAGACACAGATTGTCGTGTGAGCTTGTGAGAGTTGAGAGAGAATTGTTCAAGATCAAAAACTCCTTCTCCCAAGCTTCAATCGTCTATTAATACTGGTGTCCGTAATCTGCTTCACATTCAGACGACTCATTGTTTCCGTACCAAAAATATGACCGTTGTGAAGAATCCGTACGTAGAAAGCTAGTCGTTGTGGTCTGCGGTCGATATTACTTTCGGCAGAAGACTTCTTGATTCGGATGATGTTATCCTAGTGGACGAAATCTTTGTTTGGTTGACATTGATGCAGAGCATTCTCATATTGGACTTTCGGTCGACTTTTTTATTCGTTCAACTTTATTTTTGCAAAATCATTCTTGGTTTTGGTCGTCATAGATTTCGGTAGTTTTCAAAATCCGGTCGACATAATTTTCACGGACGACTTCTGGCTTAAGTGTATCGGTCGACTTTGCTTTGTCTTTCAAAAATGCTTTGACAGCGGTCGATGTTCCTTTTGGCGGACAACTTATACATCTGGTTAATATTATGCATGCATCAGTCTTGACTAACAACACTTAATCAAAAACATTAGAAAACATAATACCTTTTTTAAAATGACATTCCCAATTAACTACAATTATTAATATCATTCATTTTTTACAATCATCATTTTATATATTTCACGTTAATCACAATCATCAAAAACATAGTTAGACTTAAACATATTGTAAGTTAACACGGCCTACCAGGTTGACGCTGTCTTTTTGGTTGGAGAATTTCGTTCATACCTTGGATGAGCGGCCACATTATTGTGCCGCTGATGGGATGAATATAATGTGAGTACATCTGTAGGTATCTTCCCGTGTGATAGCATTCATGCACGTAGACTTCCGGCACGATTCTCATCCAGTACATGCAAGGAATGGAATGGACACACGGGATTCCTGTACGCTCCCACCGCGTGCAGTTGCACACATCCAAACTCATGTCTATATCGAATTGTTCGTATCCATTGCAGACTTGAAATCGTGTAGCTCCCGCAAACATTGCATGCCAATTTCCAGATGCACTCTTTAGCTTGTCAAGCTTTGTCTTTATCTTGGGACACAGGATGTCATTGAAATCAGTCAGCTTGTCATATTTCTTCACGATGCGAGTCATCAAGCGTGTTCGGATCATCTCGAACATAGTCAGGATCAGTTTGTCCCTGACTGGCAAAAGAAGTGCAATGAATGACTCACACAAATTATTCAATCCCAAATCACACTTGGGATTTGGAGAGAATGCATAACTAGCCCAATATTTTGGATCTTCTGCTCGAAGCCATTCGTGGGATTCCGAACTTAGCTGGAATAATTTCCTACATTTCATACTCAAAATGGGCCTTTGTGGGTGCCCTGGTCGCATTCCACATCGCATCTTTGTATGCTTTGCCTCGAAAATGGTTTTTGAAATTCACATACATATGCCGGAGGCAAAAGCGGTGTTCAGCATGTGTGAATTGTTCTCGAACAGCTCTCTGTAACCCCTAATATTTGCACGAACAACAGCGTCAATAAAACAATATGACACCCACAATGCCACAAAATTTGAAATAACATATAGAAATGCATCATACCTTTTGTCGATCTGAAACAAGTGTCCAACCACGGCCCGATTTAGTGTTGAGATCTTGTTTTAATATTTGCAAAAACCATGTCTATGAGTCCGCATTCTCAGATTCGACGTTGGCAACAGCAACGAGGTAGATTCCATCATTTCTATCAATACTGACGGCTGTGAGTAGTTGGTCGGCACATTACCCCTTTAGATGACAGCCATCCAAGCAGATAACAGGTCTCCCGTACTCCAGTAACCCAGTTTTACAAGCAGCCATGCACATATAGAATCTTTGAAATCCCAATTGATTATGGCCCACTGGGTTTCCATCAATTTTTACTGTGCTGCCTGGATTTGATCTGAATATTTTGACTGTGTACGACCACAGTTGCCCGTACTGTTTGTCACACTTCCCTTCGTTGAGGGTTTGAGCTATGCTTCTTGCTCTTGTGACAAGACTTGGTGAAATGTCGACGGTGAAGTCATGCCTCACTGTCTCCATAATAGATGGGATGTCCCAAGTATGGTGACTTTTGAACCTGTCCAGGTAATGTTTCGCCGACCATTTTACTGAAGTGCGTCGATTTTCAACTTGCCTCGAACAGCAGTGAGAGTCGATCAAGCTCTTTATTTGAAATGTTCGCTCATTTTGCATCAACGAAGCATGCAGTCGCCACCCACATCCATCTGCACATTCAGCCATCATCCAGCGTTTTGGAGGTAGAATATTCGAATATTTCTTCATTTGCCAGTGGGTTATCGAATGCTCGTACATCACCATATGCAGGCGTGTCGTCTACACAACAGTCCATTTCTGCATCACCAGTTGATCTCTCGTCTGAATTAATCGATCTACTTGAATCAGAATCCATCTTCGTCGCTAAAAAAAAATTAAAAGAATATTAATAAAATACAAAAAGTTAAAACGTGGAGAGTACTGATCAGGATAATTCCCAAGAAAGACTGTACTGGACAATCTCCTAGACAGAATTACATTTCCAAGTAAGTTCCCAGGAAAGGCTGAAGGGGTCACAAACGGTCCCACTTAAAACCTAGTCTCCTAAACAGAACTCACTTACACAGTACAATTACACCACTTACACAGATGAGATCCAGTATAATAGATAAATTTCGTAAAAAAAAAAATATAACACACTCCATACCTAAAAGGTGAACGCGGAGTAATATAGCCAGAGAGTAAAAATTAGTCTCTTACATGGAGCAAAATATTAAATAATTAATAAATGGGTAATTAAAATGTCAAGTATAATTTTAAATTACGTAAAGTAAATAAACAAAATAAAAATAAAAACTTCGCACTTAGTCGTTGAATGCCGAAAAATATCGCTGAAGGAATGAATTAATAGATAGAATTTGGAGAAATTTTTGTGTGAGTTGAAGGGCCGGTCCTCCATACATAAATCCAAGACCCGTGACTCTAGTCACGGGTTTGCCGGTTTATAAGGGAGTTGGACCGGCCGGCCTCCATAAATTTTTTTTAAATAAAAAATAAAAAAAAACCCTTTATTTTAATTCTTTAAATTTTATTTTAATTCTTTTAAATTTTATATTAAATCTATTAAACCCATTTAATAGATTTTTGAATTCCAATTTAAAATTCTCGAACAACTTCGCTCGACAATTTCGAATGTTCTACTCTCGTGAATTTAATCTACTTAAATTGCGTGAACGTCAACGTCTAAATTTTTAATTTAATTCCGTAAATCTTATGTACGTGTCACACGTGACTAAAAATTCTTACTTTGCACGTTTCTAAAAATTTAAGCGTTCAGGCATAAATTCCTATTTAAAATTCACGAAAAATTTATTCAAAAATTTTTATTCACTGAAATTTGGCAGATTTTACTAGTGGGAAGTCAATTTACCTGCTAAAGAAGTGCCTCCAGAACTCCAAGAGCCTGCTCTGGGTATCAATTTTGCAATAGATGGAATGCAAGAAAAGGATTGGCTATCACTGGTTGCAGTTCATGGCGATGCTTGGTTGCTCTTCGTAGCTTTCTATTTTGGAGCCAGATTTGGTTTCAACAAAGCTGACAGGTTTTTTCTTTTTCTTTATCATTAACAGGTTTTACTCACCGATTGAGGTTTATTACTTGAATGAGGGAATGATCTACCTCAATGCAGTGTTTTTAGCTGGTTTGAATGAAATTCAAGTAAGTTGTCTGCACTAGATCCCTTTGAATCTTATTGGAAATTGACAGTGAAGATCTGATTAACCTTGAGCCTAAAACGAGAAACTGGAATTTGAAGTCGGTAGAACATTTGGAACACTTATCAAAACCCAGACTAGATGAATTAGTCCTAAAAAATAATAAATCTTAGAGGAAATCTACTCAACTTTGTTGTATATAAATGTACACTTTCAGCTCGAATGAATCATATGCTTATTTTGCAATTTGAGGTTTTGTTATTTAGTGGTTTGTTTTTTTGTCATAAAGAACGCTTGTAATATTAAGGAGAACGTGCGAGAGGACGGGAGAGGCAGCCTCTCCCGAACAAAACAAAACCTCTAGCAAAACAAGTATTGAAATGTAATTGACTTTTGATTGGATAGAAACAAACTGAACCAAACTAGAAGGGTAGCTTCTAAAACATTTAGAAAGATAATATTTTCCTATTCGTCATTCTTCGGTGATTTGTCCTCGAACAGAATCTGAAGTGGTTGTGCACCTCTTATTAAAATTTGAATCCCCTGCGATCTTGAGGTATTCCTTGTGCGTGGGGTTTGAAATATAAAGACTTCTTTTTTCAAGTGTGGAGCTATCTGAAAATGTTTGGGACGACCTTTTTTTATTTGAATTTTTGTGATAGCTTATATTATTCAACATCTTTACATATTATGCTAAGTCAGATTTTTGATGCAGAAAACGTCTTTTCAGGTCTTTAAATGATCTACCGACTATATTTGAGGTTGTGACGGGAAGTGTGAAGAAACAAGGGAAAGAGAAGCCATTAGTTTCAAATCATGGCAACAATAAAACTGATGCAGCAGCGGAAATAGAATAAGAGATATAGTCAAAAGAAGAGAAAGAAGAGAAGAAAGAGAAGAATAGTTATAGACAAAGAGAAGAGAAAAATAGAGGAGAAACTCGAGAGAGAATAGGAGATTGGAAAATAGGATTTCAGGAAACCATTTCATTCAATAATCATCATCATCCTAGGTTACAATACTTGATTTAAATAGGAAAACAATTTAGAATAACAAGAAAATCCTAGAAGACGAAGAACTAATTTTGACCAAAATAAATGACGCATGGGAAATAACAAAACTAAATGTTGTATGAGAAATAACATGACTAAATCAAAGGATGTCATCATCAACTCTCACGAGGTAGAAGAATCAACCATTCAAGTTGACAGGACCACACTGAAGCAGACTGATCAATCACCCAACCATAAGCTAAGCGGTTGACCAACCTTCTTCCGGTGTCTGTAGACTCGTGTAACTGGAGGTCTGGACCGAGTATCTTTCCAAGCAGTGTTGGAATCCAGCAAAGAGAGATCCTGATGACTTCGAAAGAACTCCAACAGGTCTGGATCCAACTGCTGAAGTGTATCTCTGGAAATCCATGTACAATCACTATCTGGTCGACTCACCCAACGAACCAGGAAACGCTGAACCTCACCTTCATTAGTAAATACAATTTGATCAACTAAAATAGCATCAATTTTATCCTTATGTGTTGTGACTGGAGGTGTTGGGGAGTTTGAATTGGCTGATGGAGGCTCAAAGTCAATTGATGAAGGTCAAAAAGGGTCAGCAACAGGGTTAAAAGGGCCTTTATAAGCAATCAAGCTTCAACATTAAAAGTAAAGTAATAACCAAATTTAGGTGGAAGATCAACAACATTTGCATTTGAACCAATTTGCTTTAAAATTTTAAAAGGACCAATAGTACGAGCTTGCAATTTAGAACCAGATCCAGCAGATCGTCACTCAGGCGAACTCGAACCATAACATAAACTCCAATATTAAATTCAACGTGTCGTTTGTGTAAATCAGCTCATAATTTATATGATGCTTACTAGCCTCTATTTGTTTATTGATCTCAAAATGTAAATCATGAAGATGTTGAGCAAAATTTTCAACTGACGTAGACACACTAGCATGCGGTGACATAGGGAGAAGGGCTAAGGGTTTCCTAGGTTTAAAACCATGGACAACTTCAAAAGGACTCATACCTATGGTTCAGTTCATGGAACTATTATATGCAAGCTGAGTGGTGGTGAGGATCAAATCCTAATTCTTAAGATTTTCTTTGACCAAACATCGTAATAAATTTCTAAGACTTCGATTAACAATTTCAGTTTGACCATCAGTTTGAGGAGTAATAATATTTAATCCTTTATGATCCATAATTTTCTTCGTTTGAGGAGTCTCTAGTGGTTTTGGGTTTGGTGGTAGGGGTTTAAGATGAATTTTCTTTCCTTGGAACACAAAAGAACAAGAGTTTGATCGGCGTGTATAGTGACATCTAGGTCAAATAACCAAGGACGACCTAGAATGACATGACTGACATCCATGGGGATGACATCACAACAGAGTTGTTCTTTATAGTCAAGGAAGTGAATGGGAACCAAACAACGCTCCTTCACAGATATAGAAGAGCGTCTATCCATGAGACATTATAAGGTCGAGGATGAAGAATTGATTGTAACCCCAGGCGGATTACCGTAGTTGCTGATACTGCATTAATACAACTACCACTATCCACAATAACTTTGCAGCCTTTGTTATTTACCTTGATATATGTGTGAAAAATAGAATAACGATGTCAATCTTCCACATCCTTAGGTTGGGTAAGCGTACATCTCACGATACTCAATCGAGGTGAATCAGAAGAAGTAGACCTTGATATGGGTCGGATACATCCTAAAAATTTATCATTGTCCACTTCTTCGAATTCCTCAAGGTTAGGCTCATAAACTTATTCTTCGCTTGTCTCCCCAATTTCATTTTCACATTCTTGTAAGACTAGGTTTTGGCTAGGAAAATTAGAAGAAATGTGACCAAAACCCTTACAATTAAAACATTGTAAACGCGAAGAGCTTCGCGAGGTGTCTACGTTGTTTCCTTTGTTTTCTCTCGCCAAAGGGATATGAGATGGAAGAGGTCCTAGAGAGACGTAGGGGTGACAGGAGTCGAGATTGTGGGGGGTCTATTGTCACCTCGTTTACCATACGGCATTTTAGTCACTAGTTCATAGTCTTGAACTAAGGAATAAGCATGATCTAGGGAATTGACACCTCGAAGGATAAACTCGCGTCTTAAATCATCTCTTAAGCCTTGTCGAAATCTGCTCAAGGTCATTGCTTCATCTTCGACAACTTGACTTTGCATTCGAAATTCATCGAATTGATTAACATATTAGATGACGGGTTGGTTTCCTTGGGCAAGGGCATTCCATTGGTCCAACAAATTGCCCTGGTAGGACTAAGGTACGTACTTCTCTTGAAGTTTCCTTTTCATTTCTTCACAATTTTCAACAGGAGGTGCATTACGTCTTTCCAGGAGATTTTCCACGCTCTCCCAAAACAATCGTGTCGTACAGATAATTTAAAACTGGCATATTCAACTCGTTGATTTTCTGGCATTCTATACCAAGAAAAAAAACTGTCCATATCTTTTATTCACTGTTTAAAGATACGATGTAACGACCTCATTTCCCAACAAGATATTGTCCGCTCTGGGGATTGGGCCATAGCCCAATATCCTCCCCTCACGGCTTTGTTTGGCGAGAACTTCCCGGAAGGTCACCCAACCTGGAATTGCTCTCGCCGAAGCACTTTTAACTTCGGAGTTCTTATGAGATCCGTTGTCAATTGTGCTCCAAAACGCGTCTTTCTATGTTGGGAGGGATCTCTTACATATGTTTCATTTCCACATACTTCCCCAAGCGATGTGGGATTGTGACGACTCCCTCTTTACGACCTCTCACCTTCCGGTTTGCCCGCGCGGACGTACCGCCATCCGGGTTCCGGTTCGTGTAGCCATCGTACTCATACATACACATCCGGGTCATCACATACGAGGATTTAAACTCCCATAAAAAATAGGAGCATATAGCTTGATACCCTTAGGAATATGCTCATTATGACGATTGGGGGAATGAGAATCTCGACATTTATGATTTTGACTACTGTCTCGACCATAATCTCCATCTCTAAGGTTATGACCATAGTAAGGGGGAGAATGATAATCTCGACCATTATGATTTAGGCCATCATCTCGACCATAATCTCTATCTCTATGGTTATGACCATAGTGAGGGGAAGAATCATAATCTCGACGATTATGATTTAGACCACCATCTCGACCGTAATTCCTATATCTATGATTATGACCAAAGTGTTGTGGAATGTCCTGCTGATGATAGTGACGCCTGTTAGATACTACAAAATTGTCTGTATCCGAGGGATGCGGTGTAACACCCGAGATTTTTTTTTAAGAAGGAAAATTGGAGAGAAAATAAAATGATAAGATAATTGTTTAATAAATAGGTTATTTTAATTAGTTTAAAAGAAAAGTGAAGTTTCTAATTTAAGTTCGGGTCCTAGTGAACTTAAGCCGGCGGTTATAATTTAAGAATGAGAGTTAACGAAATTTGAAATGGTCGAAAGTACGGTAGGGCATAATGGTAATTTCATTTTATTAATGTTATTATGATTATTATTATTATTAATTAATTTTTATAAAAAAATAAATAAATGAACGACAGAATGGCCGAAGCCATTCTGTCGTCGAGTCGTGCGAGGAACAGGGGTGAGGGTAGGCAGGGGTGAGGGGTAGGGCGACGAGGGGGCGACGATCGCCGACCAAGACCGTCCCGCCGATTTCCAGCGTTTTCCAGCCAGACACGTCGGCGATGCCAGGGGCTTCAATTTCCGGCCGTCTTCGCGCACGAACCGAAAGGGTAAGCCCTTTGTTCCCCTGTTTTCGTTTCTGTTGTGGCCTAGGGTGGGGAGCGAGTTTAAAGCTCCGATCACCGGTTGTTTTTGGCTGCCCTTAGTGTCTCTTTCCGAGCTCACGCCAGCAAAAGATTGCCGAGCAACATGGAGCTCGGATTAAGCCAAAATCCTGAGAACCCTTTCTCTGAGCTTCGGGTTTCTTGTGTAAACCTTGATTTTTGGTTAGTTTATGTGTAATTAGGTATGAAGGGGATTGATTGGTGATAAAGTTGTGTGGTTGACTTGTATTGTTTTGGTTGTGTGGTTGACTTGTATTGTTTTGGTTGTGTGGTTGACTTGTATTGTTTTGGTTGTGTGGTTGACTTGTATTGTTTTGGTTGTGTGGTTGACTTGTATTGTTTTGGTTGTGTGGTTGACTTGTATTGTTTTGGTTGTGTGGTTGACTTGTATTGTTTTGGTTGTGTGGTTGACTTGTATTGTTTTGGTTGTGTGGTTGACTTGTATTGTTTTGGTTGTGTGGTTGACTTGTATTGTTTTGGTTGTGTGGTTGACTTGTATTGTTTTGGTTGTGTGGTTGACTTGTATTGTTTTGGTTGTGTGGTTGACTTGTATTGTTTTGGTTGTGTGGTTGACTTGTATTGTTTTGGTTGTGTGGTTGACTTGTATTGTTTTGGTTGTGTGGTTGACTTGTATTGTTTTGGTTGTGTGGTTGACTTGTATTGTTTTGGTTGTGTGGTTGACTTGTATTGTTTTGGTTGTGTGGTTGACTTGTATTGTTTTGGTTGTGTGGTTGACTTGTATTGTTTTGGTTGTGTGGTTGACTTGTATTGTTTTGGTTGTGTGGTTGACTTGTATTGTTTTGGTTGTGTGGTTGACTTGTATTGTTTTGGTTGTGTGGTTGACTTGTATTGTTTTGGTTGTGTGGTTGACTTGTATTGTTTTGGTTGTGTGGTTGACTTGTATTGTTTTGGTTGTGTGGTTGACTTGTATTGTTTTGGTTGTGTGGTTGACTTGTATTGTTTTGGTTGTGTGGTTGACTTGTATTGTTTTGGTTGTGTGGTTGACTTGTATTGTTTTGGTTGTGTGGTTGACTTGTATTGTTTTGGTTGTGTGGTTGACTTGTATTGTTTTGGTTGTGTGGTTGACTTGTATTGTTTTGGTTGTGTGGTTGACTTGTATTGTTTTGGTTGTGTGGTTGACTTGTATTGTTTTGGTTGTGTGGTTGACTTGTATTGTTTTGGTTGTGTGGTTGACTTGTATTGTTTTGGTTGTGTGGTTGACTTGTATTGTTTCGGGAGGTGTTTGTGTGAGTCACCTCGTCGCGAATTAGTGTCTGAAAGTATGACAGTTTCGGGAGGTGTTTGTGTGAGTCACCTCGTCGCGAATTAGTGTCTGAAAGTATGACAGTTTCGGGAGGTGTTTGTGTGAGTCACCTCGTCGCGAATTAGTGTCTGAAAGTATGACAGTTTCGGGAGGTGTTTGTGTGAGTCACCTCGTCGCGAATTAGTGTCTGAAAGTATGACAGTTTCGGGAGGTGTTTGTGTGAGTCACCTCGTCGCGAATTAGTGTCTGAAAGTATGACAGTTTCGGGAGGTGTTTGTGTGAGTCACCTCGTCGCGAATTAGTGTCTGAAAGTATGACAGTTTCGGGAGGTGTTTGTGTGAGTCACCTCGTCGCGAATTAGTGTCTGAAAGTATGACAGTTTCGGGAGGTGTTTGTGTGAGTCACCTCGTCGCGAATTAGTGTCTGAAAGTATGACAGTTTCGGGAGGTGTTTGTGTGAGTCACCTCGTCGCGAATTAGTGTCTGAAAGTATGACAGTTTCGGGAGGTGTTTGTGTGAGTCACCTCGTCGCGAATTAGTGTCTGAAAGTATGACAGTTTCGGGAGGTGTTTGTGTGAGTCACCTCGTCGCGAATTAGTGTCTGAAAGTATGACAGTTTCGGGAGGTGTTTGTGTGAGTCACCTCGTCGCGAATTAGTGTCTGAAAGTATGACAGTTTCGGGAGGTGTTTGTGTGAGTCACCTCGTCGCGAATTAGTGTCTGAAAGTATGACAGTTTCGGGAGGTGTTTGTGTGAGTCACCTCGTCGCGAATTAGTGTCTGAAAGTATGACAGTTTCGGGAGGTGTTTGTGTGAGTCACCTCGTCGCGAATTAGTGTCTGAAAGTATGACAGTTCGGGAGGTGTTTGTGTGAGTCACCTCGTCGCGAATTAGTGTCTGAAAGTATGACAGTTCGGGAGGTGTTTGTGTGAGTCACCTCGTCGCGAATTAGTGTCTGAAAGTATGACAGTTTCGGGAGGTGTTTGTGTGAGTCACCTCGTCGCGAATTAGTGTCTGAAAGTATGACAGTTTCGGGAGGTGTTTGTGTGAGTCACCTCGTCGCGAATTAGTGTCTGAAAGTATGACAGTTTCGGGAGGTGTTTGTGTGAGTCACCTCGTCGCGAATTAGTGTCTGAAAGTATGACAGTTTCGGGAGGTGTTTGTGTGAGTCACCTCGTCGCGAATTAGTGTCTGAAAGTATGACAGTTTCGGGAGGTGTTTGTGTGAGTCACCTCGTCGCGAATTAGTGTCTGAAAGTATGACAGTTCGGGAGGTGTTTGTGTGAGTCACCTCGTCGCGAATTAGTGTCTGAAAGTATGACAGTTTCGGGAGGTGTTTGTGTGAGTCACCTCGTCGCGAATTAGTGTCTGAAAGTATGACAGTTTCGGGAGGTGTTTGTGTGAGTCACCTCGTCGCGAATTAGTGTCTGAAAGTATGACAGTTTCGGGAGGTGTTTGTGTGAGTCACCTCGTCGCGAATTAGTGTCTGAAAGTATGACAGTTTCGGGAGGTGTTTGTGTGAGTCACCTCGTCGCGAATTAGTGTCTGAAAGTATGACAGTTTCGGGAGGTGTTTGTGTGAGTCACCTCGTCGCGAATTAGTGTCTGAAAGTATGACAGTTTCGGGAGGTGTTTGTGTGAGTCACCTCGTCGCGAATTAGTGTCTGAAAGTATGACAGTTTCGGGAGGTGTTTGTGTGAGTCACCTCGTCGCGAATTAGTGTCTGAAAGTATGACAGTTCGGGAGGTGTTTGGTTGAGTCGCCTCGTCGCGAATTAGTGTCTGAAAGTATGACAGTTTCGGGAGGTGTTTGTGTGAGTCACCTCGTCGCGAATTAGTGTCTGAAAGTATGACAGTTTCGGGAGGTGTTTGTGTGAGTCACCTCGTCGCGAATTAGTGTCTGAAAGTATGACAGTTTCGGGAGGTGTTTGTGTGAGTCACCTCGTCGCGAATTAGTGTCTGAAAGTATGACAGTTTGGGAGGTGTCTACCAGTGAGTTGATAATGAACGAGGTTCATTGATCGGTATGGCCGTGTTGTGAGTTGCATTGTTGTGTGGTGTGGCATTGTCTGGCATGGCAATGAGTGAGGCACTTCGGTGCGGTGAGGACAACTAGTATTGTTTGGTCGTGTCGTCGTGTTGTGTTGAGACGATTTGTTGAGTTGCCTTGGGTTGTTTGCGTTGTTGTGTTAGGGTTGTTGTGTGTGCATTGTACTTGTCTATAATTGTTATCCCCTACTTGCTAAGCGTAAGCTTACGTGTGCGTGTGTGTTCTGTGGTGTAGGTAACGACAGGTGTATAGGTGAGCTATGTGAGTCAGCCAAGACTTGGGAGCAGTCGGAGATGCACGGGGCGTGCCGGTGCGGGCAGTTGTCGGGGCGACTCCACCATGGTCTTCTGGAGATGTGGGGTTTTATATTTGATAGTTTATTTTAGATGTCTGTTTGTAGAAATGATGGGAAAGCGTAACTAATTGTATTTGTTGTATATAGTTAGGTTAAGGGTGATGTGTCGCCCTGTATTTGGAGGTTTTTATATATGGGATTGTTGAGTGGATATCTAGTTAGTGAAGTAAGATTATTCTGGATTGTTTGGGATTTGATTGTATGCAGGTATATAGCATTTTGGAGGCGCCATTTTCAGGCGTTACTTTGCCGAAATTTTCGGGAAGGACGCCGTGGTGCTTAAAGGTTAGGATTAAAGGAGTCTAGGCAACTAGGTTTTAGCGTGGGATTAGTTAGCAAAGTAGCGCTCCAAGCCAGGGTGGGTTCGGGGGCGTTACATGCGGATTTAGTTCCATGCTGGTGAACCTATTTTCTAAGTCTCTTTGTGCCTCGCGAGCATTGGCCAAGTCGGTATGGATGGTAGCAAATTGCTCTCGAAACTGTTGTTGTTCGTTAAGTATTTGAGCTACTTGTTGAAAAATTTGTGCTACTTGTTGGGAAATGATATCTAACTGGGATGGTTCCATATCTAAAACACAAGAACTAGATGAAACCTGACGACCACTACGTAATTGCATGCAATGTTACTAGTGAAGGATCTATAATGCTTAGAATCTTAAATGAAGAGCAAGTTGAGATCAATAAACAAACAGTGCAAGTAATGAATAATATCTATTACGACCAAATACCACAAATAACTTTGTTTTACTTAATTTTTGAGATTATGCTGATTCTAACAAAGCAAATAAATATAATTAATACTTTTAAAATGATAACGCGACGGTCAAATACTTCATCATAAAATCACCACAAAATTGATTATCAAACTGAACAATTAATTGTTGGTGGTGAAACAATAAGCAAAAGAGTATATCAAGGAACAATAAGCAATAGGTGAGGTTCAATAGATTCAACAGGTGAATATGAAATAATCAACAGTGATTAAATCAATGGCAATTTAAATCCGAAGGCATTTAGGTGGGTTAAATAATATAGCAATAAAATGACAACACGCCACAAAATTTAATGTGTAAGTGCACAGGCTGATATGGATATGAATATGAAGCATGGGTAAGCTACAACACAAGGACAATATTGATACCTTATTTAGGAACAATAAGCATTAAACTAACAAAGGGGCACAGAAAACTTCTTGTTGGTTTGGCCGAGAACGAACCGCGCAGTAAAATAGTGAAACAGAGAGCGATGTAACTGCTGGAATACCAGAGACCCGACGTGAACAGAGTGCAGCAAATAAAGATGCGAACAGAGGCACCCGTTGTTGAAGAGCTATGGTCGGTTCAAACACGTGGAGGAGTGGCGAACACCGACGGCCGAAACAAGGCCGAACAGAGGCGTTGAAGATGATGACAAAGAAACAGAGAAGACTCAGAACTATCAGCCGCTGACGCAGAGGAAGTAATCCCCGAAAATTGGCGATATTCAGATGCGGGTAGTCAGCAAACGGCTGTTTGGTGTTACTCTAAGCCGAATAGTAGATGAACAGCAACGAACAAGATGAAAAGTTGGAAAAACTGGAAACAGGCGCCAAATTGGACAGAAACCAAGGTTTAAACCCGATGAACAGTGCTGATGAACAGTGCGACGAACAGTGCGATGAACAGTAACATGAACAGTACAATAAACAATACCCAAACAGTGTGATGAACAGTAACGAAACAGTACCAATCAGAACTAATGAACAGTACAACACAGCGATTAGATCGAAAAATTAAGGAACCAGAATTTGATTGTTTGAGAAAACAACAAAACTCGCTTGGATACCAATTTGATGCAGCAGCAGAAATAGAATAAGAGATATAGCCAAAATAGGAGAAAGAAGAGAAGAAAGAGAAGAATAGTTATAGCCAAAAAGAAGAGAAAATAGGAGTAGAAACTCGAATGAGAATAGGAGATTGGAAAATAGGGTTTCAGGAAACCATTTCATTCAATAATCATCATCATCCTAAGTTACAATACTTGATTTAAATAGGAAAACAATTTAGAATAACAAGAAAATCCTAGAAGATGAAGAGCTAATTTTGACCAAAATAAATGACGCATGGGAAATAACAAAACTAAATGTTGTATGGAAAATAACATGACTAAATGAAAGGATGTCCTCATCAAAAACCAAATCAGGCTCCAAAGGAGTAATTGAGTTTTATTAAGTGTCTTCCAACTGTGACATTGTCCTGCTTTCTTTTTCAATGTGAATCATTTCTGTTGTAAATTTTACGTTCTAATTGTTAATTCCTCTTTTCTTTATCAATAATCCAGACAACAATAATCAAAAATCACACACACAGCCAACACAAATATTTTACCGTGGTTCACCGATAAATCCAGCTACATCCACGTTGAGCTCCACAGGAGGAACTCGTGCACTATAAATTTGACGATTGTACAATAAACACAGAAGAACAATATAGATGAGAAACACGAAACCTAACCGGATGCTCGAACTCAACCTGGCTCGAGCCCCAGAGATCTTCCTGCCTCTAGCAATCAAAATGATCGCCACCACCGGATCCAAGGTTTGCCTCTCTCCTCTCCGTCGCCGTCGTCAGTGGAACTGAGAGAACTCGAGAGCACCCGAGAGCAAAAAACCGTTTACTCTCTATTGCCCTAACTCTATGTAAAATGAAATCGTTCACTCTCTGTTTTTTGTAACTTCCAGAACTTCTATTCTAATATACAAAAATGACTAATGATAAATGGGCTTGGGCTTCACACGTTATTAGGCTTCCCACAACAATCTCCACCTTGAAGACCAATCTAACCCACTAACCGTCAACTCATAGTGCACGACCTCCTACAACTGCTTCGCAGCTCGGACCAATGAAGCTCAGTTAACAAATAACAAATTCAAGCAATGCTTGAACTTGGTATTTGAAACAATCTTTGTGCTCATGTCTGTAGGATTGTCCTCTATTGGTACCTTCAACAAATTCACAACATTAGTAGAAATCAAATCTCTAATAAAATGATATTTAACATTAATATGTTTAGTTCTTTCATGATATACAGGATTCCTACTAAGATGTATCACACTCTGATTATCACAATAAATAACAGAAATAGAGTTTAGCAACTTAGCTTCCTTTAGTAGACCTTGCAACCAAATAGCTTCCTTCATAGCATCTGCAATCGCTATATACTCTGCCTCCGTAGTGGACAACGTTACCATAGGTTGTAATTGTGACTTCCACACAATACAATTCCTTCCCAACGTGAAACAGTAAGCTGTAGTTGAGTTCCCCTCATCCCTGTTACCTACAAAATCAGCATCTACAAATCCCACAAGATCAAATGCAGCATTTCTATTACCATAACACAAACCAACATCTATTGTACTATTTATGTATGCTACAACCCACTTCAGGGCTACCCAATGATCATACCCAGGATTTGACATAAACCTACTGAACAAAGATATAGAAAATGATAAATCTGGCCTAGTACTGACCATAGCATACATGACTGATCCTATCACATTTGAGTAAGGAATATTCTCCATCATACTGACTCCTATTCAGGTTGAAATGACCAGCTAAAGGCATCTGGACATGTTTTCCATCAGCATTCCCATACCTTTGAACCAGTTTTTTCCAAATAAGGTTTTTGATGAACTTTCAGAAACCTATTTTTCCTATCTCTCACAATGACCATACCTAATATTCTCTTAGCACTCCCTAAGTCCTTGTTAACATCTAAGGAATTCATCTCCTCCTTCATGGCACCCAGCCATTTGTCAGATTCAGTAGAACTAAAAGCTTCTTGATAGCTATTTAGTTCACTTTGTCTCACTTCCAAAGAAGCAACAAGAGCTGCATATATAAGCTCAGCATAAGAGAACCTACGGTTAGGAATAACCTCTCTCCTACTCTTATCACGGGTGAGCTGATAGATAGACAGATCTTCATGGACCGATCTGGTCAACTGTTCAGCCTCAACTAGAGAATCATTTTCAGTTTGATCTCCAGTTTGATTCTCTTCTTGATCCTTAACTCCTATACCAGGCTCATCTGAGCCACCCATAGGCTCCACCTCAAACTGCATATTCCGATGCACTTGAGTGGTCTCACTAGACTCTTCACTAGAGTTAGTAGGATTCTTACAAGGGAAAGAGTTCTCATCAAATATGACATCTCTACTCACAATTATCTTAATCCCTCTAGACTCCTTATCCCATAACCTATAGCCTTTACTACCATGTTGCTGCTGATAACTTAAGAAGACACACTTAAGACACCTAAAGTCCAACTTACCCTTTTTATTATGAGCGTAAGCAGAACATCCAAATATTTTAAGGTGTTCTAAACTAGGCTTCCTATTACTCCATACTTCCATAGGACATTACATCTCTAGAGACCTATGAGGACTTCTATTGACGAGATAAGCAGCAGTAAATAAGGCTTCCCCCCAGAAGGGCTTAGGCAACCCAGAAGTGAAGAGAAGACATCTGACCTTTTCCAACAAGGTCCTATTCATCTTCTCAGCAACACCATTTTGCTGAGGGGTATTACGAACAGTTTTATGCCTTAGAATACCATAAGCCTTACAATATTCATCGAATTCTGAATTACAGAACTCTAGCCCATTATCAATTCTAAGGGCCTTTAGCTTGGTACCTAACTGGTCTTCTTCTAAAACCCTCCAATCCTTAAACCTAAGGAAAGTTTCATTCTCTGTTTTCAGAAGAAACACCCAAACTCTCCTAGAAAAGTCATCAACAATGGATAGGAAATATTTGTTGCCTCCATGCGTGTCACATTTCTCTGGACCCCACAAATTGGCATGGACATAGTCAAGTTTGGCTTTGGATAAATGCAAAGCAGACTTGAAACTTAACCCATGTTGCTTTCCTAGAACACAATGTTCACATAAGCTTAGATCACAGATTTTGTCATTTCCAAACATCCCTTATTTGCTAAATGAGTCAAGTCCCCCTTGACTCATATGTCCTAATCTCAGATGCCATTTCTCAGTAGCAGCAAAACTAGGATCAACTGACACCGTATTCAAAGAACTAGACTTACATGAGCCATCAAGAATATATAAACCGCCAACTTTCTTACCAATCAGAACAATTTTCTCATTATTGACGATTTGCATACTCTCATTGCTAATCCTACTCTCACATCCCAAATAATCTAAGGCTCTTAGAGAAATCAAATTTCTCTTAAGTCCAGGTACATACCTCACCTTAGTCAATTTGATTCTTTTTCCAGAATCCAAGTCCAGAATGATACTGCCCATACCAACAACATCACAAGTGTTGTCATTTCCCATAAACACCGTTTCATTCATAACTTCCTGGAAATCAAAAAACCAGTCCTTATGAGGACTCATGTGAAAGCTACACTCGGAGTCAAGCACCCAAGTATCAAGGCACTTTAAATCAGTGACATTATACACTCCTGATTATTCTTACAGGCAAGGTTTGATTCATTATTCTCCGATTTATTCTTCTTAATCCAATCGAAGCAATTCATCTTCAAGTGACCAACCTTGCCATAGTGGAAACACTCCCTAGACTCATTCTTACCCTTGCCAACATTTTCACTTTTAGGCTTATTCCCTTTATTCTTATTCTTGAACTTATTTGTGGCATTATTATTACTTTGTTCGGGTCTATTCTTCATAAAGAGATTCGAACCAGATCTTTTTTGTTTCAGTAGTTCTAATTCTCTGGTTTTTAAACCAGAAAAAATTAGATCTACACTGGGAACGACACCTGCATACTGGTAAGCGTCTTTGACTACTTGGTAAGACTAAGGGATAGAATTTAATAGAATCATAGACTTAGTAGTTTCATCTAATGCCTGATCAGTACTTTTTAGTCTAAGAGTCAATTTTAAAAATTCATCTAAATTTTCATCTATACACTTACCAGTGTCTATTTTCCAGAAAAATAAGGAGCCTTTAAAGAATGCGAGATTAGGGGTAGTTTGAACCGAATAAATCGATTCAAGCTTACCCCAAATCTCTAGTGGAGTATCGGCTCCATCAACCTTTCTCAGGACATTGTCCGAGAGGTTTAGAATCAAGAGGTTGTGATGTGCCCCGTAGGCCCATTACACGATCCCAGACCCGAGTCCACAATTTGACTAACACACTTGTCTCTTTTGCAGGTCATGGTTCGTGTGAAGACTTGGAGGACACCGTGGACGACTTGAAGTGGGAGATTAAAGCTGGAGACGTTGACCAACCGAAGCATCTCCTCATGTGGAAAGACTAAAGAGACACCTTAATGCTCACATGGGAATTTGTCTTCCCGAGCTTTAATATTTGTTGCTTTTTTTGAAATTTCAAACTTATTGGCAAACGTTGGCCTTCTTGTTAAACTTTATTAGATGCATGTTAGGATTAGATGCATGTTAGGATTATATGGATGTTAGGATTAGATGAATGATAGGATTAGTTGGTGGCTTGGTTTGGCCCATTGAAGTTGAAGACATGTCCAACCCCAAGCCCAAGCCCAAGCCCAAGCCCACCATTAGGTCTATATATTCATGGCATTGGTGTTTGTAACTTTTGGGATGATTTTTATGAGCACCCACGGATTTCTCTCATTGAAGAAGAAGAAGCTTGGAGCAAAGAGCTTCCAAGGTAAGCTCGGTTGACAACAACCGAGGGGTCGCGCCCCCGAACCATTCTTCTAGCTTGGTAGCTAGTTGGAGTGGAATTTGCCACCTCCTTCTCCACTCTTTTGAGGGCGGAAAACAGCAAGGAGTGGCCTTAACCGGTTCCTTGAATCGAGTTTTCTTCCTTGGAAGAAACTCTTGCCGGAAGCTCCATTGAAGCACTCACCAGCCGATTCTCGGAAAATATTCATAACTAACTCAAATCAACGGATCTGGACCACAAACTTCACCAGCACACATCTCACTCACTTCACAACACTCACCTAAAATTTCATTTCATTCCGAGCTTGTTTAGTATTTCTTTGACATTTTTCATTCTCGGTTTTCTCGGATTTGTGTCACCCGGAGCTAACCGGTCTTCTTCGAGTTCTTGAGTCCTTTTTGCAGGTCGGAGCTCATCAGGTTGTACGCCTCTTCGTCTATCTCCTCCTTTCTTTTTTTCTGTTCATTAGACCATTTATCTTGGTCTTACTCTAGAGCAATAGCAACTTTATTGTGTGAAAGAAGTGCACGGATCTTCTTTTTCCACACACCAAAGTCGACTTTTCCATCGTACACCGAGATTTCTAGCCTTGTAGAAGGCATCTTATACCACACTGTTGTCTAAAGCACACTCACAGAAATACCACACGGTTGTCAAAAGCATACACTCACAGTAACCAATCACTTAAAGACCCGAGAGCATAGAAATACCAATATCAAGAAAAATTAAAAAAAAAAATCAATAATACAGAACATTCAAACAAAGAACACGATTAACAAAGCAGAAAGAGACGCTGTTACCAATATTCAAAAAATTGCAAGTCCGTAGGATATTCAATCTCAAGAAAAGAAAGAAAAACAATCAAAAAATTATCGAAGTCTTCTGCTAAGATAACAATCTTACATAAAAGCAAACAATCGGTCAGCAAACTATTCTTGACAGAACTAATCAAGAAATGAAGAAGCAGAAATTTTTGTTTCAAGAACCGACACGGCTCTGATACCACTGTTGTAAATTTTACGTTCTAATTGTTAATTCCTCTTGTAACGACCCCAGTTGGAGTCGCCACGTAATTCATAACTTAACCTCTTAAATTCATATTTACCCTGATCTCTTTAGATCTTTCACCCTTCGACCACTTTACACTAAGGTCCCCTTTGTATTATTATTATTTTTTTTTTACCTTTTCTCAACAGAACTTAAGGATTTTAACATGACAGACAGAAACTAGATTCATCGAACTTGACTTCCTCTTAAAACTAACAACATATTCGTTCACAGAGTCGAGCGACCATATGCAGTCATCAGCTCTATAACTAATTCGGGCAGGAAAGAAATGCCCCCAGATTATACGACGTTATTCTGCTCGGGTTTGCATGGGTTTGTATGCATCGGCTAACAGAGTGTATCTCTTCCGATTCGTACATCGCCCGACATTAGAAATACACTACATTGCCCGATCACTAGATGACAAAACAACACTCACATCATCCGGTATTTGAAATACACAACATCTACCGATAGACATGTGCAATCTACGTGTTCTTTTAAGACATCTTCCGATAGAGAACATCTATCGGTGGATGCAAGCTCATACATCTTCCGACAGAGAACATCTATCGGTGGATGCAATTCCTAACATCTTCCGATAGAGTACAGTTATCGGTGGACATAAATATACACAGACTTCTAACTTCATTGACTCATCACTCTTATAAATGAAAATCACAGACTCATCCAGAATTCTTATAGCGGAAGACTTAGTTAAAATAACTCGTTCTATATCCTTATAATCATTCTCAGACTCAGTAATTAAACTAGACAATTTCAAAAGCTCGATGTTCTAAAATAATCTCATCCTACTTAGACTTCAATATTCATAATCGTCACTGAAATCATAAGAGCATTAACCAGGGGGTCTTGTTCGCCATCCAGCCATAGAATTGCTCCCTGAACACCTTCCAGCAACCAAACTTAGACATCTTCATTAACTTTGGAATCCTCACCTGGTATTTCGTCACCTACATCATAAGGTTTAAACTATAAGCCTAATGCTTAGTAAGGAATGCAATACTAACATGTATACGTGAATGCATGGTTGCAAGAAAATCATGATCATGTTCGTTTCATGCTATTTTCTTGTTCTTATTCGTGTTCTTGTTCTTCACTTTCATCATATGGATTAAGGGAGGATTTGTGCCGTAAAGGGGGGATGACAGTGCAAGTGTACATAGTCCCTTTCGGGTCGTATTCATGGTCCTTCTCTTTGGACAGTGACATACGTCAAACCGCCCACAACCCTCGCTTAATCCGGTTGCATAAGTTTCATATTCATTCTCATATCTTGTTCATGGGGAAAAACATGCTCATAAATCATTTTCATATGCTTGAGAAGTAAATCATGATGCATGATATAAATGTTCTTAAATTATCAGACTATGGAAAATAGCATACTAGACAGTTAACTTCATAGACTCTATCAGAACATCACATAACTAATTTAGTACTCTTAAGATGTAGGGCCCTATTGGCCGAAAATCTTAATACATTCACTTACCTGGCTTCCTTAGCAAATTCGTGCACTACACCTCAAACTTCTTCACCTTATATCATTTCACATTTCAGAGTTAATATAAATCCTAAATATTCTGAAATCAAAGCTAGAAAACATTAACTAAATATTATCCTAGAACCTATCGTACATATATTTCCATGTTCCTTCAGCCGAGCACCTTGTGTGCGTAGATCGAATTTCCGGAACTTAGAAATACCATATTCAACCTAGTAACTAATCGCATTCGGCTATCTAAATATCCAGAGTCGAATCAGAAATGTCATTACCAAACTCAGATTAACAAATGTTACTATATTATTCTGCCATTGAAGAACCTGGACTACAAGCTTTGCTGAAAAACAGAACTCTAAACAAAGAACCAACACCTACATTGTCAATGTCTTACCTGAAGCGTGATTTGACGGAGTGGAGACTGGAAAAATTGATCGCCGATGAGGGAGTCACCGGCAGAGAGATGGAGAGCTCGGGAGGTTGAGGAATCGCAGAGGAAATGTCGGCTACAGTGGGGTTTTAGTGAGGTTTAAGAATATCTGTTTTCTGTTTATACTAAATAGTATCCTTCTTAATTACCATACTGCCACCACGCAAATAAAATCAATTAAACCTTGGCATTAAAATTTAAATCAAAAGAGTAATAATAAAGGTGACAGTTAATTCCGTTAAAAGAATCACCTGGCCGAAATTGTCGGATGTTACATCCACCACTCCTTAAACAAAATTTTCGTCCCCGAAAATTGATCAAACAAAGAGCTCCGGATATTTGTCCAACATATCTTGCTGTCGTTCCCATGTGGCTTCTTCAACTCCATGATTTGTCCATAAGACCTTAACCAATGAAATTTCCTTATTCCTCAGAGTTTTCACTACAGATTCCATAATTCGTACAGGTTTCTCTTCATACATTAATGTCGGCTCAATTTCGATATCCATTGGCTTAACAACCTGTGTATGATCCCGTATGCATTTCCTCAGCATTGACACATGAAAAACATTATGAACCTTTTCCAGTGATAGGGGCAATTGCAATTTATAAGTTGTGCTACCAATCCTCTCCAAGACAGGGAATGGTCCAATGAATCGTGGGTTGAGTTTCTCCTTCTTGCCAAATCTTAGTACTCCCTTAAATGGTGAAATCTTTAGAAAAACTTCATCTCCAACAGAGAACACCAGATCTCTCCTCCTTTGGTCTGCATAACTTTTTTGTCGGCTTTGTGCAATAAACATTCTTTTCCTAATAATGGTAATCTTGTTTGACATCTGTTGCAAGATCTCTGGACCTAGGAGTTTTGCTTCACCGACCTCATCCCAGTACAAAGGTGATCTACACTTTCTGCCATAAAGTGATTCATAAGGTGCCATACCAATGGTGGATTAGTAACTATTATTGTAGGAGAATTCCACCAAGGGTAAGTATCGACTCCAAGATGTCTGGAAATCCAGCACACACGCTCTCAACATATCTTCTAGTATCTGAATGGTCCTCTCAGATTGACCATCAGTTTGAGGGTGAAAAGCAGTGCTGAAAGACAATTTTGTTCCTAATATGCCTTGCAAACTTTGTCAAAATCTTGAAGTGAATCTAGGATCACGATCGGAGACAATAGACAAGGGAATCCCATGCAATCTGATAATTTCCTGAATGTACAGGTTAGCGAGTCGTTCCATTGTAAAAGTCATTCTTATTGGTATGAAGTGCGCTGATTTTGTCATTCTGTCAACCACAACCCAAATACTATCATGTCCTTTGATTGTCTTTGGTAATCCTACCACAAAATTCATGGCAATGTTTTCTCACTTCCATTCAGGGATCGGTAAGGGTTGAAGAGTACCTCCTGGGCGTTGGTGTTCTACTTTAACTTGTTGGCATATCAAGCATGACTCTACAAACTTGGCCACATCCCTCTTTAAATTTGGCCACCAATAAAGTAGCTTCAAGTCTCGATACATCTTGGGGCTACCAGGATGTACAGAGAAAGAAGATGAGTGAGCCTCAGCCAAGATCAGCTCACGCAACTCCTTATCACTTGGAATGTACCATCGATTCCTAAATTTCAAAATACCATCATTGGAGAGACTGAATTCAGAGGAGGCATCTTTTAACTTACTCATCATACTATTATTCTCCTTTGAATCCTTCTGTTGTGCCTCTTTGATCTTATCCAAAATAGTTGGTCGAATGGTTAAATCAGCAAGTAAGGTTGACAACTCAGGAACTATTTCCAACTCGAGCTTCTATACTTCCTTCCATAATGGTACAGACATGGTTGATACTGCAGGCTGCATTGTCTTAGACATTCTGCTTAATGCATCAGCCACAGCATTGGCCTTACCCAGGTGATATTTAATTTCAAAATCATAATCTTTAACAAATTCCAACCAACGTCTCTATCTCATGTTTAATTCCTTTTGAGTAAATAGGTATTTCAAACTTTTATGGTCTGAAAAAAACTTCACACCGTTGTCCGTACAAGTAGTGCCTCCAAATTTTTAGTGCAAAAACAACAGCAGCTAATTCCAAATCGTGGGTGGGGTAATTCTGCTCATAACCTTTCAGTTGTCTGGAAGCATATGCCACAACCTTGCCTTCTTGCATTAAGACACACCCCAATCTAATTTTGAATGCATCACAATGGACACTGAATCTTCCTCCTTCAGTTGGGAGTGTCAAAAGAGGGGCCGTTGTTAATTTCTGTTTTAGTATCTAGAAGCCATCCTCACAGGCTGCAGTCCAAGAGTACTTGGTGTCCTTCTTAGTCAAACTTGTTAAAGGTTTAGCTATCATAGAAAATCCCTTAATAAACTTCCTATAATAACCTGCCAGACCAAGGAAACTGCGGACTTCACTGGCATTCCTTGGCTGTGGCCAATCCTTAACTGCCTGAATTTTGGTTGGATCTACTGATATACCTTCAGCAGAGATGACATGGCCTAAGAAGTTGACCTTATCCAACCAGAACTCACACTTAGACAACTTGGCATATAGTTGCTGTTGTTTTAATATTGTCAAAACTACTCTTAAGTGTTCCTCGTGGTCAGTTTTAGTCCGTGAGTAAATTAAGATATCATCTATGAACACAATTACAAACTTATCCAAGTAATCACGAAACACTCGATTCATCAGGTCCATAAAGGCTGCAGGTGCATTGGTTAACCCAAACGACATTACAAGGAATTCATAATGTCCATAACGGGTCCTGAAGGCTGTCTTAGGTATATCACTCTCCTTAACCTTCAATTGGTAATAGCCTGAACGTAAGTCAATCTTTGAAAATACTTTGGCTCTTTGTAATTGGTCAAACAGGTCATCAATCCGGGGCAAGGGGTACTTATTCTTAATTGTCAACTTATTCAGTTCTCTGTAATCTATGCACATTCTAAGAGAACCGTCTTTCTTCTTAACAAATAAAACAGGTGCACCCCAGGGAGAACTACTAGAGCGTATAAACCCTTTGTCTACTAATTCCTGCAGTTGGACATTTAATTCCTTCAGCTCAACCGGTGCCATGCGGTAAGGGATCTTGGATATAGGTAATGCCTCGGGATATGTATCGATTACAAATTCAACTTCTCTATCAAGTGGTAATCCGGGCAAGTCATCCATAAATACTTCAGGAAACTCTTTAACTATGGAAATATCTCGAAGTTCTACTTTATTCTTTACCCGAATATCGATTACACTAGCTAGATAACTCTCACAACCATCTTTCAATAACCGTTGAGTCTCTAGTGAGGATATAATCGGTATTTTACTTATTTTTTGGATAACTTGGAAGGTATACCGATCTCCATTTGGGGGTCGAAACTCAACTAATCCAGACCTACAACTTATCGTGGCATAATGTCTGGATAACCAATTCATTCCTAATATAACTTCATATCCCTTCATGTCAATTACAATCAGCTCTACATATAACTTCTTATCTCTTAAGGACACAATGTCACCCTTCACTATCTGTTCAGAATGTAAGGATTTTCATGACGGTAACATTACACTATATGGCCTATCAGCTGGTATGTATCCTAACTTATGCTTACAGACAAACAGGGTTGCTATAAATGAGTGGGTGGCCCCCGTGTCTATAAGTGTGTAAGCAGAAATACAACAAATCATAATTGTACCTGTTATGACCGTATGCTGCACAGCATCTTCATCCTCCATCATAGCAAAGACTCTGGGTGCTATTCTTGCTCGATTGGGGTCTGGTGGCATGGGGCAGTCTCTGACTACATATCCGACCTTGTCACATCTGTAGCAACTGCACTCGCCATGGTGGTTCTTCTGGCGGTTGGAGCATAGAGAGGCTAATAGTTTTCCCTTCCCTTGGTCATCATTTGGATTGAAGGGTCTCTTTATACCTTGCTGTTGTTGTTGTGGTCCCCTGTTCTGTTGCGGTTGCCATCCTTTGTTCTGACGTGGTGGTGGCTGAGCCTCCTTAGTGAACTTCCTTGGCTATTCACGCTGCACATATGTCGTTATCTCAACCTCTTCCAGCTCCAAGGCCTTAGCCGTCACTTCACCATATGGTATATCATGTATTCCAGCAGTCTTTACTCTCATATACAAACTCGGCTTCAGTCCTTGAACAAATTGGTGAATCTTGTCCTCATCATCCTCAACCAATCGGGGAGCAAACCGTGATAAAGCCTCAAATTTGCATATGTAATCTGCCACAGAGCCAGTTTGTCGCAAATTCATAAACTCCTTCTTCTTGCTGTTTCGAACGGTCCTATTGAAATACTTGTCAAAGAAAGCAGTCTTAAACCTTCCCCAGGTCATAGGTCCTGCATTAATGGTACTCTGGATTGAGTCTCACCAATGCCTTGCACTCAGTTCCAAATGAAAAACAGCATATGTGACCTTATCTCCTTCCTCAACCTTTGCATATGTGAACATGTCCTCCATCTTTCGAATCCATTCATCAACATAAACAGGATCCGAAACTTGTCCATTAAATACCGGGGGTCGAAGCCGGTGGAAACGCTAACCCCCATGATCATGAGTTGCATTAGTACTGGAGTTCCCTTGTTCCTCTCTAGTGGCCACAAGCTGTTCTATTTGGCGTGATTGGTGAATAACTAATTCTGTCAGCTGAGCAATGGTGTTACTATCCACGTTGTCTTCTCTCTGTTGACCTCTTACTATTTTGAGATTTCTAAACAAATAATCGTAATATATCTTAACTTAATGATATTACTAAAATCATAAACACTTACAGTTGCTGGAGTGTACTCAGGTGACAATTTGTGCTGGAAGGCAGTCTGCAGAATCGATTTTAGAACCCGGTTTTGCTCTGATACCATAATTGTAACGACCCCAGTTGGAGTCGCCACGTAATTCATAACTTAACTTCTTAAATTCATATTTACCCTGATCTCTTTAGATCTCTCACCCTTCGACCACTTTACACTAAGGTCCCCTTTGTATTTTTTTTTTTTTTTTACATTTCCTCAACAGAACTTAAGGATTTTAACATGACAGACATAAACTAGATTCATCGAACTTGACTTCCTCTTAAAACTAACAACATATTCGTTCACAGAGTCGAGCAACCATACGCAGTCATCAGCTCTACAACTAATTCGAGCAGGAAAGAAATGCCCCCAGAGTATACGACGTTATTCTGCATGGGTTTGCATGCATCGGCTAACAGAGTGTATCTCTTCCGATTTGTCACGTGTACTCTGCATGACTCAATTATCGTTGCCCAATAGAAGAAATCTTCCGGTGGGCACGTGCATCTCTCGTGACTCATTAAACATCATTCGGTCACTAACGACAACAACATCTACATCATCCGGTAATTGAAATACATTGCATCGCCCGATCACTAGACGACAAAATAACACTTACATCATCCGGTATTTGAAGTACACAACATCGCCCGATTACTAGATGACAAAACGATTCGTACATCGCCCGACATTAGAAATACACTACATTGCCCGATCACTAGACGACAAAACAACACTCACATCATCCGGTATTTGAAATACACAACATCTACCGATAGACATGTGCAATCCACGTGTTCTTTTAAGACATCTTCCGATAGAGAACATCTATCGGTGGATGCAAGCTCATACATCTTCCGACAGAGAACATCTATCGGTGGATGCAATTCCTAACATCTTCCGATAGAGTACAGCTATCGGTGGACATAAATATACACAGAGTTCTAACTTCATTGACTCATCACTCTTATAAATGAAAATCACAGACTCATCCAGAATTCTTATAGCGGAAGACTTAGTTAAAATAACTCGTTCTATATCCTTATAATCATTCTCAGACTCAGTAATTAAACTAGACAATTTCAAAAGCTCGATGTTCTAAAATAATCTCATCCTACTTAGACTTCAATATTCATAATCGTCACTGAAATCATAAGAGCATTAACCAGGGGGTCTTGTTCGCCATCTAGCCATAGAATTGCTCCCTGAACACCTTCCAGCAACCAAACTTAGACATCTTCATTAACTTTGGAATCCTCACCTGGTATTTCGTCACCTACATCATAAGGTTTAAACTATAAGCCTAATGCTTAGTAAGGAATGCAATACTAACATGTATACGTGAATGCATGGTTGCAAGAAAATCATGATCATGTTCGTTTCATGCTCTTTTCTTGTTCTTATTCGTGTTCTTGTTCTTCACTTTCATCATATGGATTAAGGGAGGATTTGTGCCGTAAAGGGGGGATGACAGTGCAAGTGTACATAGTCCCTTTCGGTTCGTATTCATGGTCCTTCTCTTTGGACAGTGACATACGTCAAACCGCCCACAACCCTCGCTTAATCCGGTTGCATAAGTTTCATATTCATTCTCATATCTTGTTCATGGGGAAAAACATGCTCATAAATCATTTTCATATGCATGAGAAGTAAATCATGATGCATGACATGAATGTTCTTAAATCATCAGACTATTGAAAATAGCATACTAGACAGTTAACTTCATAGACTCTATCAGAACATCACATAACTAATTTAGTACTCTTAAGATGTAGGGCCCTATTGGCCGGAAATCTTAATACATTCACTTACCTGACTTCCTTAGCAAATTCGTGCACTACACCTCAAACTTCTTCACCTTATATCATTTCACATTTCAGAGTTAATATAAATCCTAAATATTCTGAAATCAAAGCTAGAAAATATTAACTAAATATTATCCTAGAACTTATCGTACATATATTTCCATGTTCCTTCAGCCGAGCACCTTGTGTGCGTAGATCGAATTTCCTGAACTTAGAAATACCATATTCAACCTAGTAACTAATCGTATTCGGCTATCTAAATATCCAGAGTCGAATCGGAAATGCCATTACCAAACTCAGATTAACAAATGTTACTATATTATTCTGCCATTGAAAAACCTGGACTACAAGCTTTGCTGAAAAACAGAACTCTAAACAAAGAACCAACACCTACATTGTCAATGTCTTACCTGAAGCGTGATTTGACGGAGTGGAGACTGGAAAAACCGATCGCCGATGAGGGAGTCACCGGCAGAGAGATGGAGAGCTCGGGAGGTTGAGGAATCGCAGAGGAAATGTCGGCTACAGTGGGGTTTTAGTGAGGTTTAAGAATATCCGTTTTCTATTTATACTAAATAGTATCCTTCTTAATTACCATTCTGCCACCACGCAAATAAAATCAATTAAACCTTGGCATTAAAATTTAAATCAAAAGAGTAATAATAAGGGGTGACAGTTAATTCCGTTAAAAGAATCACCTGGCCGAAATTGTCGGGTGTTACACCTCTTTTCTTTATCGATAATCCAGACAACAATAATCAGAAATCACCCACACAGCCAACACAAATATTTTATCGTGGTTCACCGATAAATCCGGCTACATCCACGTTGAGCTCCACAGGAGGAACTTGTGCACTATAAATTTGATAATTGTACAATAAACACAAAAGAACAATAGAGATGAGAAATACGAAACCTAACCGGATGCTCGAACTCAACCTGGCTTGAGCCCTAGTGTAACGACCCAACCCCCCGATGGGCCAGGCCGTGCAGTCCCGGCTCACACAGGGCCCTGCCACGTGGTTTCCCAAAGGCCGTCCCACGTGTACTCACGATCTTCTCCTCCCTGAAGGGAGTTTTTGCCTCCCTCCCCACTCGAACCCAAGACCTCAGGGACTAGTACTTTAGAGATGTTAAACGAGTGAGCTGGCTCACAGCTCGCCCGCTCGACTCGTTACTGTAGCGAGTCGAGCAAAGCTTGGCCCGCTACAGTAGCGAGTTGGTTTGGCTTGCGTCACATTGACAAGCCGAGCCAAGCTCGGCCATCCGGGCTCGTGAGCCATCGATGACCGGTCTCAACGAGCGTGCTCGCAATCCTGCTCACGAGCTGGCTAGGTCAAGCCCAGCTCGGGACCCTGAGCAACTGAGTCATCTCTGATGCCCGACAATCGCCAGTCTCCGACTGCTCGGTCAAGCCCAACTCTGATGCTCTCTCCGATGCCTAGGTCAACAATCGCCTAAGGGTGAAAGTTCGCTCTTGGGCGAACTTTTTGCCAACATTCCAGTGAAGGGGCCGATTGCTCGCCCCTTAAGGGGCAAGCAATCAGTGGCACTGTTCACATGAACAGTGCACTTTAATGTTAAAAAATATTTTAATTAAATTATACGAAATTTAATTAAAGAAAGTTTAAATTCCAGTGAAGGGCAGATTGCTCGCCCCTTGAGGGGCGAGCAATCGGCGGCACTGTTTATGTGAACAGTGCAAGACTGTTCACATGAACAGTGCACTTTACTGTTCACGTGAACAATATAGTTACTGTTCACGTGAACAGTGTCCCAAAAAAATATTTTAATTAAATTCTATGAAATTTAAAAAAAGAAAATTTACACGTTTTGAGTCCTTTTAAAAATGTACTGTATTTTCAAAGCATTTTAACGAACAGTTTAGTTAGTGAAGTCTGAATTATCGATGTAGATAATAGGTGAAATTCTACTTATTTAATATTGGAAAATACTAGGCCATATTGGCAAGTTATTTGTGTTTTTATTAGTGAGAAAACACAATGTATTAATTAAATGTCATTTTTGTATTAATTAAAGATTTTTATTATTTACATTTTACACGACTAAGTATATATTATATTTCATCATTAATATAATAAATATTTATTATAATTTTAATAAATAAAATATTAATGAAATATATACTATTTTTATATAAAATAATTTTATTTATGTAAGTTCAGCTCGTTAAGCGCAGCTCGTTTCGCTCGTTGGGCCGGCTCAGCTCGGCTCGTTAGGCTCGTGGCTCACGGCTCGCGAGCGGGCTCGAGTTGAAAATTTTTAGAGTCAGTTCGTTAGGCTCGGCTCGTTTGGCTCGGTAGGGTCGATGAGCCGGGTCCGTCTCAGCTCGGCTTGGCTCGACTCGCTCGTTTAACATCTCTATAGTACTTGGACTACAAGTGAGGAGTACCACTTGAGCTAACCAGAGATGGTGAACCGTTGGTTATGTAGACCTGGGAGCCAGGGTTCTAATCTCTGGGAAGGCAAAAACTTTCATTTACCAGGTGGTGAGAGAAGATTGTGAGTACACGTGGGATGGCTTGAGGGAAACCACGTGGCAGTGTCGGTGAGCCTATGGGCCAGACTGCACAGCCTGTCGGGGGAGCCCGGCGGGTTGTTACAAAAAAGGCGCCTTTTTTTTGTAACGACCCAGTCCCCCGATGGGCCAGGCCGTGCAGTCCCGGGTCACACAGGGTCCTGCCACGTGGTTTCCCTAAGGCTGTCTCACGTGTACTCACGATCTTCTCCCCCCTTGAAGTGAGTTTTTGCCTCCCTCCCCACTCGAACCCAAGACCTCAGGAACTAGTACTTAGGCTACAAGTGAGGAGTACCACTTGAGCTCGGCCTTCGGGAAACCACGTGGCAGGGCCCTGGGTGAGTCGGGACTGCACAGCCTGGCCCATCGGGGGGTTGGGTCGTTACACCTAGAGATCTTCTTGCCTCTAGCAATCAAGATGATCGCCACCACCGGATCCAAGGTTCGCCTCTCTCCTCTCCGTCGCCGTCGTTTGTGGAACCGAGAGAACCCGAGAGCACCCGAGAGCAAAAAACCATTTACTCTCTATTGCCCTAACTCTCGGTAAAATGAAATCGTTCACTCTCTGTTTTTTATAACTTCCAGAACTTCTATTCTAATATACAAAAATGACTAATGGCAAATGGGCTTGGGCTTCACACGTTATTGGGCTTCACAGAAAAATTTCTTTTTCTCGTTCAGGTAGTCGATCCGTAGAATTTTAGATACACTTCCACCGAAAAGCAAGCCAATGTATTTACACATATGTTGTTATGATTGCAAATGAAAACAGCGAGGATCTGAAGCGCGAAAATATTCATAGGAGATGATGCCAAAGGAGGAAGAGAGAATGGGATTGGAGGATGAAGATGGGGAAGGGGAGGAGGAGGAGCATTAATTATGTGGGGCTTGTAACGGGAGCTATACATCAGACCAGTTCTGGATTTTTTGTGATGCGTGTAAGAAGTGGTTTCACAAAAAGTGCGTCAAGATCACGCCTGCCCGAGCTGAGCATATGAAGCAGTGCCCTTCCTGTACTAATAAGAGAGCACGCCCCTGATCTCGAACTGAACTTGTTTAGTTTTATCAGGTTTCATATATATATATATGAGTGGTGTAGGCTCTGATATCATGTTATCGTCTAATAAGAGTATTATAGGCTTGGATCTAGTTTTGTTCAAGTAACGGATTCTAGCCAATAAAGGATCTTCTGATCAATCCAGAGATGATTATCGATAATGTTCTCAGTTTATTCGGTTAAGGCTTATGAATGATATGCAATTTTTTTTATTTATTTTTTTTTTGTGACTATAAAGAACTCTAGAAGTTGTGCTTTTGTATGAAATCATTAATAACGAGTTCATCTACTTTCAGTCATCGTCTTCGTATAGTTTTTGCTGATCGGTAATGATTGAACTTTACCCTTTATCGTGGATTTGGCTAGATCGAAAGAAAATGAAATTATGAGAGAGGAGAGAGGAAGATCTCCCGAAGTACCCGTTACGAAGTTTCAGGCCACCTCAAACTTCGCCACCGGCTGACACAGCTTCAGCCTCGGCCATGGTGCTTCCGTCCTAATTATATATTCAACATATATGTATGTATGTAATGTGCAAAGAAGTGAGGATGACACATTAATAACCATTTATATATTATATAAATAGAAATTACAAGCAAGCAAAGAACTAACTACAATAGCTTATCTACATCTGAACAAAAATCAATGCGCCAACTATTTAACATGAGTAAACATGATAAAATTACTTGGCTCTTATTCAGTGCAATATTTGAAACAATTATTCTGCAGAAAAATAATCGACCAATAAACAAACGAGTGCTCAAATTACCCTTCCTCTCGGAAACAATTGCATGAGCCGTCTCGTTAGCGTGCTGTGACGGTCTCGGTTGGAAAAACCAGATTGGGGTTGCGTACATATCGAACAATAGCCTCCCCTTTAGCATTGACACAAGATGAGATGCTCCACAAGATATTTCCAGGCTGCCTCTTAGTTGTTTTAGCAGCATAAGATTTAGAAGCAGCCATTGAAATGAAAAATGAAAGCTTACTGCGTTTCCCCATTCCATTGGCAAGCAGCCAGCGTGAGCCAGATTTCTGATGGGCTGAGGTTCCTCCCCAAACCTTCTTTGCAGAATCTGTCTTTACTCCTACAACATGAACATCTCGGATTCGAAACTGCAGAAAATTGTCTTCGTCTTCCAAAGTTTTCTTCTCTTTCCGTTCTTCCTCTCTATCTTTTTTGTCAGATGACTTGCACTCGCAATTATTCTTCAACTCTGAAACTGAGCTGCGAAATCCCTGGCTTTGATGGAAAAAAGTTCTCTCCGCTTGAACGAGTGCAAGCATGGGCGCACCGACTGGCTCGTAGTTTCTTAAAGGATCTCGAAGATGCACCATAAAAGCTACTGTGAAATTGCTCCCCATTAGTCCACATCTTTTCGAACCACTTCTCCTTTTTCTCTCCCCGTTCTTTCCATCATTGATGAAGTCCAAAGAGTTTGCATGATGAGCTGCGAGAATTTTGGAAGTATGGACGCTCATACGATCTTCTTTTTCGAGCTCCCCTGAATCTAGCCTTGTCCATTCATCAAGAGTCAATGACAATCCCATCAATCCATCAACATCATTATGGCTGTTTAACAAATGAAATCCAGCAGTTCCTTCCAATTCAAAGGAACCATTACTAAGGACTCCTATTGGCTTTGCACTTATGTTTGAAGGAGCATCCTCATCTGACAATCCCGATTCTATCCGCAACCCTTCGATGGAGAGTGCTTCGATCTTGTCCATAGCTAAGGGAGCTAAATCTTCTAAGGATATATATTCTGACTCAACTTCTTCACCAAGTTGATTTGAACAGAACCTCTTGGAGCTTTTGGCAAAAGATCTCCTAACTCTCTTTTCTGAGTTCAAAATCGATTCATCCAACAGAGAAGATTGTCTATCGCAAGAAACAAAAAATACACTGAATAAAAATACTTTTTAAAAGATTAAGAAGTGGTAATCGAAGTAAAACTCATACCTCTCGGATTTCTCCAGACCTGGTGCAGCTTCCCAAGCTACTTGCTGCATTGTTTTCCCCACGATATCTTCCAAAGGCATTACCTTGTTTAGCTGCATAGAAAGCTTGTGAATTCCAACTGAGGCTAGACATTGTAATATCTGCATTATCTCAGAACCCATTTCTGCAGGCAGGACGACCGGACTAGAAACCTGCATTATCAGACTCCCACCACATTTAGCATTTTGGAAAATTAGTGGATTCATCGACCGTAAGAACCCTCCGTTTTTTGTTTGCAGAAATGCTCCTAAACCTTCTCCAAGAGGAGGCAATCTCATTTCAAGTGGCTCACCAAGAGGAAAATCAATTGGACTCCCAAACCCACCAGAAATACTCGGAGAATGCTGAAAGGACTTCTCGTTCAATCCCCATTCACGCATCAAAGTTTCCGTCTCTAAATCTTCTAAATCTTTTGCCTTTATTTTGTTTCTTTCTGCTCTGAATGTTATCTGATGCTCTTCCATGGCTTCAATTAACGTCGAAAGTTCAGAACCTTGAGACCAGTTTCCCACTTTCGGACTCACTGAAATTTGTCGGCGAAATTCTTCTTTATCTGAATCTTTCCCCTCGCCATCAACCGCATTAAAATCAAACATAGAATTGCCATTGGCCAGAGCCTCCTTTTCAAATTTTCTCAACAATCGCTCTCTCGGAGACTCTGGCTCACTGTCTGAACTCATTTTTAGTGGTCTTATATTTAACTCGCTTCCGACTAAATCATCATTTGAACTCACTTTAGTAAGCTTTGCACCCTTCTCTTCAGATTGCACCAGAGCAAGCTCCTCTGATTTCACCTGTTCCTTTTCAACGACTAAAGACTCAACTAGACAACCATTTTCAGTTCTTCTCTTCTCAACATCAGACGATGGTGAAAGTTCGCTACATTTATCGAACTTATTCTTCTTGTCTTCACCAAAGTTCTGATATTTCTCACCCGCTAAATTAACACTCTCCGACTGTGTCCTAGGCAGAATTTCATGGAGTTCTTTAATGTCCTCTAACAATGAAGAAGATGAAAGAGATGGACGGTTGATCTTGCTTGGAAGACTTTCAGCACGGCGAATGATATATAATTCATCACCCTCACAAAAATTTAAATCGGATTTTCCTATGCTGCGATTATCATACTTTGAGGTGAATGAATCATGAACATTACCACCTTTATCCGCAGAAATACAATTATCTCCAATTACTGAGTATCTGAAACTGACGTTAATGGAAGCACCTTTGGCTATACCTGATAGTTTAAAACTGGTTGTCCAGTTAGCTGAGCTATTTTCCTCCTCTAATTTCTTTAGCTCTACTGGAAGCAACTTTGTCAGATCAATTTGATGCTTTCCAAGATCGAGTTCGGGGGCTTCGCACGACGAAGCATAGAGCCAAAAATGCTTTGCCTCGTATTTTGCAGGGCGATTTGAACCAACTCCATTCCTACTTGCATATACAGAGCATGTGTATGATAATTGCTCCTCGAATTCGGCCGTGCCTTGGAAAACCTTAGCTGGGTGAGAGGTCAAACTTCCATCACGATTCTTCCAGTTTACTGAGAGAGTAGTACCATCAAAATCCGAGGGCAGCCCTTCGATGGAGTGGACTTGGAGAAAGAATCGGCATTTGAAAGGCCGATTTCCGATGTGGGATAAGGCCTTCAATGATTTCCAACCCCAAATGGACTTCTTGTTAGTGGCCTTCCATGGTGTCTCTTCACTTGCATTTTGCAGCTTCGATTTTTTATCTGCTAAATGGGTTCTTCGAATAGATTTTGATCGAATAGTGACCACTTTGCGAGAATTCATCGAACGGTTTCGATCCAAACGTGTCGTCTTGCTTGTAGATTCATTCTCATTCAAGAACTTCCCATTAGCTGAATTCTCAGCAATCCTCTTTGCATTTTCAACTTTCTTCAGCATCCTTTTTCCCTCAGAAACAACACCTCAAATATATTCTATACTCAGACGGAAAATAACCAGAAAGATTGAACAAAACCCAACTCGCAAAATCATAAGCAGAGGTAAATTTCAACTACATGAACCTAATGGGAATTTTTTGCTGACAGATATGAATAACTTTTGCAAATGAAATTTCCCAATAAACCCAAAAGAGAAAAAGTATGGAGTTAAAAGCAAAACCCAGTGAAGCTCACCTGGAACCATACAAAACTCCTGGTGAATAAGAAGCAGAAATCCAATGATTATCCAGACGGAAGAAAACCCTTGTCCTTTTGAAACAAATTCCAATTTAAAACTTGAGGACAAAAATAGAAAATGACAATCGTGATTATACCGCGAATAAGAAGCGAAAGAATATATGCGATTGGCAGCGAATGCCGAAATCTGACAGAAATGGACCTGTCTTGGACTGTTTCCACCATTCTTGTTCCTTCCTACGAAGATTCAACAATGGCGGTAATGCTTTGAGGCCTGCAAAAAGAGAAAAAGAGTTCTACAGATCTTAATCGAAGTAAATTAGCTCAATTCACGGGCACATTTACAATTAGCGATGATAATCTAATCGACCATCAAAGATCAAATCCACTGCAATAACTTTCAAAAAGTAGCTACTGCTGATTACTCAAATTATGTCGAACTGATACGCGTGTGATTAAGAGAAAGTGCAAAGATGATTATTATAATAAAATTCAGTAGAATGGCTTCATTCTCTGGCGTACTATCTCCAAATCTCACGCAGGCTATACCATCTCCCTTCTTCATCTCTATGCATTGTTGTTAATAGCTTCTGGAGCTGAAGAACGGATCAAGGGTTTGATTAATATGCCAATTGTGATGATTAAATTTTGAATTTCCCGATCTGGGTTGGCTTTATTGTGAAGTAGCTCAGACGAAGAGAAGGTTCATCAAACATTTGAAGAATCAATTTTTGGTTCCAAATCTAAATACAAGCTACAGCATTATTCATCGAGTGGATTTCTGGCTGGTTAACTAAACCTGCAAATAGGAGGTTCATTTTTCAGGGTTCTTTTCTTCAACGCATCTTTGGTGGGATCCAGCAAACCTTTGAAGCAATGCATCCTGGGAAGAACTTCGAGCAGACTTTTCTTGGCTGCTTCTACCGATCCTCTGTTACAGGCTCGTTCTCGTAGATCCATAGATCCAGTCTTCTTCTCTGATGTCATTTTTCAAGTGCTTAAAGTTACTGCTGCTGTTCGGAATGGGGAGGAAGCTTTCTTCTCCAAGTACAGCCTAAGCGGTTATTCTCAAGGCGGAGGAGAAATTAGAGACAGCCTCTTCAGTCCCACCAGAATCAAACACTAGTTTCAATAGAAAGCACCATCAGCAATCCCAATGACCCGGCATATTGCCTTCCGAAGTAAGAAGCCACACCTGTATTTTGGATTTGAACATCATACTCTCTAAAAATGTTGGGACAAGCTGCTCACCTTTTCAGACATTCTTGAGTGATCTCTTAGTGAGCATTCTGGACGATGGTCAGCAGGCGACATAAGCTGCTAATACAAGAAATAAGAACAACAAAATCAAAGAAAACGGTAAGGTAACTTTTTTAATGCCGAGATCCAGTTGTAGGGGCCCTTGTAATGTTCTTTTTCCCCTATATGAAACAAAACAATGAGCTTACAATGCAAAATGCTGCCACACAAAAACATAAATGCCTAGAAAATGTAATGCACTAAAAAAATCACTAGAATGGAACCCGACAAAATGATTCAAACAACGGACATTTGTAGGGTGACAGTAAATGGAAGATTACTATATGATGATGTATGGCCACTATTCCAGTGACAACTTCTTAACAAATGCCCCTCTGCTGCCCTGACATGAGGGGGAAAATGAATCTGCCCGACACAAACATTGTAATAGACATGCCTGGCGATGGAAATAGACTCTTGACTATAAGCGTGGATCTTGTCAAACAATATCTGTGTATTCACAACATTCACTGTGATCATTGGACACGTTGTTGCCCAACAGATGGCAAATGCAAACGAGATTTCAAGATTATGATTGATGATTCGAGACGTTAATCAGTGCATTGAAGTAAGAACCCGAAGCCTGAGTTGTCTTTAATCAACGTCGGAGGATCGATATCAGCTATATCAACCTTTTGCATTGACTTTGAAATGTCGTCGACTGAAAACGGGAAGCTGCATAAAACGGAAACGTATTAGAATGGATAATTCGAAGGTGAAACTCTAAATTGAAAACCCTTGTTTTACTATAATGTGTGACTCAAATACCCTTGCTCGGTCTGAAGTACAAAACTATAGAAGCTTGACTCAGATTTTTTATTCTTTCACTGATAATATTAACGGAACTTAGTTATTCCACTTTAAATAGAAATGAGGGCTCCAATAAATTCTCACCAACAAAACAAACAAGGAAACAGTTATGATAGATACTTTGTACATTGAGGCACCAACAGCTGCCATTCACATGTGCTATACCACGTTCATGTGCAAAAGGTTATAATATACATTTTATCAGACTGCATATGCACTCTAGCATTGATCATAAACTTCGACGGTTACCTGAATACATAGACCAAGTAATGGAGAGATTTCTTTCCTTAAATTATCTCTAATCATTCCATATATCTTCTCAAGGAATGCAGTAAGCTGCTGCTTGAATAATAGTGCAGGAAACCTGGCCTCGACCTGTCGAAAATCATCTAGTGTACCACCAAGCCCTCTCCCATTGAGAAATGAGAGTCCAACACTTTGAGGTGATGTCCGTAACCCCTACAGATCACACAGAGAACAAGAGGTTGAGGGAAGGGAAAAAAAATTAAAAAGAAAAGCAACACAAGACAGATGGAAAAAACTTTGGGAGCAAGTTAATGACAGAATTCCTTACCTGAGGCATCCTTCCAAAAACAGAAGCTGATGTAGTTCTCCCCCTTTGAGGAGTCATGCTTGCTGCTCCACTTGCTTTGAGTGTGTGTTGAAGCAGCAATAGTAATGTGGATGCATTAGATAACCAATAACCTAAAAGATCATTGTTATCTTGGGCCTATGGAAAAAAATTATAACAAAAAAAAAAAAAAAAGCAGAATCAGTAACTGTACATTCATTGTTCATTGGATCCATCTGTGAAAGCATTTGAAAATAATGCTAGTCGCTGAGATAACAGAACATATACAGCATCTAACCTCTATTGCTGCAGCTATTGTTTGAATGATTCTATCAAAAATGGTAGTCCTCTCAACTTCAAACGACCTCCAGTGAAGGAGGCATTTGTATATAACACAGGCAGCAACTGGTTCTCCCAGAGAATCCTAGATCTTGTGATACGCACTTGATCAACAGGTCCTGATTCTTCCTGTACCAGAAAAGTCTTTTACAAAAAGAGGAAAGAAAAAGATATTTCAAGTATGCATCATTCTCACAGAATTGATTCACGTGAGAGACCACACGACTACTTGCCTGCTGCTTATCATTCAGAGATTTCTGTGGTTTTTCTTCTGAATCAAGGTTCACTTGCACTGGACAGAGCAAGAGTCCTATCCTGAAATGTAATAAGCGAAAAAGACACTTTACTCAGTAACTCAACTAGCTTTTTCATTAAAAGTTTATTTTTAGTCATTTGAAGAGACCATATTCCCGTACCGATGCAACCTGGGGTTCTCCAGGTTGAATATTCACATTCTCTGTCATCCTCTGCGCTTTCAAAAAATTAATATTTATCGTACCTCCCCATTGGAACATATGATAAAGAGGGAATAAAACTAATCAAGGTCCTTATGAAACTAATCAAGGTACCTGAACGATCATTGACTTGGGCCTTGAAGACAAAGTTTTCCCTGTGGGTGACATAGTCAGTGTCTGCTAGCAAAGTACTTGACTCTGAACTTGAAAATTTCTCTTCTAGTCTAAAATACAATAAAATAGATCATTTCAGTAGAGTTTGATAACAACAGTAACAGAATGAGAGACGTTCAGGTTTTCAATTTGCAAAAACGCACGAATCATCACAGAACTAAGATGAAAGTGTGGCTCTCCAAATGAAATATCTGGGAACCAGAAGGTTCTTATGAAAGATAAAAACTCCATACGCATACAAAATACAAACTTCTTCAAGCCAAGACCTATTTTGGGAAGCATTTACAGTTTCAGATAGTTATTAGAGTCACAAAATAATTCAAAAACATGTCACCCTCAACTAGACAATCAAGATCAAAAGGAAGTATTCGATAAAGGCACTAGCACAAATTTGCATTCAACTAAATCAGCAGAGTAGAAATGCAGTGATTTTTTCACAAGTTATTATGAACCTCTGCACAGATTCCTGAAGCTGATCGACCTGTTGTTCCGCATTTTCAAGAGCTCTTCACTTCTAGCTTCAGCATTTGCACAAGATTTTCTGGGCCTCTTCCGCTGACTTTCTCTCTAATAGCAGCGAAGCCTATATATTAGTTTTAAGTCAGTGGGCATCAGAAATTATAAAGAGAAACCAAATACTGCACAGCTCCATAACAAAGTTTAACGCAAGCTCTTCAACACTGCTCTTGCGTCTGAGTAAGCACCTAATTTCACAACAAAGATTTCTGTTTCATTTCATGTTTGACCTCATTAATCTTCTCTCTACTATATATCAGGTTAAAGCCACCAAGTCTACCTATGTGCATTGACGATAAAGGAGAGGTCTAGAGGCAGATGTTTAAATGAATAAAAAGAATCATTATGGGACAGCATAGATTTGGATGATAGAGAAAAACATTGACGTGAAATAATGAATAATACCTGACCATTTCAGTCAATTAGGGAGGCCAAATTATCAGTTTAAAGACTCAATTTGCATCCAAACTAGAAAACCCCTCATTTCTCAACTCTACTTTCAGACTCTCAACCTCAGCCAGCAACGAAATGATTTTTTTCTGTGTCCTCAACAATAACAGGAGTCTCCTTGATGACAGGAGGTGCTTCTTCAATTGCTTTCCGAGCTGCTTCTCTCTCCCGGATAACTTTAGCATTTGCCTCATCAATTTGAAATTGCATTGCATGCATAGCATCTCGTAACTTGGAAATTGCTTAGGACTTTTTCCTCCTCCAGATCAGTCTTCAAGTAAATTATAGCATAGTTTAACGTCCCAACCAGATAAGAAATATACATATCAAATAAGAATTGAAATTTCACAAGGTATTTTTACCCTCGATCACTTCTCAAGTTGTAAGCGCCAAGTAAGTTCTTCAACGCGTTTTTCTAATTTGTCTTTTGCTTCTTTAAGGGCTCCCGTTTCCCTAGCAGCCTAAACATATTGATACTAAGGTAAGTTCCTGCCTTTACACCCATAGAAAAGCAAGATTAAATGTTTCTAACATAAAGTAAATAGTTTCAAAGGGTGTGACTGATCAGCTTAAGCATTAGCTCTCTCCCTGCAACTCTTCGCCTCCATCCACACTGGGTAAATAATACAGCCTTTTGGAGACTCATATAATAAGAATATGCCATGTGCCGACATAAATGAGCCTACAAACCAGCAAGTAAAGTCAATACTGGAAATGTAATTGCTAAAAAAAACATGACTATTGGAAAATAGAGGCTAGAATGCTATAGTCACGATGCCTTTAAAATGCAAATGGTTAAAAATCCATAGTTTACTTTAAAAATTAACAAAAGGTGCGCAATGACAGAACTTAGATAAATATTGCAGCCTTAGTGCTTTTCCGAATCTAAATTCATTGCGTTCAGTCATTGCTCTCAGTCCAGTTTGCAAAATGATTGCAGATGAACATAGATGCAAGTAAGATTTTCTTGCTAGATATTGTCAGAAATTCTTCTGAATTCTTAAAGCTCCTGCTTCCCTTTGCAACTGCTCATATAGTTCACGAGCTAATACACCTAATAAGGGAGAGGAAAAATCCACCTTAGACATACAATGAAAATAAAGGAAAAAACACAAAACAAAGAAGATAACCTCCTTGACCGAGGCAAGCTAGTAAGTGTTCTATCTAAGGATAAAGATATTAATAAAACCTTTTTATGTGATTAGAAAATGAAAATGGCATTTATAAGGCAGAGTTAGTGGGAAATCAGGGAATATCATACCCATTTAAGTCATCAGGCTGTTAGTAAACACCTTCTGCTCACACTGAATGCAGTGAAGGAGCCAGAAGCCTTGTATGTCTTCATATGGCAATTGAAGCATGTCAAGAAAGACACTGGACTATTGCAAAGACTTTTTCTTCTTATGTTTATATTAAATAGAAACTTCATTAGTTTAATTACTGTTTGCAGGTTTATAGCTTCTTGAATACTAGGAAAAATAACGTTAATTCCAAACAAACTCAATTTGTAGAAAACTCAGGAACAAGAACAATATAACAAGTTCTTCTATAAAAAGCCACTACAGAAAATACCTCTAAAAAATGACTGCACTTGGATAGCAGCTTCACGTAATACAACAAATTCTTTACGTGCAATATATGTACGAGTTTGCCTTTGAATAGTTCTAGCCGCATTTCCAAATACCTCAATTCTTTTTGCATCCAAGGAAGCTATTTGACCAGCTCTTAAGAATACGTTAGTTTTCCCTATCTGCCAAACCACATTGATTAAGTAAAGGCAGTAGTTTCCGAAAAACAATGGGCTGGATGTAGCCAAATTTGTTAAGCTTTAAGAGATAGTTTCAAAAGTGAAACATTACAAGTAAAATCTTTACGTTCACTCAGATGTTTGAGGGAGTTCTCAAGTAAGCACTGTAAGATATGGTAAAGCTTGCAAGAATTTGAAACATGTCCACAAAGGCCACAAAGGTGAGAAAAAAAAAATGATGATGTCTGATAGATTCTAGAAGTGTTCCACACAAAATTAGTCACAAACAGAATGACCCCAAAGGTGAGAGAAAAAATGATGATGTCAGATACATTCTAGGAAGTATTCCGCACAAAATTTGTCTCACACAAAATGCAATCGATTTTTTTATTGAAAAATACTCGTTGTCACACACTGAAAAGGTTCTCCCTGTCCACTGTCCCTCAGGAACTCCAAGCCTGACTATGCTACAACACACCCCTTTTTCCCCTTTCCCTATTTATTATTCTATCTACAACTGCCAAGTAACAACTTTCAGTTAACTAACCATCTTTACAGCTCGTCCTCACAGCTAAGACTTCTCATACAACAATCCCTTCTTCCACAAGTCTTGGCCTTCTTCTCACATAAGTAAACCTCACTGGAGGTTTATCAATGTCCAGCACGGACATATTGTAGCATAAGTAATTTGTTATTTCACTTGTGGAGAATTTCTTAAACTAAATATTTTACGCAGTAGCAGTATAATAAGTTTCTTTTGAAAAAATGACTGATGTCCAGGACAAGTGTGCGGGCAGGTCCTCATCAACATTAACTAGACAGTGATCCATTACCATAAGAGTGAGCACAGGTCAATAGTTTTAATAGTAATAAAAACGGATAGTTTCTCTGGCCACTCTGTCCCATCCACATTTAGTGATAGAGTAAGTTAATCAATCAACCATGAAATAAATCATACACTCTAGAGAAAATACTTTAATATAGAACATTACAACTCTTTAGCGTGGCTCTAGTATAGCAATATTCTCCAGCAAACATCCATTTATCAATTTACTATTTACAATCAAATAGTGTGATAGAGGAAGTTTATCAGGAAATGATAGAACAGCATAATCTATTACGAATAAAAAGTTGAGTTGTTTGAATGACCTGGTAACCTTTCAATCCCATCTTATCCAGAATCATTTGGCATGCTGTCTAGTCATCATAGCTGGCAAGTCACTATAGTAGATTAGAATGCAGAAGGCCGTAAAATAAAGCTCTTCCTGATTTTCTCTTTTTTATTTATCTAAGAAAAAATGTGGAATGGAAACTGGAAAGAAGGCAGAAAACTAAATACCAAACATATGCATTTGAGAAAGCACAACAACAAAAGCACATGGATTTATAATAGTGAAGCAAGATTTGTGTTTGCAAAAAATATCTTTACTTTTGCCAATTTGAAAATGAGAAAAGAAAAAAAAAAAAAAAGCGACCTCCTTTCCTTCCAGACCTTCTGGAGCAAGTACCCCAAAGCGGAGAAGGAACTCATAAAATGTTCGTCTAGTAGGATATCCAACACAACTAATCCTAATGGCTTCGAGAACACCCTGAGAGGACATAACAGCCAGTAAGACATAAAAAGAACATGACATTTAAAATTTGAACTTAAATGGACCTAAAAACAAATAAGGCGTGAGAATCACTAGCTTATACTCACACCACACTGCAACTGTTGAATAATATTCAAGTTCTCAAAAATAGCTGGCTTGAGGACATTGTTTGGCTTCACACATCTTATATAGTGTGGTTCTATCGAATTCAATGTCTCCATCAAAAACTGAAGTTGTAACTGCAAAATTTCAAACATGATATCATTTTAACTAACATAGGACCTCCACATATCTCAGGAAGATAAAAAAATAATAGGTCATTGGATTAAAACTTCATTTAACATCTATAATTAAGCAAATAGTAGTAGTCAATCGAGCGATATCATAACTTAGAGGTACACAAAGTAAAGATATTTTATTTAAACGAAATGGAAGCCTATTACTTGGAGGCACACATGTTGTAGACTACACTAATTCTGCTATTGATAGAAGATCAACGCTAAGTTGTTGTACCTTTCTTAGTGGAGACATCATAACATCAAGAAGTAAGAAACAAGATAAAGTCTTTTGATCCAGAGCAAAGGCAAAATTCCGAGCAATGATTCAAAGTTTATGTGAGTTACTTTGGTAGAAAATAATCTTAAAAAATTGCAAATTAAGTGCGAAGATCCCTTGAGACTCTATAGTTATAACAAGTCTGCAATCAACATAGCTCAAAATTTAGTGCCACATAATCGAACAAAACATATCAAATTTGACAAACACTTCATCAAAGAAAAATTGAAAAGTGATTTAATTTGTACAACTTACATGCCACACGTAGCCAATTAGCTGTCTTATTTACAAAAAGATCAAATAGTTCGATGTTTTGAAGCATGATATCCAAGCTGGAAATGGAAAATATCTGCCTCCCAGCAGAATGAAGTGTTGAAAGATGGATTAATAATTATCTTTATCTAGATTTTTAGTTTATTTGAATAACTAAGATTATGTTTATTTAGTTAGATTAGATTTAAGTTTTTTTAATTTGATTTGATATCTCATAGATCATGAGATTAAGATTTAGTTTTTTTGTTGTTACATACTCTGATATTTAGAAGAATAAAAAATAAGAAATGTCACCAACATCTGTATGAAATGATGTTTTGATTGATTCCATATTTCTTATGTTATGTGATGTGAACGTTTAATATAAAATAAATGAATGAATGAAATGAAATGTCAAATCCCCCCTTATCTAGGATCTGTTGCCGACAAACAGGGAGTAAACCCCCCCATATACCAGTGAGTGGGTTCCAATATTTTCCCCCTCACTTCTTCAAATCAGAACCCTTTCAAGATTATGGAAAACAAAAAGGGGAAATCTCTTGTGCGGCGTAGGAAATTCTTCTTCTTCAGTCGAGTAGGTGGAATCTAATTGTTGTTTCCATCATTTTCTTCTAGTAGTTCTGGTTCTAATGGATGGATCAATTTTTCCCTTAGCCTGAAGAGTTGTTGTAGTTGAATACCAAAAGGATAATTACTAGAGAGGAAGCAGTTATTTTATGGATTGTTGTAGTTGTTGTTGTTGAATCGCAAGAGTTGGAATTACCCAGGTAAGGAAACTATCAACATCAGGCTTGAATTCAATTACCTCTAATGGGGTGGCACAAAGAAGATAAAAGCAATGATAGTTTCTTTCAGGATCTGAAATTTGACACACTCTGGATCTTTCAAGCAAATATGTTCTTATGGCAGCCCCAGATATCCTCCCACTTTTGTCAAATTGTATCTCAACAAATTTACCAAAACGACTGCATTATAAACAATATAAAAAGAAGTTATTGTCCAATGATAATATTATCATCAGAGTTCCCCATAATTCATCTGTGCTATATGAAACCTAACATTTTTAGAAAACACTGAATATAAAACTAAATCCAATTACTAAGGATCCAAGGAAATATATAAAATGAAGAGACAAATTACAATTTTACAAGGTTTGCATATTAAACTAACTATTTTTTAATTTTCTAATTGACTCATCTGCTTTGTTTTGTGTTATTCTCCTGGTCGTTGTGTAAGAAACCAAGCTCAGATAATGAATGAGTTGAAGTAAACCATACAGGTACATTTTACAATAATAATCATATTTATATGCACTCACCTTGAATTGTTGTTCCTAATAGTTTTTGCATTGCCAAAAGCTTCAAGAACTGGATTGGACTGCAGTAATATATAAACCAGAATTATCACAGCGCCTATTAATATCTAAACAATACATATAACAAAAAATTCACAGTAACCTTATGTTAATCAAAAACTATCCCCACCCCCTCAGAAGAAAAAAAAAAAGAAAAGAAAAGAAACATTCACGCACACAGAGCTTTAACTTGTTGTTCAACTGTTCGACCTTCTGTGCTAGATCGACCTCCAAGGTAAGCAAGATACTGCATAAGCATTTTTGTAGTCTCAGTCTTACCAGCACCACTCTCTCCACTAACCAAAATCAAGTTGCTCTTCCCCTATCAAAACAGCATATATTAGCAAAGGGCACAGATGAAAGAGACAAAAAATGCTTGAATACAATTTCGTCTGGGAACAAAAATTCATTTCTACCAGAAGGTTCAAACTGAAAAATTAATTTTTGATAGTTAATCAACGTAATCCATAAACCATTGAAAACATGACTTTTTACATATACAACTCGCACCTGTAAGCAACATCCACCACTGCAAATACATGAGGGCTTAGCTCTTCCAATACAGCTCCTTTGTACTGTTGCATCATGTGAGTATCATACAAATTAGGTAATCTTTGGAATGGATTTATGGAAATCCATGCATTTTCGGTGTACGTCTGTTAATATACAGAAGAAAAAAATATCAGTAAAAAGTTGTTGACTGAAAATGAATTTCTGCATGCAGACATTTACAAAATCTACATCTAACATAGATTTCATTAAGTTCATATCTAGCTGCCAAGTTACTCAAAACACCAGGTTCGTGCAAATACAACAACTTTGTCATGTCATCTACACCGCCAGGAGGAGCTTCAGTATCCTTAGGAGCACTTTTGAGATATTTGTCACAACCTGAAATCCGTTAAAAAGTAGCTAAGAGATCCAATAAGATGGAAGTATGAAAATAAACCTTTAACACTATATAACTCACCGTTTTCCCATTAGTTGCACGAACATGAAGTTCTTCTCCATTGATTCTAAAAACCTCTCCATCAAGCCAAGCTAACTTTGGATCCTCAACTCAGACATGAGAACCTACAACAATATTAACTGGTGCAGCCTGTGCACAAATACATTGGTTACTATAAAAGAGAACAAACATACAAAAATATACCGGAATTAGTAAATGAATAAACACATGCATGTGAAGAAAATCATAGTTAGTAACTAATTGGATTCTAATCTCTCTTTAAAATATTGAAAAATCGGCCATATTCTTCTTTGTCATTACAAGATGACTAAAAGCATGGAACTAACTAAAACAGAATTCAATTTATTGGAAAACAAAGTACTCATTGTTACGAAAATTTGAATAACAGAAGCCTAAGCTTGTGTAGCAGATTGAACTTTAAAAGAATTGTGCAACTAACTAAATCAATGAATTTCCTTTCAACTACAAATTTTCGTACTTCTATACAATATTCTATTTTTGACGTATCTCAGAACAACGAATTTAAAAAACTAAAAATAAAACAACCGATTCAACTGAGCAAACACGAAGTGAGATGAATCAATCAATAAATGAAAAACGGGAAGAAAGCAGATAATAGGCGTTTCTCTTGGTCTACCATGACGGTAGTAGTCGATCTTCTCCGCTAACTCATCCGAGGCAATGCTGAGTCCAACAGAACCAGACTCAGCGAGGCAGATCGGAGGGCACAGGACTGACAACTCAGAAGCTTCAGAAGTAGAAAATACAAGGCGAAACTTGCAGAATTCGAGCTTGAAGAATAGAACTAAGGTTCCTCAAAGAAACATTTCAGCATTTCACCTTTCTTCAAAGTTCAAATACGAAGAACATTAAAGAGTTTGAAGCTTCTGACGTCCGTCTCTCGCTCTCTCTCGCTCTCTCTCTCTCAAACTAATTTATTAATTATAATTTTGAATTAATTAACTGGTCGCTGGTCAGCTGGAGTCTTATGGGGGCGGGGGTCGGGGGATCATTGGTGGCGTCCACACACATAAACACTGCCTTAATTACCTCTAAATCAGACATTATGAGGTAATTTCTTTTTGAAGATCACATGCAAAGCAATTAAAAGAGCCAAGCTCAATTGACATGAAATATGGTACGAGAGAATGGAAAAGTTCGAGCACTTATATGAGGTCAAGTTGAGAAAGAAGCTCTTCAATGTCCACGGTTTTATTTGACTAAGCTTCAAGAATAATCATACAATGAGATACTCTTGTCATCAGAGACACTAGCAAGTCGACCAGCTCGCACACCGAGCCCGCCTACTGGTCGAAATGCCACACCCCAAACTTGATCATTATGGTTACTCATGGTTTGAACTGCTGCTCTCATATTAAGATCCCACAGCCTCACGGTTCTGTCACTCGAACCTGTTGCGACAGCCGCCCCATCAGGGCTCACATCTATGCTCAAGACCCAGCTCCCATGGCCAGACATAGCCCCAATTAGTGCCTTCCCCTCGGCATCGTACATGTGCACGTGAGCATCGTCGGAGGCTGAAAACAGAAGGCGTGGCTCGACAGGGGAGTAAACGAGGGATCGAACAGGCATGAAGTGGCCTTCAAGGTGGTGTAGAAACTTGGCACGAGGTACGTCGAAGATGGAAATAGTTCCATCCATTGACCCACAAGCAAGTCGCCTTCCATCAAGACTCCATGAGACTGAGAGCACAAACTTCTTGCTTCCACTTTTATCTGCGGGCTTGGGTCCTTCTGGACGAGGAATTGATAAAGTGGCAAACAATTTCCAAGTGGCAGTGTCCCAAAGCTTCACTGATGCACTACCTCCTCCAGCAACTGCTAAAATTGTACCCTGATAAGAGAAGCTACATTTAGAACAGTTTTACACAACAATATAACAAATTACACTAAATAAAACAACACCGACACTAAAACTGACGACATCTATCAACATCTGACAAACAGGAATGAACAGCAATGACATTTTATAGGGAGCTAAGTAAGCATGTGCTGAAGTTAGTAGATCAGATATGGAAAAGTGATCGCATGTCATAAGACCCGACTTCTACAACCTAATTGGTCCATAATAATTTTCTTTCTTCAAAACAAAAGAACTTAATATATTACAAGGAAATGACATTTTAAAAGGATTCAACATTTTTTTATTGGGAAAAATACATAATGAAGTACTGTCATGTTATGCAATGAATATTGAAATTTCACCATCAAGAATAGTTGACGAAATATTTTCAGCTCTGAAGCACTCTTGCCGATGAATGAAACTGTGAATGAACATTAAATAAGAACATCCAGTAAAACGAAAGGACTTTACTCTCAAGCTGAAAAATGGATGAAATATGTGCTTAATGTTTTACCCCATAATAAAAATGTCAATGCATAGATTAAAGAATTGGAACGACAAAGCTAAAAGGAAGCACAAACTTCAAAACGGAGATATTATAGTAAAGCTGCTATGCGCCACCTAATGTAATTCAAGTATCTTGCGTTCGAATCCCACCACATGTTGGAGATATAAGACTTTGCATAAGCTAAAAATAATGAATAATTATCCAATCAACCTCTAAATCTAAGATAAAATGTGGATGCAACGACCCAAATCCATGGAGATCCACAGAATAGTAAAAGTAAAACTATGTCAAGTAGTTCTAAAACCAAACGATTGTTCCTCGGAAGAAAACCTTAATTAAGTACTAGCTCATCAATTTATCCTTTATTATATTAACTCAAAAATCAACTAACTAGAAGCAAAATCTCGCATATCACCTCAGGATTGAAGCGCATTTGCCAGACTTCGGAGGGCGGAGCTTCGAGAGTAGCAATGGTAGCGTTGGAATCAACATCAAAAACTCGCACAAAGCTATCCAGGGAGGCAGAAGCAGCGATATAGCCTGACGGATGAGCCGCAACGGACACCACTCCCAGGCAGTGACCGGTGTTGGTGCGCTCTAAATCGAGCTCGTCAGGTTTCCAAAGCTTGACGGTCTCGTCTAGTGAACCGGTGAGAAGAAGGGACGGCCGGGAATCGGTGCCCGGAACCCACGTAGCGGCCCAGACCGACTCATCGTGAGCATTCTCGAAAGATTTCAGACCGGCGAGCTTCATACGGTTGCTGTCCTTCGATTAAAACCCTAGTAGAAACTGAAACGAGAGCTAGAATTAGAAACGCGTAATATATTCAGTTGTCCCCGTACGGCTTTATTAGTAATTTCGGAGTTATTTTCGTATTAATATTAAGAAAGAAAATAAAAAGCTAACTATAACACTTTATAGGAGTAAAATAACACCTTTTGGAAAATTAATTTATCTAATTTTATTAATTGATAAAAAAATATCTTTTAAATTTTTATAATTTAGTTTATTATTATATTAATTAAAAAGTGTCACAACTCGAAAGCGGACTTAACAGAACGCCAGATTGGACGATCTGTCCCCAAAAAATGACTTGATTGGTCAGTTCAAGGCTTCGTTCACAGTGAAAGACTCGAACATAATCAAAGCTCAAGAGTCCACACAATGATCACAAATAAAATAGTTCAATAAAATCTAAACATTCAAGTTTAGATTTGAATAATTTTATACAAGTCCAAATAAAAAATAGGGTAATTATCGATTTGAACCCTGCACTATACACGTTTTTTCAATTCGGCCCCTGTACTAAAAAAAGGGCAAACCGAACCCTGTACTTTGATTCTGTTATCAGTTTTGACCTTCTATCAACAATTTCATTAAACCCTCATTGAAAAAACTAACAAATGATCTTGGATTCAGTTGAAATTTTTATCACATGTTCACTACTTAATGAAAAGATAATGTGAAAATTTTCGTGATTTTTTAATACATGTACGATTTATTAAAATTTTATTTTAGTATTGTATAAAAATATTATAATAAATCATACAAATTTTAGAAAACTACGAAACTTTTTCTATTATCTACCCATGATAGGTTAAACATGAGGAAAAGTTTTCAAATAAATCAAATATTGTTTGGTATTTTTTTAAAAATTAATTTATAAAGTAAAGAAGAAATTGAGATTAATTTTAAAAAATATCAAAAGATATTGGATTTATTTGAAACTTTTTCCAGATATTTACCATATTATGGGTAGATAATAGAAAAATTTGCGTAATTTGTTAAAACTTTTATGATTTATTATAATATTTTAAAAAAATACTAAAATAAAATTACAATAAATCGTAGATGTGTTAAAAAATCACGAAAATTATCAGATTATCTTCTCATTAAGTAATGAACATGTGGTAAAACTTTCAACTGAATCTACGATCGTTTGGTAGTTTTTTCAATGAGGGTTTAATGAAATTATTGATAGAATGTCAAAACTGATAACAGAATCAAAGTACAGGGTTCGGTTTGCTAGTTTTTTTAGTACAGGGGCCAAATTGAAAAAACGTGTATAGTACAAGATTCAAATCGATAATATCCCTAAAAAATATTTCTCCCCAAAAAAATTTATAAAACAATCAAACAAGGAAATAAATTAAAAAAAATCATTGCTTCCATCAAGTTCCAGCTATTAACTATTTTATTCTTAATTGAAAAGGGAGGGGGTCGCTTGAGGCGAGTGAGTGCGAGCAACCAATGTGGCATTATTTAAAATATTGTTGTATATATAAACAATTATACTAAAATAAGCCATCATCACATTGTTCAAATTAAAATTACATTAGTGAAAAAGAAGGTCACTAAAAGAGCCTCCGGTACACTAACATAGAAAGACGATGGTCCAAAGATCTAGTAGGACCTCATAAGCTAGAATGAAATAGAAATAATGGTGATTCGAAGATTCATCAACGTTATCTCGAGCGCCTAACTAACCAGTCAACGACGACATCATCTGTAACTAAAATTAATAAACCTATCATGATCAAGTTAAGGGATTCGAAACCAAGAGCACGTCAATACCGTCATATTACCCATTTTCGTAATCGTACAAACAAGACAACCTTCACACAACAAAAAATGTACTATGATAGCCTCATGATGATTTGACACCGTACTTATCCAAACATCAAGAGGATTCATCCCCCAAAACATAAATCACAACAATATGAAAATATTATGCATTAATAGTAAACATGTAAAATTACATACATATATGTAAAATGGTGACGTGCTGGTGACCAGACCCCGTCAAGTTTTCCATATGTAATAGCTCACTAAAATAAGTTTTTATTAAACAATGATGCAATACAATACAAAAAGTATAAAACCTCTATCTTGACAATTTGCGTTCTTCTTACGAACAAGAGCAACGACATAAGGCACCGACTCGTAATCCACAAAACTAAAATGAGCCTAAAACAAAATCAATGTTATTAAAATCCCACTTAACTCTAAGGCAAAACATGGATGAGTTCTATACCAATACTAAGAACTCAACCTGAAAACACTATAAATGGTCGTAAACGTCGCCGATGAGACAAAATTTCTCTAAGTATAACACTATACAACATACAAACTCTACAACAATCGACACTTCAGAGCAAGGGTCAATACTTGTTCATTGCTATTTGAATAGGGGTCGACCGCCCGATTGACACTTAGAGGCGGTGGCCAACCGATACTTACAGGCATGGGTCGACACCTTCAAACAATGGTCGACCCTTAAACCTCTCGGGTCTTGGTAACGGTCAACACTTTAGAACAGGGGTCAATACTTGTTCATTGCTATTTGAACATGGGTCGATGCTTTAGATGTCGACCGACTTCTCAAAGGAGTCGACATCTCGATGACTCTATTTCTAATAGTAGGGTTCGAACTGTCAACCGATCATTCACAGCGGTCGACACTTTGGTGATTTCGAGTGACGAAAAGTCACGAAAACCGTCTCTTTCGCAATTTCTTGCCACTAATCACTCAAACAACTTACATAAAGCTTCATTCTACTTCAATAAACTAAAATAATCCATGGATTCGAGTTTTCAAACTCGAATATTGTAACGCCCCGAGTTTTCTTAACCTGGTTTGCTACAAAAGATACTGAACCGAACTATAGAATTTTTGAGAAAATTCTAAAACCTCACTCAATGGACAAACTTTGACATTTTACAAGGTAAACATTGAAAATTTACAGCGAAAAAATCATTTGAGCAGAACAGAGTTGAGCAAAACTATGAAACAACGTTTGAATAATCAGCTATAATATTAAGAAATAATTCGGCAGAAGAAATGAAGGCTTAGGCATGAAATACTTGAAATTCGTAAAAAGTCAAACACATCTTCCGCTGAACAAAGTCAGCGGTAGGGGCAGAAACAGAAGGCTTCTACCGCCAAACAGTGCCAGCGGTAGAAGTAGGAACAAAAGACTCAGCGGTAGAAGCAGAGACGGAATCGACACATCGACTTCGCACGTCTTCCGCTCACATCTGCCGACGATGCGTCGGCTACACACATCTACCGATCACAAAACGACAAAATCGACTGCATAATTCTTCCGTTTAAAACGACAGCATTACTATCTACTTCTTCCATTCACAAAACGAAAAAGCTACTAAAGACTTATACCGAAAACATCTACCGATGGCTTCTACTGAAGACATCTTCCGATGACTTTTACTGTAGACATCTTCCGATGACTTCTATTGAAGACATCTTCCGATGACGTCAGTCGGATGATTCAATCCTCCAACATCTGCCGGTGGACAAAACACTCAACATCCATCGGTAGACTTCACTCACCGATGGTTGAACTTGCAGATTTCACTCAAAACATTCAAAACAACCTGACCCTAAGTAACTTCTGAAATCCAACAAATAACCATTTGAAACCAACATTTGTATCCTTATCCTATAAAAATCCCAAATTAGCAATTTGTAAAAAAACCAAATCAGAATTTTCATAATGGAGAAACTCAAGAAATTCTAAATCCTTCAGCTATTACTTGTTGACTTAAATTGTGATTAAGTCTAAATTTGTTTTTGATGATTTGTTTGTATGGTTAATATTGTAATTTGATCATGTTTACTGAATGAAATTAATATATATACAGTTGAGATTAATCTGTTGGAAATACCCTTGAAAAGGGTATTTTAGTTTACTAATGAATTTGGTTGAGTGTTTTAGGTATTGGTAAAACAGGGCTGTGAATGTGGTTAAGTTGCAGAAAAGTCCACCGGTGACTTTAAAAATTAATAGATAATAAAAGAGAAGTCCACCGGTGAAGATAATAATAAAAGACGGAGTCGTTCTAAAGCCTAAGTCCACCGATGGGAAAACGACAAAAACTGAGTCGTTCTAAAGCCGAAGTCCACCGATGGGAAAACGAAAAAAACGGAGTCTTTCAAAAGATCAACTCATCCGATCGCTAAACGACAAGGCGGATGAGCTAAATCGAAGAAGTCCACCGCTCGCTAAACGACAAGGCGGATGAGCTAAATCGAAGAAGTCCACCGCTCGCTAAACGACAAAGGCGGATGACTTCAATAAATTACTCTTCCGGTCACTAAAAGACAAAGGCGGAAGACATCTATGATTTAATCCTCCGACAACGTTTTACAGCATTTATCATCTGATGCCGGTTCAAGTTTTTTTAAAGGTATATCATCCGATGGCGGTTCAAGACTACTAACCAGCTTTGTCTTCCGGCAGAATTCAAATAAACCGCGAAGCTACAGTGACGTCGTTTTCAAGCTTTAACTTCAGAACATTTATGGCGACGACGCTTTGCAACTACAGACGGCAACGGCTACCTGAAATTGTACGGTTGCAGCTCCAACGGTAACAAAGTTTCTATTATTGGATAAGGAGCATTGAAGTCAAGCCGATTCTGCAGACAGAGTATTTAAGCTAAGGTTAGAGCTCGAAGATACAACTTTTGCGATTTTGATTTCCTGAGCCCTAACGAGCAAATCATACTCTGTAATTTCGTATCTACATCTATCTATCCCAAAACTTGAGATTCTGTTTTTGAGAGGTTGTAGATCACTGTTATCTGTGATTCAAATCTGAAAAACTTGTAAGGCAGTGGATTGACGCCCGTAAAGATCAATCCAGGATTGTGTAAGGCTTTGGATCGACGCCCGAAAGCTCGATCAGGTTTTCTCGTTGAGGAGAAGTAAGGAATCTTCAAGGGGGAGCCTTGGAGCGTGGACGTAGGCAGTTTGGCCGAACCACGTAAAAATACTGGTGTCAAATATCTCTCTCTCTCTCTCTCTCTCTCTCTTTACATTATTTGATTACTTGTGTTAAATCTATAAGTTTAATCAAGAGAGAATTTAGGTTGACTCGTAATTAAAATTAAAAAGTCTAATTCACCCCCCCCCCCCCCTCTTAGACAATACCGATCCTACAATTGGTATCAGAGCAAGGTTTATATATATTGTCTAAGTTGTTTATCTAAGATATACTGTGTTACTTGAAATGGCATTCAATACACACTCTGCACAAATGGAAGGTCAGTCTACCACTAGACCTTCATTCTTCGATGGTATTGATTATGTGTACTGGAAATCTAGAATGAGAATTTATATTCAGGCTATAGACTATGACATATGGAATAACATTGAAAATGGTCCATATATAGCCTTTAAAACAGATAATGGTATTAGGACTCCCAAAGCATCACATGAACTAAATGATACTGACAAGAAGAACTTGAGCCTGAATGCCAAGGCTATAAACACCCTATACTGTGCTTTGAACAGAGATGAGTTTAATAGAGTACAAGGGTGTGAGAGTGCTCAAGAGATTTGGCACTTGTTAGAGATCACACACGAAGGCACAAACCAGGTTAAAGAGAGTAAATTGAGCATGTTAGTCCATGAATATGAACTGTTTTCCATGGAAAAAAGTGAAACCATCAGTTCTATGTTTACTCGATTTACTAACATCACTAACGGTCTTAAAGCTCTTGGTAAGACTTACTCAGGTGAGGAACAGGTAAGGAAACTTCTGAGATTCCTACCGAGAGCATGGCAACCAAAGGTGACTGCCATTCAGGAAGCAAAGGATCTCAAAGCCTTAAAGCTTGAGGAGCTCATTGGATCTCTCATGACGCATGAGATCACAATGAGAGCAAATGAAAAGGAGGACCTCAAGGAGAAGGAGGTAACAAGGAAAAAGGAGATTGCTCTAAAGGCTTCCTCAAGTAAGCAAGAGGAATCAGAAGAAGAAGAAGAAGAGGAAGATGAGGATATTGCACTCATCACTAGGAGGTTCAGTAAGTTTCTGCAACGAAAGAGGATGCAGGGAAAAAGATTTCCAAAGGGTGAGAAATCTCAAAAGGAAAAGGAAATCACGTGCTTTGGGTGTGGAAAGCCTGGACATATGAAGGCAGACTGTCCACAAGCAAAGAAGGGTCCCAAGAAGTTCAAGAAAAGGGCAATGAAGGCCACTTGGGACGATAGTGAAGAAGATACCTCTTCATCAGAAGATGAGGAAGTAGCAAACCTGTGCTTTATGGCACACGAGGACAAGGTTAGTTCTACTTCCTCTAGTATTTTCAGTGACAGTGATAGTGATGATGATGAAGGTAATCTAATTGATGCTTTCAATGATTTAGTTAAACAGTTTGGCATGTTAAAAACTAAATACAATACTTTGAAAAAGGAAAATGCAAACATGGTAGAACTACATGCCAAGACAACTAATGTGCATGTCAAAGAGATTGATGAGCTTAAAAGCAAAAACGAAGATTTGAATAATATAATACTGAACTTCACTAAGGGTGAAAAATTATTTAAGATGGTAATAGGAGGACAGAGAGCAAATTTTGACAGAACAGGATTATGTTACGACAAGCCTAATAAAAAGAAAGCTTTTAAGAATTTCTTTGTTAAATCGTCTACCTGTCATGCTTGCAATGAGTTAGGACATAAGTCATATGAATGTCCTTTGAAATTAGATAAGAAATCAAGAAATAAACTTCAATGGGTTCCTAAGGGAACCAGACCTAACACTAGGACCCAAAAGATTTGGGTACCTAAGAAGACAACCTGATTTCTGTTTTGCAGGTTGACTGCTCTCTCGGGACAAATCTGTGGTACCTTGACAGTGGTTGCTCAAGGCATATGACGGGAGACTCAACCAAGTTTGCTGTTGTCAACAAGAAGAAAGGGAGTGTTACTTTTGGTGGAAACCAAAAAGAGAAAATTGTTGGCATCGGCAATATAGGTAATCCTTCTCATCTTACTATTGAAAATGTTTTACTAGTAGAAGGATTAAAGCATAATCTGTTAAGTATAAGTCAGTTGTGTGACAAGGGCTATAAAGTAACTTTCAAATCAAATGCTTGTGTGATCAAAGACATTTCTACCAACAATGTTTTGTTTAAAGGATTTAGAAAAGAAAATGTCTATATTGTTGATCTAAATGGCTTTGTGCATGTTGATGAGAAATGTTTTGTTGTTAATTCACTTAATGACTGCTGGACTTGGCATAGGAGATTAGGACATGTAGGGATGGATACTTTAGCTAAGATTACTAAGGGAAATTTAGTTAGAGGAATCCCTAAGATATCTTTTGAAAAGGATAAAGTCTGTGAAGCTTGTCAAATGGGCAAGCAGATCAAAAGTTCTTTTGCATCTAAGAATTCAATTTCTACTTCTAAGCCACTCCAACTCCTTCACATGGACCTCTTCGGTCCGTCTAATATAGCAAGCCTAGGGGGCAAATTCTATGCCTTTGTCATTGTTGACGATTTCTCTAGATTTACTTGGGTTTATTTTCTGAAGTCTAAGGATGAGACTTTTGATACTTTCTCTAGCTTTAGGAAAAGAGTTCAAAATGAAAAGGAGCTCACCATTGTTGCTATTCGTAGTGATCATGGTGGAGAGTTTGAAAATGAGAAATTTGAACTCATGTGTCTCAAATATGGAATTGAGCACAATTTCTCTTCTCCTAGGACCCCTCAGCAAAATGGTGTTGTTGAGAGGAAAAATAGGTCTCTCCAAGAGCTTGCCCGAACCATGCTTAATGAAAATTCCCTTCCTAAGTATTTTTGGGCTGAAGCTGTTGCTACTGCCTGTTATATACTTAATCGGGTCTCCATAAGACCTATTCTTGAGAAAACTCCATATGAGCTCTGGAGTGGAAAAACTCCTTCTGTTAAATACTTTAGAGCTTTTGGCAGCAAATGTTTCATTCTAAACACTAAGGATAACTTAGGAAAATTCGATTCCAAATCTGATCTTGGAATTTTTCTGGGTTATTCTCTTTCCAGCAAAGCTTATAGAGTATTCAATAGGAGAACTCTAGTTGTAGAGGAATCTGTCCATGTTAACTTTGATGAGTCTCCTCAACCCACAATCAATGTGGATGAGGATGATTCTTTGGATAATCAACTAGATTCTCTGTCTTTAGAAAAGCCTAGTGATCCTGCTCAAGTAGAAAAATCGCTAGAACCTTTTTCAACTTCTCTAGATATTATTCCTGTCAATGATGAAAATCCTACTCTCCCTAGAGACTGGAAATATGTCAGAAATCATCCAATAGATGAAGTCTTAGGTGATCCTTCAATAGGAGTAAAGACTAGATCATCTCTTAGGAATCTCTGTGCCAATGTGGCATTTATCTCTCAAATAGAGCCTAAGAAGTTTGAAGAGGCCGAGAGTGATGATAATTGGATTATGGTCATGCAAGAAGAGTTAAATCAATTTGAAAGGAGCAAGGTATGAGAACTTGTTCCACGGCCTTTGGATCATCCCATTATAGGAACCAAATGGGTTTTCAAGAACAAATTGGATGAAAGTGGGATTGTAGTTAGAAACAAGGATAGACTAGTTGCTAAGGGATACTCTCAAGAAGAGGGTATTGATTTTGAGGAATCCTTTGCCCCTGTAGCCAGACTAGAATCAATTAGAATGCTTTTAGCCTTTACTTGTTTCAAGAACTTCACATTCTTTCAAATGGATGTAAAGAGTGCCTTCTTAAATGGATATATCAATGAAGAAGTTTTTGTTGAACAACCATTAGGTTTTGAAATTTTTGATAAACCTGACCATGTCTACAAACTTAGGAAAGCTCTTTATGGTCTTAAGCAGGCTCCTAGAGCTTGGTATGATAGGTTGAAGAATTTCCTTGAGGAAAGGAATTTCAAAAAGGGCAATTCTGATTCAACTTTATTTACCATGCAGAAGGATAATGATATTTTGTTGGTTCAAATTTATGTTGATGACATCATTTTTGGATCAACCAATGTCAACATGTGTAATGAGTTTTCTTCCCTCATGCAAAGTGAATTTGAAATGAGTATGATGGGGGAGTTAAAGTTTTTCTTAGGATTCCAGATTAGTCAATCTCCTGATGGAATTTTCTTCTGTCAAGAAAAGTACATTAAGGAACTTCTTAAGAAATTTGGATTAGAAACTGTCAAATCTTCCAAGACTCCTATGAGTACCACCACTAAATTGGATAAAGATGAAAAAGGTATAAGTGTGGACATTAAGAAATATCGTGGTATGATTGGATCTTTCTTATATCTGACTGCAAGTAGGCCAGATATTCTTTTCAGTGTATGTCTTTGTGCTAGATTTCAGGCTGCTCCTAAGGAATCCCACTTAAATGCTGTCAAGAGGATTTTTAAATATCTAAGTGGGACTTATGATTTAGGTTTATGGTATCCTAAGGGCACATCTTTCAATCTTGTTGGATATTCTGATTCTGATTATGCAGGTAGTTTAGTTGATAGGAAAAGCACTAGTGGTACCTGTCAATTCTTAGGAGAATCTCTTGTGTCTTGGTATTCTAAGAAACAGAATTCTGTTGCATTGTCAACTGCTGAGAGTGAATATATTGCTGCAGGCAGTTGTTGTGTACAAATGTTATGGATGAAACAGACTTTGGAAGATTTCAATCTGTTTTATGATAGGATTCCTATTCGGTGTGATAACACCAGTGCAATTAATATTTCCAAGAATCCAATTCAGCACTCTCGAACCAAGCATATTGATGTAAGGTATCATTTCATTCGAGATCATGTTCAAAGAGGTGACATATCTTTAGAGTTTTTCAATTCCGAAGATCAATTGGCAGACATCTTCACAAAGCCCTTAGATGAGAAAACCTTCTGTGGTATTAGAATCAGATTAGGTCTTCTCAAGTATGAGAAAAGTTAAGCTTATTCTTTCTGTTTCTGCTTTGGCTATTCACATCATCCGGTCCCTTTGCTATTCATCGGTGGATATGTATTATTCACTTACCGGATGATATATTTTCTAATCTGCCGACACGTGTCATCAATCGGACGATATCAGTATTACACGTGTGTTTTCATCATGTCGGGCGTGGTTTTAAACTCGGTTTCTTCTCTGAAACGATTCATCTTTCGCGCTCTTTCCTCTTGCTCTGACAGACACAGCTCGTCTTTCCAAAACCCTACTCTTCTTTCAGCTTCTCACCCTGCAAACCTCTTCAATCCTCGCTATGGAATCCTCTTCTAGAGCTGGGAAGGCACCCGCGGCTACGAAAGATAAATCCACTGCTCGTCCCTCTCGAGTGATTCCTCGTTCGATAAGCTGGCCATCGTTCTACTTCCTCACTCAGGCAGCTGAAATAAGGTATCATGAAGAATTTCAATCTAAGAAATTGATTCCTAGTAGAGGAATTATGGCTGATGAGTTAGTTGGTTTAAATATCATTGAGCCTCTGAATGACATAGGACTTTTAGGCTTATTCTTTGTGGAATCTTTCTATTACGCAGAAGCCGTTAGAATGTTTTATATCAACATGAGTTTTTCTCCTGACTTTTCTGTAATCAAAAGTTATGTGTACGGAAAGCACATAACTCTTACCTCCTCTTTGATAAATGAGATTCTGGAAAGCCCTCACTTAGATGGTTGTCCCAAATTCTATACCTCAGGGCAGGAGTCCCCGTCTTTTGATACAGAAGATGGTCGTCTTCTGTTGAATTCCATAGCTCTTGACCCCAACATGACTCCCCACTCTTTAAAGAGCAAGGACTTGAACATAAGGGCCAAGATTTTTCATCAGATGATCGGGTACAACATCCTTCCTAAAGGGGGTCATTATGATGAAGTTAGTACTATGGAGGTCTTTATTCTAATGGGTATATATCAGAAGACCCCTTTCGATGTTGGTTACATGATCCTGAGAAGGATGATTCAGGCTATCACCTCCAGAGCTCCTACTCTTCCCTACAACCTGCTTCTGATGAAAATCTTTCAGAAGAATGAAATCTGCTTTCCTGAAGATGCTGAGCTCACCAGTCTCAAGAATGGTAACTACTACTCCAAGGCTACTCTGAACAGAATGAGGATTAAGAAAAACAGAAAAGGAGAATTTTATTTGGATCCATCTAAGCAAAGCATAGCTAAGGTAGCTGCAGCCAGGAAAGGGAAAAGGAAACTTGAATTGGTGGATGAGTCTTCAATTCAAGAGGGTGCTGGTGATTCCGAAATTCCTGCTCTTTTTGAGTCTCCTCCTTCTCCAAAAGTACCTCGTGTACTGTCCCTTCCTCCAAGGCCTAGCCAACCCGCTTCATTAGCTTTCACACATCCCTTTGAGGCTATTTCTGCTCCTAGCATTCCTTCTCCTACTTCCCCTCCACCTTCTCTCCTACTGCCTTCTCAGCCTGCTCTTCCCTCCATCTCTCCAGTGTTTCGAGCAATTTCTTCTATAATCAAACATGGTCCTCCAGTTCCATCCACACTAGAGAGGCCTCCTTCTCTTCCACTTCCTTTTCAGTCTGCTCCCATTCCCACTTCTCCTGTCCAACCTCTTTCCCCTTCTCCATCTCAGGCTTCTAGTCCCCAGTCTCTTCCTCTAGTGCGGAGACGTCGTGCGCCTTCCTCCCGATCACATGATACAGAGGCAATCTCTGCTCCATCCTCTGTGCCCCTTCATATTCCAGCTCCTCCATCTCCTCCCCATGCACTCCTTTCAGCCTCGCTTCCTCCAGCTCCTTCCTCTCCCAGTCCAATTGCTCCTCCAGTCCATGTATCCTCACCAATCACAACTACTCCTGCCACTCCCATTGTTTATCAGAGGATATTTGCTTTGAGTGAGGCTCAGTATACTGAGTTGAAGACCAGCATTGACAATCTTAGGACAGATTTTGATACAAAGATATCTCAACTCAAAGCTGATTTGAGCGAAGCTGCTGGTGTGGAGCGTGGTCAATGAAATCAAAAGATGGATCGAAATAATACGATTTTCTCTCGTAAACTTCAAGCTCTCACAACTCAAGTTGCGGCCCTCTGCCCTGCCCCACGTATTCCTCTTCCCATCACTGCACCTACTTTTGAAGATCTCCTCCTTCCCTTCTACAGACATGAGGTTGTTGAAGATTCTCGAACGATGCCTCTGGATCTTCAGGAGTCAGAACTGCTTTTCAATGTGTCTGCTGCTCCTTATGTCCCTGTGACATCCTTCGAGTCCTCCAGTCCAATGGATGCATCTCCTACTGCTCCTCTGGTAGTGCCTCCATGACACGGGGTCCCCTAGAAAGGGGGCCCGTGTACAACCCACAAATATGCTCGGTGTGCTTGGTTGTGTGCTAGTGAACAATATTTGATTATGGAAAGAAAATACTAAAATAAATACAAGAAATAAACAAAGAAATTAATAGAAATATGGTCGGTTCTTATATGTTGAGAGAGAGAGATTGAGATAAGCAAGAAAATAAAAAGAATAGAGATGATAATGGATGTTAGAAATGGAAAGAAAATATAAAGCAAAAGATATAATAAAATGGCATAAAAATAAAGGTGAGTGTGTGGATATTGTGGAGCTGAAATTTAAAGGGGTGATTTGTGTGCAAAAGTGAAGACAATAAAATAAAGAAAACCCTTGGCGGATCCGTGGAGCGAGCTTACGGTTTAAGCTCCCGGATACACGTTTTCCGTGAGGAAAACGACCACCTTAGGCCGGGATTTCCGTCCTCGATCCGACTCCCAATGGAGAAGGTGAGGGAATGAATAAGAGCTAACCTAGCAACCCTAGCTAGGTTAGCAATGGAGGCTAACTCCTCTTGGCTCAAAGAACCAAGGAAAATAACACCAAAGGAACTTTGGATATTTTAGGGAAATAGTAGTGTATTGATTGGCAAAAGTTCTTTTACACACACCAATGCTATGCTTAAATAGAGAAACCTAGGGTGGATGATTAGGGTTTGGTAATGGAAGAAAGGATTGGGGCCGTTGATGAAGATCAAGATGAAGGGACAAGATTGCAATCCATGTGCTTCATCCAAGGGTTGAGGTGCTTTCCTTGTTTTGCTTGATCAATGGTGCTAAATTGCCATGTCATCCATCCTTGTGGCCACTACCAATTGTACTTGCAAAATTCATACCTTAAAGTTGGGCTCTTCTTTGGGCCATGGCTTTCTTTGGGCTCCATTGGTTGTAGGCCTTTTCCTTGAGTAATTTTGTTGAATTCTTCAACCCATAATCCACCAACATACATCTAACCCTAACCATTCAATCTAATGCATGCAATGCAAATTATAAATTCTTACAAAAAGGCTAATGTATGCCAATGAGTTTGAAAAATAAAATTACAAATTAAGGCCCGGGAAGACAAATTCCCATAGGGCAATCCGGAGGCTCCGTGCAAATGTTCCAATGAAGTACGTGGCAAGGCTTTTCCACATCCTCCGATGTCGGCTCCCAAGTGAAGTCCATGATGTGATCCAAACCTGCAAAAAGAGACAAGTCATTAGAACATTGATTGATTAAATTTTGTGCCCGGGTTTGAGATCTTGTAACGGGCCTCCGAGGCACGTCATCCCCTCCGGGTGGCTGAGGATTTGACCTCAAATCCGTTTGCTCAGCCTCCTCTTCATATCCCAATTCTCCAATATACGGGGATAGATCTTGCACATTGAAGGTGGATGACACTCCATAATCACCAGGTAATTCCAACTTGTAAGCATTGTTATTTATACGTTCCAAGATTTTAAAGGGACCATCAGCTCTAGGTAACAATTTGGAGCGTCTTTTGGCGGGAAATCTTTCTTTCCTAAGATGTAACCACACCAAATCTCCGACATTAAAAATTACCTCTTTTCGCCCTTTATTGGCATGCTTAGCATAATTGGCGTTATTTTTCTCAATTGTTTGGTGAACTTTCTCAAACAACTTTTTCATTTGCTCTGCCTTACTTGCTCCCGAAGGGTTGATTAGGTCTTGGGTTGGAATAGGAATAAGTGTCAGGGGTGTGTGCGGATTAAAACCATATACTACCTCAAAAGGCGTTTGCTGGGTGGTGGAGTGAAAGCTTCGGTTGTAACCGAATTCAATTTGGGGTAGTAGTATGTCCCAATTGGTGAGAGTCTTACCCACGACACTTCTGAGAAGGGTACCCAAGGTCCTATTGACCACTTCCGTTTGGCCGTCCGTTTGGGGATGAAAGGATGTACTAAAGCAAAGCGTAGTCCCCAATTTCTTCCATAAGGTCTTCCAAAAAGTGCTCAAGAACTTGGTATCGCGATCCGACACGATAGATTGAGGCACTCCATGGAGTCTAACTATCTCCTTGAAGAATAGGTCGGCTATAGCAGCAGAGTCGTCGGTTTTGTTGCAGGCGATAAAATGTGCCATTTTGGAGAATCGGTCTACCACTACAAGAATAGAATCTTTATTACGTCCAGTACGTGGTAACCCTAAAACAAAGTCCATGCTAATTTCTACCCAAGGATGCGTAGGAACTGGTAAGGGAAGGTAAAGTCCTTGGGGTAGAACCTTGCTTTTGGCCTTTTTACACACAATGCACTTTTCAATATAATGGTGCACGTCCTTCATCATGTGAGGCCAATAGAATTTTTCTTTTAATAATTCCAGGGTCTTCTTTTCCCCAAAATGTCCAGACAATCCTCCTCCATGAGCTTCTTTAACGAGGCATTGCCTTAGACTGCAATTAGGAATACACAATTTTCCGTTTCTTAGTAAAAATCCGTCCACAAGACTATATCCTCCTTCAGCCTTATTTTGGTAAACTTTATAAGGCAATCCAAAATCTTTATCGGATGCATACAAAGTTTTGATCCATTCAAATCCAAAAAATCTAACACCTAATTCTGTTAAGAGGATACGTCTTCGAGAGAGAGCGTCGGCAACGGTATTATCCGATCCTTTCAAATATTTTAAAATGTAGGGGAACCTTTCCAAGAACTCCACCCATTTTGCGTGTCTTTTGTTGAGTTTGTGTTGACTCTTAATATGCTTAAGGGATTGGTGGTCGGAGTGAATCACAAACTCTTTTGAAAGTAGATAGTGTTGCCATTGTTCTATCGCTCTAATCACCGCATAGAACTCCTTATCATAAGTCGAATAGTTCAAAGCAGCTCCTTTCAATTTCTCACTAAAATATGCAAGAGGTTTGCCATCTTGCATCAACACAGCCCCAATGCCAATACCGGAGGCGTCACTCTTGATTTCAAAACCTTATTGAAATCAGGAAGTGCCAAGACTGGTGATTGACACAGTTTTTCTTTTATCAAGTTGAAGCTACTTTGGCATGCCGGTGACCAATTAAAGTCTACTCCTTTCTTGGTAAGATCCGTAATAGGAGCGACTAAAGAACTGAAGTCTTTAATGAACCTCCTATAAAAGAGGCTAATCCGTGAAAGCTACGGACTTCAGTGATACTAGTGGGAGTGGGCCACTCCTTGATGGCTTTAACTTTATCTTCATCCGCTTCTAAGCCATCCTTAGAGATTATGAAGCCCAAAAAGTAAACTTTCTCTTGTCCAAAGGAACACTTAGTTAAATTTCCAAACAATTAGCACGACGAAGAGTCTGAAATAACATCCCGAGATGGTTGACATGTTGTGGGAGGTCGCGACTATACACCAAGATGTCATCGAAATACACGACAACAAATTTCCCAAGGAACTCCTTAAGAACATGGTGCATTAATCGCATGAAGGTGCTCGGGGCATTTGTAAGACCGAATGGCATAACCATCCACTCAAACAATCCGTATTTTGTTTTGAAGGCGGTTTTCCATTCATCACCTTCTTTCATCCGTATTTGATGATAACCGCTCTTCAAGTCTACTTTGGAAAATATTGATGCTCCACTTAATTCGTCTAGCATGTCCTCAAGTCGAGGGATAGGGTAACGATATTTAATAGTAATTTGATTGATAGCCCGACTATCAACACACATACGCATAGAGCCATCCTTTTTCGGTACCAACAAAGTAGGTACGGCGCATGGGCTCATTGACTCTCTTATGTACCCTCTTCCTAACAATTCTTGGACTTGCTCTTGTAATTCCTTTGCTTCTTCAGGCCTCATCCTATAGGCCGGTCGATTTGGTAACATGGCTCCGGGTTGGAGGTCTATTTGATGTTCTATACCTCTAATTGGTGGTAATCCGGGTGGTAGTTCTTCAGGAAAAACATCTTGATAGGTCTTGAGTAGGACTAGGATCGGTGGGGGTACGTCACCTAACTCCATAACACGGTCTCTAAATAAACAAGTATCACAGTCTCTCCTTTCGTAACTGCTGCTCTTACTCCCTTTTTCGATAAGAAAAGATTTTCTTTGATCTTTTCTTCCTTTCTAATTGCATCGTCACGAGCAATTTGTTCAGGGGTCATAGGGAGTAATTTGATATTTCTACCACCGAACTTCAGGCTATAGTTGTTGAGGTATCCGTCATATTGCACCCTACGGTCATAAAGCCAGGGTCGTCCTAATAGAAGATGACTGGCTTGCATTGGAACGACATCGCAAACAACCGAATCTTTATATTTTCCAATGGTAAAATGAATGGTCACTTGCTTAGTCACTTTAATGTCATCTCTATCATCCAACCATCTTAACTTATAGGGCTTAGGGTGGTTCATTGACTCCAAACCAAGCTTCTTCACCATATCGTGGGAAGCTACGTTAACGCAACTTCCACTATCTATAATCACAGAACATACTTTATCCTTGACTGCACACCTACTTTGGAAAATGTTTTCGCGTTGGCAGTCTTCATCCACATTTTTAGATACGAGGGCTCTACGAATGACCATTAAAAGTGGTCCATCTTGAGCCGCGCATTCATCACTCGATTCCCGCTCGCTTTCCTCTTCCACTTCCTCTTCCTCTTCTTCCTTATCAAGGTATTGACCTTCATCATTTTCACTTTCCCATTCTCCGGTAGATTCCTTGATAATCATCACTCGACGGTTAGAGCATTCATTCGCGTAATGTCCTTTGCCTAAACACTTGTAGCATTGGACATCACGAGCTCTTTGTACTTTGGGTTGGTTTTGGTTTAGTGGTCTCTTGTCCGTCGGAGGTGGTTTGTTTTGGTTGAAGGGAGTTCTAGGGGGCCAATTAGGGTTAATTGGTCTCTTTTCTTCTTTCTTCCAAGGAGGTTTAGGCTTATCTTGGTCTAAATGTCTTGGTGGGAATTTGTTCGGGAAATTAGTCTTACGTTTTTGCTTAAGTTGTCTTTCCACCGTAAGGGCTAATTGAATAACCAAGTCCATGGCCTCCAATTGTTGAACTTCAACCGCGTCACGTATATCGCGGTTCAATCCTCGAATAAATCGAGCGATGAGTTGTTCTTCAGGTTCTTCAACAGCGCAACGCATGTTGAGGGTTTCGAATTCAGCTAGGTACTCATCAACCGATAGATTGTTTTGTTTGAGGCTATGAAGTTGTTGGAAGAGTTCGTGCTTATAATGTCGAGGTACAAACCTCTTGTGCATTATGTCTTTCATGGAATTCCATGTAGCGACGGGGTAACTGTAGGTTCTCGACCTTTGGGCTTTGTAGTTGGACCACCACAAGGCGGCATGGCCCGTGAGTTCGAGGGAAGCTAGTTGAATCTTAACTCGCTCGGAATAGTCGTGGCACTCGAAGACTCTCTCTACCTTATCAACCCAATCAAGATAGGTATGTCCGTCACAAGCTCCATTAAAAGGGGGAATGGACATCTTAACGTTGCGGAGGTCGTCGTTGTCCCTACGACGATTTGGTCGGTACTCTTCTTCATCCTCCGTCCAAACATCATCCTCCGAATTAAAATGTCGTGGTCTCCTTCTTCGGGGTTCTACCCATTCTTCTTCCTCTATGGGTGGTTGTAAAGGTGTCCTACGTCTAGGGCGATCGGGAATAACCCTAGAGGAAGTCTCACGTGAAGGGTCTCGTTCTTGGGATTCTCTACGGAATGGTTGGACATATGTTCTCTCATGTGGGCCACATCAAGGGCCACGTTTTGGATTTGATGGGTAAGAGTGTTGACCAGGCCCGTTAAGGCATTTATTTGACTTTGCACGCCTCCTTGTGTGCTAGGATCTTCTTCGAGGCGTGTTGGTTCGGGTGGGGGAGTGTCCCTAATCCGAATTGGTTCTTGGTGTAATGGATCTCGATTAAATCCACTTCGATTAGTCATAAGTAAGTGTTTTAATTTTAAATCCCAATTCTTGTCTAAGTTAATTTTCCTAAATTAGTGAGATGAATATCTTCTTAATGTCTTAGGTAATTTTAGGCTCTATGGAACATTCTTAGCTAAGACAAATTGAAAATAGGGATCATGCTAATTAGGATAACAACTTAGCACTATCAACACTCAATAATAAAACTAAGAAATGAATATTTTCAACGATTTAATTTCACCACAAATTTTCAAGAAATTTCAATCAAGTTGACAACTTTTACTAAGGATCACTTAGAGCAATATTAATGACACTAATTAACTCTAAAATCAGCAAATAATAAATTTTAGAATACCATTTAAGTCAAGATATCATGCTGGAATTTAATTCAAATATAGCAGAATTTTGCTTGTAATGACTAGCTCTAATTTGTTACTTTTAATTCATACATTGTCATATTCTTGTTAACCAATTTCATGCATTCGCTCAACAGCATATATTAGGTAAATTTACGAGTTAAAACATGAGTAATATTAAGCAAAATAATAGACAAAGTCGAGCTCAACAAGGAAGCAAAAACGATATGATAATTTTGCAACAAGAATCCTATTTTTCGTTAGTAATAATTCTAAACCGAATTTAAGCACTAAAATTTCCAGAATATTAATATAATTAGTGGACAATATTTAGATGCTAAATAAGGTTCAAATGATAACAAGAAATGCCAACAAAACCGGAATTAAAGAAGCAATAATCCGAGGCAAATATAGTGAGAAACCGTGAAGATTATGCAATTTCTTTAGGCCGATTTTATACTAACTTTTCTACCAAAATTTCAGCAGAGTTTCGGCTTAGATTTAAGGCAAAATAAAGACTTAAAAGAGAGCAAACAAAAGAGAAAAATCGTGACACAAGAAGGAGAGGAAAAACCGAGAAATAAAGAGAAGAGATTAAGAGATTCGGGAGCTATACCTTGTGCGTTTTCTTGTAGGATCGTCCACCATATTTTTCCATATTAGAACAAGCAATAATATAGCAAAAATAATGGTAGTACAAGTAAAATTTAGATTAGCACAAAATAGCTCAAGGTTAGCACAAATATATATAAGAATTTAATGCGGAAATTTAAAAGAGCGCTATCCCGGTTTTTGTGTATAGCTTTTGGCTATTGCCAAATGCATCAAAAACACTCCAAGGGAAGCCTTTCGCTCTGATACCACTTGACACGGGGTCCCCTAGAAAGGGGGCCCGTGTACAACCCACAAATATGCTCGGTGTGCTTGGTTGTGTGCTAGTGAACAATATTTGATTATGGAAAGAAAATACTAAAATAAATACAAGAAATAAACAAAGAAATTAATAGAAATATGGTCGGTTCTTATATGTTGAGAGAGAGAGATTGAGATAAGCAAGAAAATAAAAAGAATAGAGATGATAATGGATGTTAGAAATGGAAAGAAAATATAAAGCAAAAGATATAATAAAATGGCATAAAAATAAAGGTGAGTGTGTGGATATTGTGGAGCTGAAATTTAAAGGGGTGATTTGTGTGCAAAAGTGAAGACAATAAAATAAAGAAAACCCTTGGCGGATCCGTGGAGCGAGCTTACGGTTTAAGCTCCCGGATACACGTTTTCCGTGAGGAAAACGACCACCTTAGGCCGGGATTTCCGTCCTCGATCCGACTCCCAATGGAGAAGGTGAGGGAATGAATAAGAGCTAACCTAGCAACCCTAGCTAGGTTAGCAATGGAGGCTAACTCCTCTTGGCTCAAAGAACCAAGGAAAATAACACCAAAGGAACTTTGGATATTTTAGGGAAATAGTAGTGTATTGATTGGCAAAAGTTCTTTTACACACACCAATGCTATGCTTAAATAGAGAAACCTAGGGTGGATGATTAGGGTTTGGTAATGGAAGAAAGGATTGGGGCCGTTGATGAAGATCAAGATGAAGGGACAAGATTGCAATCCATGTGCTTCATCCAAGGGTTGAGGTGCTTTCCTTGTTTTGCTTGATCAATGGTGCTAAATTGCCATGTCATCCATCCTTGTGGCCACTACCAATTGTACTTGCAAAATTCATACCTTAAAGTTGGGCTCTTCTTTGGGCCATGGCTTTCTTTGGGCTCCATTGGTTGTAGGCCTTTTCCTTGAGTAATTTTGTTGAATTCTTCAACCCATAATCCACCAACATACATCTAACCCTAACCATTCAATCTAATGCATGCAATGCAAATTATAAATTCTTACAAAAAGGCTAATGTATGCCAATGAGTTTGAAAAATAAAAATTACAAATTAAGGCCCGGGAAGACAAATTCCCATAGGGCAATCCGGAGGCTCCGTGCAAATGTTCCAATGAAGTACGTGGCAAGGCTTTTCCACATCCTCCGATGTCGGCTCCCAAGTGAAGTCCATGATGTGATCCAAACCTGCAAAAAGAGACAAGTCATTAGAACATTGATTGATTAAATTTTGTGCCCGGGTTTGAGATCTTGTAACGGGCCTCCGAGGCACGTCACTCCATCTCCTGTTGCTTCTCCAGTTGTGCCTCCTCCCAGTCAGGATCAAGTGGTCTCTCCCGCCCCATCACCCATTGCTAATCCCTGTACGGATCTTGTGGTCTATCAGGAACCGCTACCTCGTGATCTTGCATCACTTCAAGCTCGTGTGGATGCCTTTTTCCATCCTTCCCTCACATTGCCTTCTTGGGCTATTCATGCCTTTTGGACACGGTTTTTAGATTCCTGTAATAGAAAATAATTTTTTTTCTTTTCTTTTCTGTTCTGGACATCTTGTGTTGAATACTATATTCTATCTCTTTTGCTGAATGCCATGCCTCTGCTATCTTCCTCTATTTTTTTTTTGTTTTTGATAATGTCAATGGGGGAGAATATTTTGATGAATGGATATATCTTCTGGGGAAATCTGGATATATGCATGTCTTGTGCTCTGTATGATGTCTTTGGAATGAATGCATATACTGTGGGGGAGCTATGTTTATGGGGGAGTAATGATCAATCAAAATTACAATCTTAGTTTGTCATCATCAAAATGGGGGAGATTGTTGACTTAAATTGTGATTAAGTCTAAATTTGTTTTTGATGATTTGTTTGTATGGTTAATATTGTAATTTGATCATGTTTACTGAATGAAATTAATATATATACAGTTGAGATTAATCTGTTGGAAATACTCTTGAAAAGGGTATTTTAGTTTACTAATGAATTTGGTTGAGTGTTCTAGGTATTGGTAAAACAGGGCTGTGAATGTGGTTAAGTTGCAGAAAAGTCCACCGGTGACTTTAAAAATTAATAGATAATAAAAGAGAAGTCCACCGGTGAAGATAATAATAAAAGACGGAGTCGTTCTAAAGCCTAAGTCCACCGATGGAAAACGACAAAAACGGAGTCTTTCAAAAGATCAACTTCATCCTATCGCTAAACGACAAGGCTGATGAGCTAAATCGAAGAAGTCCACCGCTCGCTAAACGACAAGGCGGATGAGCTAAATCGAAGAAGTCCACCGCTCGCTAAAAAAGAGTCCACCGATGGGAAAACGACAAAAACGGAGTCTTTCAAAAGATCAACTCATCCGATCGCTAAACGACAAGGCGGATGAGCTAAATCGAAGAAGTCCACCGCTCGCTAAACGACAAGGCGGATGAGCTAAATCGAAGAAGTCCACCGCTCGCTAAACGACAAAGGCGGATGACTTCAATAAATTACTCTTCCGGTCACTAAAAGACAAAGGCGGAAGACATCTATGATTTAATCCTCCGACAGCGTTTTACAGCATTTATCATCTGATGCCGGTTCAAGTTTTTTTAAAGGTATATCATCCGATGGAGGTTCAAGACTACTAACCAGCTTTGTCTTCCGGCAGAATTCAAATAAACCGCGAAGCTACAGTGACGTCGTTTTCAAGCTTTAACTTCAGAACATTTATGGCGACGACGCTTTGCAACTACAGACGGCAACGGCTACCTGAAATTGTACGGTTGCAGCTCCAACGGTAACAAAGTTTCTATTATTTGATAAGGAGCATTGAAGTCAAGCCGATTCTGCAGACAGAGTATTTAAGTTAAGGTTAGAGCTCGAAGATACAACTTTTGCGATTTTGATTTCCTGAGCCCTAACGAGCAAATCATACTCTGTAATTTCGTATCTACATCTCTCTATCCCAAAACTTGAGATTCTGTTTTTGAGAGGTTGTAGATCACTGTTATCTGTGATTCAAATCTGAAAAACTTGTAAGGCAGTGGATTGACGCCCGTAAAGATCAATCCAGGATTGTGTAAGGCTTTGGATCGACGCCCGAAAGCTCGATCAGGTTTTCTCGTTGAGGAGAAGTAAGGAATCTTCAAGGGGGAGCCTTGGAGCGTGGACTTAGGCAGTTTGGCCGAACCACGTAAAAATACTGGTGTCAAATATCTCTCTCTCTCTCTCTCTCTTTACATTATTTGATTACTTGTGTTAAATCTATAAGTTTAATCAAGAGAGAATTTAGGTTGACTCGTAATTAAAATTAAAAAGTCTACTTCACCCCCCCCCCCCTCTTAGACAATACCAATCCTACATTACTATCGTCAAAATCCTCCGCACTCCTCAACAGAATATCAGAAAATTAGACTCCACATACAGACAGTAGTTAAACCGCCTCCTCAGAACACCCAACTGTGGCATAGACGTACTCCTTCAACTTCATCTATTCTTCAGTGCACTCGGGGAACTCACCTGTTACAGTCTCAGCACCTACATCACAAAACTCATCTATTAGCCTAATGCTAAGTAAGTAAAGCAATAATGAAATGGAATGCTGAAACAAAATTTCTAGACATGCAGTTTCTACTTTCACATCTCTGTTGCATATACATTCGTTTCTGGTCTGATCCCCCTGTGAAATTGGGAGTTGGATCACTTTTTCCAAAGTTATAAATCCCTTCATAAGTTAAGGGGCGGATTAGTTCCCTTAATAGTTTATCTGTTACAGTTTGTTCATTCCTTACCATGCCATTTCATGTAAATTCATTTTCGCATACTTTCAAAATATGATGCATGACATACAAACACATTCAAGCATACATAATCCTTCTGTTTTGTGATGTAGGCCCGAAGGCTCAAGCATACTTCACTTACCTGGTCTCCTGGAAAATATTGGGTGGAAGACTACCTCGGGAGCTTACTCAAACCTAAAGTCATAGACAGAACATACATTACACTTTCTCTAAACTCCATTCTAAACTGCTAGAATTCTAGAGACACTAGTTTGGAAGCTTAGTTCATTGAGCATTCCCGGTTTACCACAAAACCCGAACTAGCTCACCCATACGGCATTCACAAAACTCACATTTATACTCTCCCCAATCATCGATAGCTACCAGTACAGCAAGGAATCGAAATATGACTCACCTAGTTTGGAGAAGAATCAAGTAGAAGAATCGCCTAAAGAGCTCTGCAGCTTGAGCTGAAAACCGAAAGAGGAAAAATAGAAAATAGTGGCGGCTACAGTGCATTAATCACAAAGTCTCTTTCCTTAAATAGGTTATTACTATAGGTCTCTATTTACCATTATGCCCTTACTTAGTCACTCATTAACCTAATCAATATTTTCCTCAATTTCATCCATAAAATGTATACTATTAGTTGATAAGATAAGTTGGTTCAATGGAACCGGGTGCTACAATCTACCCTCCTTAAAAGAATTTTGTTCTCATAATTCAATACCTAAATAATTTTTGATGTTGGTCTATCATGTCTTGCTGGCGCTCCCAAGTTGTCTCCTCTATGTTCTGGTTATGCCATAACACTTTCACTGGCTGAACCTCCTTGTTACGCAGTACTTTTGTTGCATAGTCCAAAATTTTCACTGATTTCTTCTCATAGGTAAGGGTAGGATGAATTTCAATACTCTGCTGTTCCACAATCTGAGATGGATCTCGTACACACTTCTTCAACATGGAAACATGGAACACATTATGGATCTCTTCCATAGAGGCTGATAACTGCAGTTGATAGGCTGTCTTCCCAATCCTTTTTAAGATTGGAAATGGTCCAATAAATCTGGGGTTCAGCTTGCCTCTCTTCCCAAATCTCACAACTCCTTTGAATGGTGATACCTTAAGAAAAACTTCATCACCTACTTCAAACTCTAATTCTCTGCGTCTTCTGTCGGCATAGCTTTTCTGTCGGCTTTGAGCTGTTAATATCCTCTGCCGTATGAGGGCAATCTTCTCCACGGTCTATTGCACAAAGTCAGGACCAATCAAACGTGCTTCTCCAACTTCATCCCAATACAAGGGAGATCTGCATTTACGTCTATACAATGCTTCATACGGTGTCATTCCTATTGTTGCCTGAAAACTATTATTATAGGAAAATTCCACCAATGATAAGTACTTACTCCAAGAACCCTGAAATTCTAATACACATGCACGGAGCATATCCTCTAATGTTTGGATAGTCCTTTCGGATTGTCCATCAGTTTGAGGGTGAGAGGTTGTGCTAAAGTTGAGCTGTGTACCCATAGCCTTATGCAAACTTTTCCAAAACTTAGATGTAAATCTAGAATCTCGGTCTGAAACTATGGTACATAGAACTCCATGTAACCTAACAATCTCTTGCACATACAATTCAGCAAGCTAATCCATCGAGTATATCATCCTCATTGGCAGAAAGTGGGCAGATTTGGTTAATCGATCAACTATTACCCAGATTGCATCATGTTCCTTTGCTGTTCTAGGCAACCTCACAACAAAGTCCATCGTTATTTGTTCTCATTTTCATTCAGGAACTGATAAGAGTTGTAATGTTCCTGCAGGCCTTTGATGTTCAGCTTTAATTCGCTGGCAAATCAAGCACGATCCTACATACTCTGCCACACATCTCTTCATACAAGGCCACCAATAATGTTGTCTGAGGTCCTCGTACATCTTCGTACTTCCAGGGTGGACAGAAAATCTAGAAGAATGTGCTTCAGAAAGAATCTCATCTCTAAGTCCTTTAATAGCAGGAATAAACCATCTATTTCTAAACTTAAGTATCCCATCATTGGAATAATTGAAATCTGGATTTTTCGTAGAATCCATGCTTAACTTGCACTTGTTACATTCGTCATCATTCGTCTGAGCTTCCTTTATTTTCTCCAGAATAGTAGGCTTTAAGGTTATGGCTGAAAGTATAGCTGATACACTGGATACTGCTTCTAGATTAAACCTTTGGAATTCTGACTCTAAGACTAATGGCATATCGAAAATCATAGTTGGGGTTGATGTTGTCACTCTGCTCAAAGCATCGGCCACTACGTTAGCTTTGTCGGGATGATATTTAATCTCAAAATCATAATCCTTTACAAATTCCAACCATCGACGTTGCCTCATATTTAGTTCCTTCTGTGTGAATATATATTTCAGACTTTTATGGTCCGAGAATATTTAACAAGTTTGTCCATACAGTTAATGCCTCCAAATCTTAAGTGCAAAAACTACTACAGCCAACTCTAAGTCGTTTGTGGGGTAATTCCTCTCATGTGTTTTCAACTGTCTAGAAGCATAAGCTATTACCTTGCCATCTTGCATCAATACACATCCAAGACCAATTTTGGAAGCATCACAATAAATGATAAATTTACCATTTTCAACAGGAATGGTTAATATTGGGGCATTGGTCAGTTTCTGTTTCAAAGTCTGGAAACTGGATTCGCATTCCTCTGTCCATGCATACTTAATGTTTTTCCTAGTTAACCGAGTGAGGGGTGTAGCAATCTTCGAGAATCCTTCAAAAAATTTCCTGTAGTATCCTGCTAACCCAAGAAAACTCTGAATATCTGTAGCATTCTTCGGTTGGGGCCACTCCTTAACTGCATGAACCTTGGCTGGATCAACATATATCCCATCACCCGATATCACATGACCAAGAAAGTGAACTCTCTCCAACCAAAACTCACACTTGGAAAACTTGGCATAAAGTTGGTGTTGCCTTAGTAATCCTAACACCAAGCTCAAGTGCTTTGCATGATCATCCTTTATACGCGAGTAGATTAAGATATCATCTATGAACATTATGACGAATTTATCTAAATAGTCGCGGAACATTCTATTCATAAGGTCCATGAAGGCTGCCGGTGCATTTGTCAATCCAAAGGACATAACCAAAAACTCATAATGTCCATACCTTGTGCGAAAGGCAGTCTTTGGAATATCTTCAGATTTAACCTTCAACTGGTAATAACCGGACCTAAGGTCAATCGTTGAGAAAACTCTTGCACTATTAAGTTGGTCGAATAGATCGTCTATCCTCGGCAATGGATACTTGTTCTTGACAGTTAGCTTATTTAGTTCCCAATAATCAATGCACATCCGCATCGATCCATCCTTCTTTTTGACAAAAAGGACAGGTGCACCCCACGGTGAAAAGCTAGGGCGTATGAACCCTTTCTCCAATAGATCCTCCAACTGTTTCTTTAATTCTTTAAGTTCTGTTGGTGCTAACCTATATGGATTCTTAGATATAGGCTCAGCGCCTGGGTAAACATCCACAACAAATTCAATTTCCCTATCTGGTGGTAAACCAGGAAGGTCATCTAAAAATACTTTTGGAAAGTCTTGGACAACTAAGATATTTCGAGGATTTGCCTTTCCTACAAGTTGTGTGTCTAAAACGCTAGCTAAGAAGCACAAATACTCTCCACCTGGGGAAGGTTTAGTGTTAATAGAAGTCATCACAGACATTTCCTTACTCTTCTTCGAAGCTTGAAAGGTATGTTTCAAACTACCAGGGGGTTGGAAGCTAACTATTCCTGTTCTACAATCAATTGTGGCGTGGTGCTTAAACAACCAGTTCATTCCTAGGATTACATCAAATCCCATTATATCCATAATGATGAGATCAGCAGGTAGATCCTTGTTTCCTACTAACACAATACAATTAAGCATCACTCGGCTAGAGAGCATGCATTCTCCAGAGGGTAACGCGACATTAAACATATGTTCAGATGGCGTAGGTTGTACATCTAGCTTAACAGCAAATGCAGATGCTATAAATGAATGCGTTGCACCAGAATCTATTAAAGTAAAAGCAGGTATAAAGCTGATCAATATAGTACTTGACACTACAGCGGGCTGTTTTTCACCCGACTCCATCATGAAGAATATCCTCGGTTTAATCGTCGCAGGACCACTCTTAAAAGCTGGGCAGTCTCTGTTAATATGGCCGACCTTGTTACAATTGTAGTATCTGGTGATTCTAGGCTTCGGGCATTCTTTGAACGTGTGTCCAACCTCCTCGCAGTTGAAACACTTCCCAAAGCCCAATCTGCACTCGCCCGGGTGGTTCTTCAAACACTTAGGACACTGGGGAAATTTCCTGGCATTCTGTATTTTCCCTCCTTTTCCTTGGCTATTCTGGCCTTCACTAGGCCTCTTCATTCCTCTTTGTTGGTGTGGCTGGATAAACTTTTGTGGGACCTCCTTTGGTCCAGCACACTTCCTTTCAGCTTCTTCCACTTCCAGAGCAGTGGACACAACTTCGCTGAATGTCAAGCCTTTAATACAACAAAATTTAACTCCTCGGTAAATTTTCGGCTTCAGTCCATGCACAAATTTGAACACTTTATCCTCGTCCTTGTGAGCAAAATGTCCAGCAAACCTGGACAGGGACTCGAATTACCTACTGTACTCGGCCACAGACCCTGTCTGCTTCAAGTTCAGAAACTCCAACTTCTTCGCGGTCTGGACAGTGCTGTTAAAATACTTCTCATAGAAAATGTCCTTGAATTGTGACCAAGGCATCGCCAAAACATCAGTGGTGGTCTCTATTGTTTCTCACCAGAGTTGAGCATCACCAGCTAAATGAAATGTTGTCAACGTGACCTTGTCTCCTTCTCCAATGTTGGCGCACCTAAACATACTCTCAATCTTCCTAAGCCACCCTTCAGCAATAACCAGATCAGATGTCTGTTCATCAAACGTGGGTGGTCGTAACCTCCTGAATCTATCTCCACAATGTTCATTGCTAGAACTCGAGTTGGCACTTCCCTGTACCTCTCGGTTCAACAACACTCCTAACTGATCGGACTGCTGACGCACTAGGTCTGTTTGCTGACTCACCAAATCTGTCAGCTGCCTAATCACGCTAGGATCTTCTTCACGTCCCGGATTCGGTATCTCTCTTGGTACTCTTGGTCTTCCTGGTCGTCTAGACATCTTACTAGATTCCTGCACAGGGTTAACTACTCTCATAAACATCTAATAACTAAGGCTAACATAAACACTTACAGTTGTTGGAGTACCCCCATGCGACGATCGGCACTGATGAGTAATCTTTTGAACGGTTTAACTGAATGTCTCTGATACCATACTGTAACGCCCCGAGTTTTCTTAACCTGGTTCGCTATACAAGATACTGAATCGAACTATAGGATTTTTGAGAAAATTCTAAAATCTCACTCAATGGACAAACTTTGACATTTTACAAGGTAAACATTGAAAATTTGCAGCGGAAAAATCATTTGAGCAGAACAGAGTTGAGCAAAACTATGAAACAACGTTTGAATAATCAGCTATAATATTAAGAAATAATTCGGCAGAACAAATGAAGGCTTAGGTGTGAAATACTTGAAATTCGTAAAAAGTCAAACACATCTTCCGCTGAACAAAGTCAGCGGTAGGGGCAGAAACAGAAACAAAAGACTTCTACCGCCAAACAGTGCCAGCGGTAGAAGTAGGAACAAAAGACTCAGCGGTAGAAGTAGAGACAGAATCGACACATCGACTTCGCACTTCTTCCGCTCACATCTGCCGACGACGCGTCGGCTACACACATCTACCGATCACAAAACGACAAAATCGACTGCATAATTCTTCCGTTTAAAACGACAGCATTACTATCTACTTCTTCCATTCACAAAACGACAAATCTACTACCTACATCATCCGATTACAAAACGACAAAGCTACTAAAGACTTATACCGAAGACATCTACTGATGGCTTCTACTGAAGACATCTTCTGATGGCTTCTACTGAAGACATCTTCCGATGACTTCTATTGTAGACATCTTCTGATAACTTCTACTGAAGACATCTTCCGATGACGTCAGTCGGATGATTCAATCCTCCAACATCTGCCGGTGGACAAAACACTCAACATCCATCGGTAGACTTCACTCACCGATGGTTGAACTTGGAGATTTCACTCAAAACATTCAAAACAACCTGACCCTAAGTAACTTCTGAAATCCAACAAATAACCATTTGAAACCAACATTTGTATCCTTATCCTATAAAAATCCCAAATTAGCAATTTGTAACAAAACCAAATCAGAATTTTCATAACGGAGAAACTTAAGAAATTCTAAATCCTTCAGCTATTACTATCGTCAAAATCCTCTGCACTCCTCAACAGAACATCAGAAAATTAGACTCCATATACAGACAGTAGTTAAACCGCCTCATCAGAACACCCAACCGTGGCATAGACGTACTCCTTCAACTTCATTTATTCTTCAGTGCACTCGGGGAACTCACCTGTTACAGTCTCAGCACCTACATCACAAAACTCATCTATTAGCCTAATGCTAAGTAAGTAAAGCAATAATGAAATGGAATGCTGAAACAAAATTTCTAGACATGCAGTTCTACTTTCACATCTCTGTTACATATACATTCGTTTCTGGTCTGATCCCCCTGTGAAATTGGGAGTTGGATAACTTTTTCCAAAGTCATATATCCTCTCTCTCGATTAAGGGGCGGATTAGTTCCCTTAATAACTGTTCAGATCCCCCTGTGAAATTGGGAGTTGGATCACTTCTCCCAAAGTTATAAATCCCTTCATAAGTTAAGGGGCGGATTAGTTCCCTTAATAGTTTATCTGTTACAGTCTGTTCATTCCTTACCATGTCATTTCATGTAAATTCATTTTCGCATACTTTCAAAATATGATGCATGACATACAAACACATTCAAGCATACATAATCCTACTGTTTTGTGATGTAGGCCCGAAGGCTCAATCATACTTCACTTACCTGGTCTCCTGGAAAATATTGGGTGGAAGACTACCTCGGGAGCTTACTCAAACCTAAAGTCATAGACAGAACATACATTAGACTTTCTCTAAACTCCATTCTAAATCGCTAGAATTCTAGAGACACTAGTTTGGAAGCTTAGTTCATTGAGCATTCCCGATTTACCACAAAACCCGAACTAGCTCACCCATACGGCATTCACAAAACTCACATTTATACTCTCCCCAATCATCGATAGCTACCAGTACAGCAAGGAATCGAAATAGGACTCACCTAGTTTGGAGAAGAATCAAGTAGAAGAATCGCCTAGAGAGCTCTGCTGCTTGAGCTGAAAACCGAAAGAGGAAAAATAGGGAATAGTGGCGGCTACAGTGCATTAATCACAAAGTCTCTTTCCTTAAATAGGTTATTACTATAGGTCTCTATTTACAATTATGCCCTTACTTAGTCACTTATTAACCTAATCAATATTTCTCCCAATTTTATCCATAAAATGTATACTATTAGTTGATAAGATAAGTTGGTTCAATGGAACCGAGTGCTACAAATATGAATCTAACAAAACTCAAAACTCCAAACCTAAAAATGGAGAGAAAAAACTAACCAACTCATGAAGCTCCTTCACAAGAGTTGTTGCTTGAAGTCCTGTAAACATGATTTCAGCCTTGGAAATCGACGGGTAGCACAATGTCTCACTTTCTCTCTCTTTCCATCTATTTGTGCAGCCCCTCTTGCTGCCCAAATAAGGGTTTCCCGAACCCTTACAAAAATTATTTTCTTTTTATTTAACTTTTTCTATTTTCTTAATTAATTTAATTTAAATAAATTATATTTAAATTAAATAAAAATCCGTTATATCCTTATTTGACAACTCTGAACGTTATTTAATTTTTTACTCAAGGTAAATTCCAAATTACCCAATATTTATTCTCCTTATTTTTAATTACACTGTGATTTTTCAAATTATCGATTTTGACTAAATTGATCGATAAGATCCATCGTGGCCACAAAACGACAAAATGAGTCAACCCATAACATGTTGACCATCTAAACGCGAAAAAATTAATACGTGAAATTTAATTGATATAAAAATACCGATTTTTACAATGAACATCATGTTATGAAATAAATTTAGAGTACAAAATTAGAAGGAATCAAAATGTTATTCTTTGAAAATTTTATATTTTTAATACTCATAGTTTTATTTTTTTTCGTTAAAATCTTTGTACTTTCAATTTTATTTTTAATAATTGATAATTTATTTTCGTCACTAAACTCAATATAAAAACTCACAAGTTTTTTTTCCACGTCACCTATTTATATCAATCAAAATACTTATTTACAATAATTTTTGTTCCCAATCAGTTTAAAATTAAACTAATTAAAAAAATTATTTATTCAACTATTTGATTCAAATTTTAAAAAATTTCTACAAAAATTTAATGGATAAAAATATCAAACTACAGTAATAAATTGAAATGACTAAAAAGACGTTTTACTTGGAACATTTTGTATGGGGTGTTTTATTAGTTTGAATATATAATATTAATATTTTAAATAAATAAAAGAAATCCTTAAATTTACCCTGTGATATTTTAGTGTGGTCAAATAGAGCTGGCTGGCTGACAATGATACGTGATTATTAAAGCCCACTTTCATAGTCAATAAAAGCACATTGAAGACACCCAACTAATGCAAAGAGGAGGGAAAAAGACTCCAAAAGAACACGAGGAAGCAGATAAGAAACTGCGAAACACATCATCAAATGGGAAAAATCGGAGGCCATTGCTGAGAGCTCAGGCCGTCATTTAGTGCGAGAGAGGACTCGAATCGAGATGATGTGCAATGAAACGAGTAATGATTTACAATCGTGAAGATATCTTAATAGCATCGATCAATTATCATATTTTTTATTTAATGAAGTATTTTAATTTGATTTCTAACTTTTCTATAAATTTTTATGAAGTTTTTAGTCCCGTTAGCACAATAGAGTCCACTATGTGCTGATATCAGCATAATTTTTTTTTTTTTATTTAGTGAAGTATTTTAATTTAATTTTTAACCTTTTTTTTATAAATTTTTATAAAGTTTTTAGTCACGTTAGCACAATAGAGTCCACTATGCACTGATATCAGCATAATTTTTTTTTTTTTTGTGTTTAACTTAAAATGCGTTTACTTCATAATTTTTAACTCCATTTTAGACTATGTTGATTCTTTTTTCTGGCAATTCTGAACTACGTTGACCGTGCGATAAAGTTTAAAATCATATTAGAAATCGTCAAAAAAGTTAAAAATTGGATTAAACACCTGAAGTGAAAAATATGGTATACACGTGTTGAATTTAATAAATTAATTGATATTAAAATATAAATTACTACAAAAAGCTGAAAAATAGAAGTTATATTTATACAAAAAATAATAATTTAAATTATAATATATAAACGTTTATGCGTTATTAACTGACGAAAATATTTTCTAGAGTCATCTATTCAATTAAATTTGGAAACTGTTGAGCTCTGGAGTTGGATTGGGTAGTTCATTAATTAATAGAATGAATTGGGAGAATAAATTGTTAAAATAATAAATATATAATCTAGACGAAGACTTGCGTCGACTCTGTGTCTGCGAACGGAGGGGGAACTGCCAATTGCGAAGCAGAATCCCGAACCGTAAAAATCGCCGGAATCGATGAAAAAGGGTGGCTTAATCCCCAAGCTCCATATCTCTCTTCCTCCTTCTGATGAGATTTCATTCGCTAAATTCTTGTAATTGCTCTCTCTAACCTTTCTTTCTTCCTGCTCTTCTTTTCTCTTGCTTGATTTATGCTCGTTGGTTTCGCTAACGGTGGTTGCGGTTTCACTGTAGGACGCAAAGCGGTACGTTTAAGGACGGTGATCTGCTTGTCAATAGGGATGGAGTTCGGATTGTAACTGAGACCGAAGCTGAAGCTGTATGAAATCTTGGTTTCGTTTCTTTAGCTCAATTTTTTGCAGATTGCATTTGTTTTCCAGCATTTTTCCCGCCGAAGATAAGATTTGTATTATTATATAATCTGGATTTTCTTTTAGTATTCGAATCAGGTATCCCTTCCTTACGGTTGTAACAATTTTTGGTTGGTTTAGCCGTTAGGGTTGGTATTTCCGTCCTTCTGTTTAGCAGCTTAGAAATTCTACGTTTGATGAGTATGAATTTTGTATCTGATCTAACTTAATTTTAGAATCTTTCCGTAATATATTTGTAGGCAAAGAGCGAGTCCGACTATTCTTGACTTTGTGGTGAAATTTATGTTTAAGATCATCATAGGACACATTTGAAAATATACTATATGATCATCAGACGGTTGACCTTTTTTGGTATTGTGATAATGGGCGAATGCGTGTATCTTGGAGAGAGTGAGATTGTGTATGCTATGTCATGTTCTGAGAAATATGCACCATGCTTCCTTTCTAACTTGATTGTTTTCTGGCCATATGGGCGCTAGCCTCCTCCAATTAAACCCTCAGACAACAACCAGTTGAGTTTGGCAGATATAGACACAATCAAAGTCATTGGAAAAGGAAATGGTGGAATTGTGCAATTGGTGAGACACAAATGGACAGGCCAGTTTTTTGCATTAAAGGTACAGTAATTCAGACGCAATATTTCTAATCATTGAGTACCTATCTCCGTGTCAAATATACAACTGAGTACCTTGAATAGGTTATTGCTCTTATTAGCCTTATTTGCTGTCAAATGTAATTATGAAGGAGTTCAGCATCTCTGTTGAATGAATACTGCTTTGTCAACATTTCTGGAAGCTTTTGCATTATGGCCGAAGAGTTGTGTTTCAATTACAGTAGTTAGAATCTCTCTAAGTATTTAAAGTTCACAACTTTCTCTTCAATCTTTGTTTCTTTCTCCTCCATTTCCTCTCTCTTCATCATCTTTTCTCAATATCAGAAGCTAAAGTATTGCAATCATTAAATTCTGGTTTTATCATGATGTTTAGGTAATTCAAATGAGCATTGACGAATCTTATCGCAAGCTGCTAGCACAGGAACTGAAAATTAATCAGTCAGCACAATGTCCATATGTTGTTGTATGTTATCAGTCTTTCTATGACAATGGTGCCATTTCTATCATATTAGAGTACATGGATGGAGGATCTTTGGCTGATTTTTTGAAGAAGGTTAAAAAAATTCCGGAACCTTATCTTGCTGCCATCTGTTTGCAGGTGGGAATGTGACTGTGAGTGTTTCATATTAGTTGGAAATACGTTCTTTTGAACGAGTGCTATTTATCAAAACTCTTGACATTTACCCATTATTGTAGGTTCTGAAAGGGTTGTCTTACCTGCATCATGAAAAGCACGTTATTCATAGGGACTTGAAACCTTCTAATTTGTTAATAAATCACAGAGGGGAAGTTAAAATCACTGACTTTGGTGTAAGTACCATGATGGCAACCACCTCTGGACTGGCAAATACTTTTGTGGGCACATATAACTATATGTCTGTGAGTACTTGGCTAATGTTTTCAGCTATTTATAATTGTTGGTCCATCATTCTTGCTCTTGGCTCTTTCTTACTGTCGATGTATGGAAACTTGTAACTTCATTTGCAGCCAGAGCGAATTACTGGAGGCAGACATGACAATAAAAGTGACATCTGGAGCTTGGGATTAGTACTGCTTGAGTGTGCGATAGGTCAATTCCTTATTTGCCACCAGAGGGAGATGAAGGTTGGGTTAACTTTTATGAGCTGATGGAAGCCATTGTTGATCACCCACCACCTTCTGCTCCGTCAGACCAATTTTCTCCAGATTTCTGCTCATTTATTTCTGCGTGGTAAAAATGACATTTCTCATTCTCTATATGTTTGTTCTATATCGAAGAAATCTGTGTATCTGTATATATCAAAATCTTTGTTCCAGCAATGAGTGCTTAACTTATATTGCATCGTGCTTTGTGACATTTATCCAACAAAACATTTCAAATATTATTGATTTAAATGCCTGAAAATGGACATAGACAAACATCCTGTTATTTTCATTGTGCTTACACAATCATTTCCATAGTTACGGATATTTTTCCAAGTTTATGATTTTTTAATCAACTGAGCTATAACTTTCTTAATTTTGCCCTATTAGAGTTTATGGATCCATCGCTAATTTTTATCTATTTAAATTATTCAGTGTACAAAAAGATCCAAAGGATAGACTTTCAGCACGAGAACTTCTGGTAAGGAACTCCATTGTTCTATAGTTGATTCTCTGTTGAACAGTCTGAGGAGGATCCTTTAAGTAAAGACTGTTCTAACTGATATTATTACCCTTTTGCATTATATTCAGATGCACCCTTTCATCAACACGCAGAAAGGCTTAGACGTCGATCTCTCATCTTACTTCACTGATGCAGGATCTCCCCTTGCTACTTTCTAAATGAATCTGGTAAGATGAAAGAAAAACTATACTTATGGTTCCAATCTAAAGCTGATAACCGTGCAAATGATCAAATTGTTTTGAATTATAGACATCTTTGCAGTGCTATCTTGACAGGAAATCTAGAACAACAGTATTCAGTCTTTTAACTGACAGATTCACTTCATTCATTATTTCTTGTGCAGTATCGGATTTTGAACAACTAGTATCTGTTTATCTGTACCCGGGCAAAACAATATGTCCAGTTGAGGGGTGTAATGACAATGTTGAAGGTTTTCATTTTTTTTTTTTTTTTTTTTTTTTTGCTGTGGATTATGGAGTGCTTGATCCTCATTGCGCAAGAACAGCTTATCTCATTCCAGACATGTTAGATAGGCAAAATTGTTTGTACCATACTTTGGATAATCAAGTAGTAGCATTGATTGTACAGACCTGGCTTAAAAAGTGGCGTCTGACCACCGAAACTTGAGAATACTTCTCAGTTTCAGTGCAGTTCAACAAATGAGTATCCAAGATATGTTTTGGATTGCATCATCTTCTTCAGTTATATATATTTGAACTACTTAGCCCCATTGAGAGCTTAAACAAAGCTTGTTTTTTTAATCATTCAGAATGATTTTCTGTGAAGAACGGAAAAGTGACCTTTCGTTTTGTTTCCGTTCTTGTACGTGTTTATTCTGAGCCTTGTAGTGATTCTCAATAAATGCTTTGCAGCAGCTACCCTCTCCATTGTCAAGCTCGATCCTACGGCTCCAACCATGGTTCTCGTCTCCTTTTCGACTTTAATCCCTATTTCCTGATGATTGTTCATGGGATCAATAGCTAAAGAACCTCAATTCAACACCCCAGAACAAGCTACCTCCCTTCTTCTCTCTCTAAAAGTCCCCTCCCACTCTCTTATCTTTTTCTGTGGCATGTGAATTTTGATGATGGCAATAGCGATGCAAGGACGAGCTAGACTTAAAAAGATCAAAAGCTTGCAATCTTTATTCTACAACAACAGTTTGTCGACGTGATACGTGGAAGCTTGTGATTGCTAAGTTTTGGGTTTGAAAACAGTCGGGAAAATTATCAGGGGAGAGTATATGTAGTATTTGCAGTTATCTAAACTAGCAGTCCTGATTCGTCGACAATGTCGAGGCTGTCTATTAAATGTCTCCGGTGGAACCCAACAAAGTTCATATTACCATCAACGGCCATTGAATTATAACTCTGAGTACAGTAGTTCTTGATCCTTTACGCGTAATAAAAGTAAGATCTTCGGATAGTCAACTAGGGGAAACTGGTAGAAGATGCTTTATTTGAAGCAATTCTCAGAAGAAACTGGGATTCTACTTCGTTAGTACGACAACTATTTTAAATAGTTGGTCATCTTTTGAGCAATTTATATGTATGCAAATTCCCATTTTTATGGGTTTTTCTCTAATATTCGTTTGGAAATTTCCTAATCATATATTCTTCTACCCATCCGTTTGAGTACAAAGATGCAAACTTTGGGCTGACCAACATTCAGATTAGCAAAAGGAATGATTTTTTCCTGCACCTTTTTTCTTCGAGAATAAGGCGTAAAGGGTCTTCTTTGTCGGCTTTCTTTGTTCGTTGAGCCTCATCATTCCGCTCAAAATAGATAGACCAATAATAACTCAGCTCTCGGTCTTGAATCAAATTTGATTTGATTCTGAATGGAATATCAATTTGCAGGCTTTATCCAACGACCTGGCTCAAAGGCCAGCCCAAAGAGCGACTGTTGCATGATTGGCGGTGTGCCATCATGTTCTAGTGTCGCAGCACTATCAAAATTGTAATTTCTTGCAAGGTGGTAGTTGTTGGGAATTAAACTATCAAAGATCAAACTAATTTGAGAGAAAAATCAATCTATTTAATTCACAGAATGAATTTACAGAAAAAAATAAAAAAAAAACTCTCAGATCCTCACAGCACTCTCAAGGCTCTCCTCTACTTGGGATTGGGTTTCCTCAACTGGGAATAGGATGATTTGAACAACGAACTGAAGCCTCTATTTATAGAGGATATTCTGCACATGTTAATAGGTGTGAATGGAAGATGGCAGCCATTGGAGAATCAACAATAGCTGCACCTACCGTTGAAGAAGTGGACCTTCTAAATGGTGGCTGGAGATTTCCAATTTGAGTTCTTCAGTAGTGTAATCTAGCATTGCAGCCTGCTATCCAGCGGTGTGACTGTGTAATCAGACATCATGGCACAATATGAAAAATGTTAATTTCAGACTTGTTCAGGTGGCTCAAAGATTCAAATTCGACGTGACTTGAACTATCAATTTTTATGTAAGTCGATTCAAATCTAGACAAAAATTCATACAAAAGCTCATTGGAACCGAGTCGAAATTAGGCCCAATTTTCATAGAACATGGCTTGGAGGAATACAGACCCTAATTATCAGCATCCATTTTGTCAAAAATTCTAAGCACATTGTAACTCTTACATTCAAATTCTATGTACTTTCTTTTTAATTTTGGCCTTGTGATCTCATCATTCTACCATAATAAATTTTCACATCAAATATGATTAAAGAGAATTATTGTTTGCTTACAAATATTGTGTTACCTTAATTATTAGGACATTGATTCTAAGTTGACAAAATTAAGCAAGTCTACTTTTTTAGAAATATCCTAGATTGACTCACCTCATATGTACAAGGCAGAAGAGAGTGAAAGTCAAACCTATCCAATCAACTGAAAAACTGTCTTTTTTAGGACAACTTTGGTAGTTGATTTGTTCAGTCTTTAATTATTATAATAAATCATTTTTATTCGTAATATTAGTAAACAAAACCAGAGCCAAAAAAAAATGAAAAAGATACACTCGATTATAACTACAAAAAGCTGGTCCCCGAAAAGCCACGGTGCATCAAATTGTGGGCGATCTGATCTCTGGCCTGAACTGAAGCGAGAGATCTAACACTGTTTTGAGCCACCATCGCGTCGTCGGAAAGCTCATAATCCGATCCACCCTCCATTTCTTCATTTATCATCTCGCAGATATTATGCAGAACGCAGCAAGCTCCGAGAACAACGGGTAAATCCTGCAGTTTAATTTCTGTTCTCTTCTGCAAACAAGCCCACCTCTTTTTCAGCCTCGCAAAAGCTTCCTTCGCCACGCCCTGGATGATTGCCGTTCTTTCGTTGAATTCACGTTGAGTTGGAGTGAGATGTTGGACATTGTACGGAACCAGTAACCAGTCCATCAATGGGTGTCCAGAATTTCCGACTATCCAAACATTTTCAGTAATCCTTTGTTTGCTTGGTCGAAAAGAGTGGATTTATCCAGCACTTGATCGTCTGACATGGATCCCGGCCAACCGATGAAAACGTCTGTAAAAACGCGATTCATGTCGACAACTCCTTGTACAGTGATTGAATACGATATTTTCTGGTTCCTCTTTGTGTGTCTCTTGTTGAAATATGCAGACGCGTTTGATTTCGGAGCTATGATCGGAATATGGGTAGTGTAGATTGATCCACCGACGTTCGAAATTCCAGATATCGACTCGAATTCTCCCTTGATCTGTCTCATTTTTGCCTCCTCCGGCCATTTGATGAACCTCGGCATTAAAACGGTTCGAATTGCAGAGCAAACCTCGAGGACGAGCTTGTGGCAAGTGGAAATTCCTAACCCGAACCTCTTGGAAACGAGACGGAGAGGCTCTCCCGTAGCCAACCGCCATATGCAAACTGCAACTCTCTGTCGAACTGGAATGGCTCCTCGAAGCTTCGTGCTCTTCTTTATTAAAGACGATTCGAGCTCCTTGCATATCATATCGAAAGTAGCCTTACTCATCCTGAACGCTCGCTGGAATTCCCCCTCTGAAAAATCCGGGTGATTGTACCTCTCCCACCAGTCCTTCGACCGGGTTTTCACCCAAAGCCGCCGCTGCCGTCCGGAAGTTTTAATCGTTCTCCCTTCCTCCGCAGCTGCAGCAGCCTCCATTCCGAACACATCATTGAAACCATTACTGTTAACGCCCGGGCAACGAGACCTCTTCGACATGCTACTCCTAACCCCGTCGTCGAAACTCGTAAAATGTTGCTGAAATCCAGTTTTGTAGTCAACCCACTTATCTTCTCCCACTGACATATTGAAAGTTGAAATGGATGCTTCAGCTCCACCGTCGGCGGCAAAGTCAGTTATCCACCGCTTCACGTCATCGCCGTTCACTTTAGGATCTCCCATTTCTTGGGAAGAGTAGAAGTTCGAGAAGTCATCTTCTTCGTGAGAGAGGAACTGAAAGGAGCTAAATTCCATGAGAAGTTCAGGACAGGATTCGAGGGTGGGATTATGAAAGCAATGTAGGATCCGAAAGCTATATAGCGGCAGCGGGGAATGTGAGAACGCGAGTTGGTTGTTCTTACCGGCCTTGACTTTCGTCTTTAGCGCCGATATAATATTAGGGCTGCGCTGACTTCCTTGCCACTCTCCCCGCAACTGGTTTTGAATTCAACTTTAAAAAAAAACAACAATCAACATTGTTGGTCATCTAAAAAAAACACATTTTTTTTATACTATATCGATAACCGATGAACATGAGACATTTTTCGTATTGCTTAAGATCGATTTCATGACCATACTCTTAAAAAAAGATTTCCACGCACACTCGAGATGTTTCTCTAACATTCGACATTAGAATTCATTTGAAGTTTGAAAATGTGATCAATACAATGTTAAAATATATAAGTATAAAAATAATCATATAAATAAACAGAGGTCTTCAAAACAAATCCAGAATCCTAGCTGAAGTTATCTTGGTTACAAAATTTTTGGCAGACTTTAGACGTTGAAACTTGATTGGGATTTAAGTTTTCATTCTTGATCAAGTTTAATTTGCCAAAGTTACTTATTTGCTCGAGCGACACACAAAACAATAGTCAAAGGGCAATTGTGTTGTTTGACGTTGACTTAAATTGTCATTTTCTTGTACAGCTCATGACCGAGTTGACTTGGTATTATGGTTCTTCGCCATGCGGAGAAGACTTCAAACAAAAAAAAAAACCAAAAAAGAAAAATGAAGACATAAAACAGCTGTTCCAAGATAATTTAAAGGAGACTAAAAAATAGTTTACTCGTTGATTTAAAACATAAAACAGATTTGACTTTGAGGCAACCGTTAGAAGTCAACTGTTAATGTCTGTTGACCTTCATTACATATCATTCACGTATTAGCTGACCTTTATTAAATATCAAATTGTAATCCACGTAGTAGATGACGATTAGAGTAAGAGTCACTTGATTACAGTCAACTCATTGTTTCATGTCGCCAGAAATTCTTCACCATTGATCGTCGATGACTCTGCAAATCCTTATTTCTTACATAGCAGTGATCATCCATGATTAGTTTTGGTTGCTCGTCCTCTTCTTGGTCCAAAGTCCAACACATGGAGACAATCAATGATAATAACTCTTACGGCGTTGATGGTACAATTCCAAACTGTAATTGTTGAGGTCTAAAGCCAGTTTTGAATATCATCAGCAGTAACAAGTTTTACAGTTTTTGATGGAGTTAAATGAGTATTGTACTCAAATTCGCACTCAATTTTAATGATTGAACCTCTTCCTCCCATTGGTAAAGTTTCCTCTCTCGTCGTTAAAGAAGAGCAATAGAAACTTGTAGGTTTTGCTTCGTACAAACGACGCAATGACCATGAATTCTTCAGCTAAAACTTTGTCATCTCTTACCTCAAAACCAAGAAGAGATAGACCGTTCTGCACACATTGTAAAATGTCAGGGCATACAATTGAGAAATGCTACAAAATTCATCGTCACAATCTTCATCTGTAGATGCTCATTCACAACTGGGCTAACTGCAGATCAGCGTCAACAATCAATTGTTTTTATGAATAGTCAACTTCAGCAAACTACCTCCTCTCCAATTGAGATCTTAGTTGTTGATACTTCTATCAATTCTTCAGTGATTGGGTTTTCAGGTACTCCTTTTGTTTCTACTATTTCTAATTCTATAAAATTGAATTAGATCCTAGATATTGGTGCAGCACACCACCATGTATGTTCAAATCTTAAAATCTTCTTGAATTCAAAACAAATTTCAAATTGTTATTTAGAATTCCAAACATTCTAAAGCTTCTATTACTAGAACATGAACTATTCAACTCAACTCTAATATTCTACTTCAAGATGTTCTTTTTGTACTTCAATTTCAGTTCAATCTTGTCTCAATCAGTTCACTAACTTCTTCCCTTAATTGCCAAAATAACCTTTTAGTCCAATTCTTGCTTCATTCAAGACCTTTCAACGGGCAAGATGATTTGGATGTTTAATCAACTTGGAAACTTTTATGTCGTTCGACTGAAATCATTGTCTTTGCAGTATTCTATTCCAACAATTCATTTTATTAGTTCTTCCTTCCGTTTATGGCACTAGGGATTAGGTCATCCATCATCGGCAAACTTCAAATATTAAAACAAAAGCTAAATTTGAATTGTGAAAAATCTGAGATTTGTTCATGTCTTCTAGATAGACAATTTTTTTTACCTTTTCCTTCACAATTTTTTTTTTTTTTGTTAATGCCCCCTTTAAACTCTTTCATTATGATTTTGGGGCCCTCTCGATATTGTAGTATACAATGGTCATCGAATTTTCTTAATAATTGTTGATGATTTTTCACGAGCTACATGTGTTTTTCTTCTTAAATCCAAAGCTGATGTTGCATTTATAATTCTGAAATTCACTCAATTAATCAAAAATCAATTCAATACTACCATAATAGGAGTTAGATCTAATAATGTATATGAATACTCTCTTAAACTAGGAGTAGAAGAGAGAAATCACTAATCAAAATCAGTACAATGAATTTTGCGACTCAAACATATATTTATAACATTAAACCAGAATCTTAACCCTAGTCAACTTGAGATTCCTATCGTAGACCGAAATCGGCCTGACCTAATTAGAATTCGGGTCATCGAATCTAATAATCTCCACCTTGACGCAAATTCTACTGTATGGAATATAGCTGCAAAACATCAATAAAGAAATAATATCTTCTTCCACAAAAGCCCCTAAGGGCGTAATCAAGAGCTAATACCAACCAAGCTCAAAGAATTTTGAACTTGATTGCAGACAACATCTTAGTCATCATATCAGCAAGATTATAATGAGTACTAATTTTATTCGGAGCAAAATCACCACTAGCAACCACTTTGCGAACAAAATGATAACGAATATCGATGTGCTTCGTCTTCTCATGAAACATCTGGCCTTTAGTGAGAAAGATAACACTCCGACTGTTGCAAAACACTGTGGCAATATGCAAATCTTTGTTGTGCTCACCAAACTACTATTTCAATCATATGGCTTCCTTACATGCTTCTGTAGTAGACAATGCAACGATATCATGTAAGGTAGTTTTTCAACTGATAGCACAACCTCCAACTATAAACACATATCCTGTAAGAGATCTTCTCTTATCAATGTCTCCTGCATAGTCAAAATCAACATACCCAATTATCGGGTCCTTAGGTCTTTCAAACTAAAGACACATAACACTAGTCCTACGCAGATACCTAAGAATCTACTGAACAACTTTCCAGTGTTCATTTCCTAGGTTTTCCATGTACCTACTAACCACATTTACTGCATAAGATAAATCTGGACGCGTGCAAATCATAAGCATTATGAGAGATTCCTACTGCACTAGAATGCATAAATTGTGACATATATTGAATTTCATCATCTAATTTCGGACATAAGTCAGACAAAAGTTTAAAATGAGCTGTTAGTGGAGTACTAACAGATTTTGCCTTGTTCATGTTGAACCTACAGAGAAATTTCTGAATGTACCCTCTTTGACTTAGATACAATTTACCAGTTGTTCGATCTGTCTATATCTCCATACCAATTATCTTCTTGCTTACTCCTAAATCTTGTTAGCTTAAATGTGTTTAAGCACTATATTTTTGATGATTATGTTTTTAATCCGGATGATTAGATAATATATATGTTCTGAATAATTGAAGTATTATGTCTATTGCATTTATTTGAAAATGCCCTTTAAAAATGGGTATTAAGTGTTTCTGACGATTCTGTGGTTAAGTGTTTTTAGTCTGAAATTAATAGTCCACAGTCAAGCTGCTAGCAATAGTCCACAGTTAAGGCGAAATCGTTTGTCCACAAAATACTATCTGAGAAAGAAATCAAACGTCCTCATCCACGCGAGAGTTAAAATGTCACGTGAAAGTCAGGTGGTTTTAAGTCAGACTCAATCGTCCACCGTCAACAGAAGAATCAAGATAGATCTTATCGTCCACGGTCAAAGGAAGACGCTGTTGTCCACAACAAAGGAAGACGTAGTCATCCACGACAACTAAAGACGCAGTCGTCCACGACAACTAAAGACGCAGTCGTCCACGACAACTAAAGACGCAGTCGTCCACGACAACTAAAGACGCAGTCGTCCACGACAACTAAAGACGCAGTCGTCCACGACAACTAAAGACGCAGTCGTCCACGACAACTAAAGACGCAGTCGTCCACGACAACTAAAGACGCAGTCGTCCACGACAACTAAAGACGCAGTCGTCCACGACAACTAAAGACGCAGTCGTCCACGACAACTAAAGACGCAGTCGTCCACGACAACTAAAGACGCAGTCGTCCACGACAACTAAAGACGCAGTCGTCCACGACAACTAAAGACGCAGTCGTCCACGACAACTAAAGACGCAGTCGTCCACGACAACTAAAGACGCAGTCGTCCACGACAACTAAAGACGCAGTCGTCCACGACAACTAAAGACGCAGTCGTCCACGACAACTAAAGACGCAGTCGTCCACGCCGGATGATTATGATTAATACAAATGATTATGAAATATATGTTCTGAATAATGAAGTATTATGTCTATTGATTTATTTGAAAATGCCCTTTAAAAATGGGTTATTAAGTGTTTCTGACGATTCTGTGGTTAAGTCGTTTTAGTCGAAATTAATCGTCCCACAGTCAAGCTGCTAGCAATAGTCCACGTTAAGGCGAAATCGTTTGTCCACAAACATACTATCGAGAAAGAAATCAAACGTCCTCATCCACGCGAGAGTTAAAATGTCACGTGAAAGTCAGGTGGTTTTAAGTCAGACTCAAATCGTCCACCGTCAACAGAGAATCAAGATAGATCTTATCGTCCACGAGTCGTCCACGACAACTAAAGACGCAGTCGTCCACGCTCAAAAGACAGAAGCTCGTCCACATTTAAAAGAATAGCGTCTTCGTCCAAAGTCTTAGCGCCAGAAATTTAAAATACCGCGAAGCAACAGTGACACTTGTCCAGAGCCTTAATTCAAGATCATTTATGTCATAGAACGAAAGCGACTTCAGAACGCAACGGCTAGCTATCTATGTACGGATGTTTCTCCAACGGATATATTTCTATATTCAGATGAGAAACCATAAAGAACTGAAGCAGATTACAGACAGAGTATAAAAGGGAAAAAGAAGCTCGGGAGAAACAACTTTTGCGAAAATTATCTTCGAATACACACGAGCTGAAAGCCTTGAATACTCTCTGTATTTTATTCTACATCTCTCTATTTTTCTTGAACTTGATATTCATCAGTGTGAGAGACTGTAGTGTGTGCTGAAAAGTATACTCTTACTTTTAAAGTGTAAAGGCAGTGAATTGTCGCCCGTGAAAAGCAATTCAGTTTTTTGTAAAAGGCAGTAGATCGATGCCCGTGAAGTGCGATCTATTTTTTTCTCTGAGGAGAAGGAAAGAATCTTCAAGGGGGGAAACCTTGAAGCGTGGACGTAGGCAGGTTTTGGCCGAACCACGTAAAAACTTTGGTGTTGTTTTTTTCTCTCTCTTTACTTTTATTGCTTGATTGTTTGCTGTTAATTAGAAGTTGAATACAAGAGAGATATTGATTAGATTAAGAATTTAAGAATTTAAAAAGTCTAATTCACCCCCCTCTTTGACAATAACGGTCTTTCAATTGGTATCAAAGCAAGGTTAAATATTGTCTAAGCTGTTATCTAGAAAATACTGTGATATTCGAAATGGCTTTCAACACCAACACAACATAGGTAGAGGGTCAATCTACTACTAGACCTCCATTCTTTGATGGGAATGATTATGTTTATTGGAAGTCTAGGATGAGAATTTATGTTCAGACTATGAACTATGACATATGGAACACTATAGAAAATGGCCCGTTCAAGGCCATGAAAACTGAGAATGGAATCGTTATTCCTAAGGACTCTCATGAATTAACAGAGTCTGATAAGAGGAATCTTAGTCTAAATGCCAAAACTATAAACACCCTATACTGTGCACTGAACCGTGACGAATTTAATAGAGTTCAAGGGTGTGATAGTGCACAAGAGATATGACACTTACTGGAAATCACACACGAGGGAACAAATCAAGTGAAAGAAAATAAAATGAGTATGTTAGTTCATAAGTATGAACTGTTTACCATGTTAAAGGATGAATCAATTAGTTCTATGTTTTCTCGTTTTACTAATATTACTAATGGCTTAAAAGCTCTTGGTAAGATATACTCAGGTAAAGAACATGTAAGAAAGATTCTGAGATGCCTACCGAGAGCATGACAACCAAAAGTGACAGCCATACAAGAGGCTAGGGATCTCAAAGTGCTCAAACTTGAAGAGCTCATTGGCTCTCTGATGACTCATGAGATAACCATGATAGTCAATGACAAAGAAGATCTCAAAGAGAAAGAGATCAGCACAAAGAAGGACATTGCTCTCAAAGCTTCCTCAAACAAGCAGGAAGAATCAGAGGAGGAAGATGATGATGAGGATATAGCTCTCATCACTAGGAGATTCAGCAAATTCCTCCAACGGAAGAGGATGCAAGGAAAAAGATTTCCAAAGGGTGAGAAATCTCAAATAGAAAAGGAAATCACATGTTTTGAGTGTGGTAAGCCTAGTCACATGAAGGCAAACTGTCCTCAAGCAAAGAAAGTGTAACGACCCTTAAAACTTTAAAAATCGAAATCGAAATTGTTAACGGCGTTTGAAAACTACCTTGAAAACTATATAAGATAAACTTAAAACATTAATTAAACAATTAAATATTAAAAGAAATCATTTAAAATTAATGTTACTTTTTTTTTATTTATGTTCTGCCGTTTGGCAGAACGGATGGCGATTGATCGCCCCCCCAAGTGGGCGATCAATCGCCCATCAGCGATTGCTCATGGCGAGCAATCGCTTTAGGCGATTCCACCATCGCCTAGCGATCGCCACTGGCGATCGCCAGGCAAAGAGGGGCGATTGATCGCCCCAAGTGGCGATCAATCGCCATGCTCTCTGGAATTTTCCAGAGAGCACAGCCCCCTCTCTCCCTTCTTTCTTCCTTTCTTCGTTTCCTCATGCCTGCATCTCACACTCACAATACACAACTCACAACACAACACACACACACCTTTCGACATTCACATTTCCTTCATCACACACCATTACATTTCTCATACTATCGCTCACCCACTTCCCAACTCAAACACAACTGAACATAACCAATTTCATGAAAACGAACCGCATGATTCCGTTTAAAAGTTTTACATATCCCCCTCTTTTCGAAATCACTAACAGTTACAAAATACTTTCAAAATCAGTTTCCAAACATCCTAAAACATTTACTATACAATTCTTCTATTCTTCAATCAAATCCCAAAATATTTATCTACGTCCCCACGGGTCAAAATCACTCTCCGACTGCTAGCGCACTCCCACGGGCCATTCTCCTTCAACGTGCTCATACTTCAGGCGGAGGGACGTCATCCTCACCTGTCTCGAAATCACCTACACCATAGAGACACCTATGAGATAAAAATCTCAGTAAGCTCTACGCAAATGCTAATGCATGATCATGTATGTTCAGTGCAATGAAAACCGTCCATGTCAATGCATATATCTGTACGTGTCAGTCTATGGTTATCGGAAACGCTCAACAGATGGATAGGGCACGTCCAGCGGTTAGACAGCCCACACCTTCTGAAGGGAGGAAAACCCGCTCACCACGGAACGCTAGATCTGAACCTCATCCCCGATAACCCCATGTCATGGTTGTTTACTGTGATACTTTACCTGCCTTTTACGATGCATGTTCTTTTCATAAAATCCGTGCGTAAATTCATTTTCATGTCGTTTTTATAACCGTGATGCATGAACAGTTCAATATAACGCAATTAACGAGCATACCATTAAAACGCGACAAATACCATTAAAACATAACAATCAACCTATAATTAACCAAACCTAAACTACCCAACCTATGAAATTTAAACAAATACATCTCCAAAACTCCTCGAAACGACTTCTACATAAACTACCCAACCTATGAAATTTAAACAAATACATCTCCAAAACTCCTCGAAACGACTTCTACATATGGTGTAGGCCTATCGGCCAAAGTAAGTCACGAGAACTTACCTCGCGTCGTTGCACACCGAGCTCTGTCCACGAGCGTTTGTTCACCTATGCATTTCACAATATACGACGTTAAACCGAGTCTAAATCTTCAAAGTTCAAAAATTACTAACTCCTAACTAAAGAAAATTCCTTAAAACTCTAAAACACCTTGTTGAGGCATTTCATCGAGCAATTCGTGCTCGTGATTACCAAACCTCCATTAATGGAGTTTTCAAGCTCCAAATTAGCCAAATCTTAAATATCAACCAATAATTCGATTATTTACGCCCAATAAACACCAATACGTCGATTAAAGGCGTAACTACGCTAAACTAATAGATCTCAAACTCTATTTCGCGTTTTCAACGAAAACCCTAAACGAACCCTAATTGTTTAAATCCTAGAAATTGATATCTAACGTTCTAAAAGCTTAGATTCATACCTAGGGAGTGATGACGGAAGAGAAACGTGAAGGCTCGAGTCGCCGGAGAAAGGGAATCGTCGCCGGAAATGATGAATCGCCGGAGGAAGAAAATCGCGTGGTGAGGGAGAGGGAAAATGGAGAATTACGTGGGTGAGGGGAAAAGAATGAGGGAGTTTGATTTTTATTTAAATTTTTTGTTTGACAATTACTAAATTGCCCTTCCATTTAATTTCAACTTATTCCTCCAATTGTCTCGTTATTTAACTAACGATTCGTTTTCTCTAATTTCTCATATTTCACCATAAATTCAAATTTATTATTACGACTTCTTTAAAATTTCCCGATCGTAAAACGGACTTAATTTGACGTATTCACAAAATACCGTTTATATTGGAATAAAAATTTAAATCCCATAAAGCCGGGTGTTACAATCCATCCACCTTAATTGAAATTTTGTCCTCAAAATTTAGCTATACAAATAGTTCAGGATACTTCAGCATCATATCCAGCTGTCTCTCCCAGGTAGCCTCCTCAACATCATGGTTCCTCCACAAAACCTTTACCAGAGGAATCTCCTTATTTCGCAATACCTTGATAGAAGACTCTAGGATTCGTACTGGCCTTTCCTCGTAGGTCAGCGTTGGTTGTACTTCAATCTCCCTTGTTTCAACGACGTGTGATGGATCACGTATACACTTTCTGAGCATAGACACGTGGAACACATCGTGAATATCCTCCATCGATGCTGGAAGCTGCAATCTATACGCCATAGTTCCGACCCTTTTCAGAATAGGAAAGGGCCCTACAAAACGTGGACTCAATTTGCCTCGCCTTCCAAATCGCATAACGCCTTTGAACGGAGAAATCTTTAAATACACCTCGTCACCTTCCTTGAACTGTAATTCTCTCCGTCTGGTGTCAGCATAACTCTTTTGACGGCTTTGTGCAATCTCTATGCGTTGTCTAATAACGGCAAGTTTCTCCGCTGTTTGTTTCAAAATGTCTGGGCCAATAATGCTAGCCTCGCCTACCTCATCCCAATACAGTGGAGACCTGCATTTTCGACCATATAACGCCTCATACGGAGCCATGCCGATCGTAGCCTAGAAGCTGTTGTTATACGAAAACTCAATCAATGGTAAGTATCGGCTCCACGAGCCCTGAAACTCTAGCACGCAAGCTCTAAGCATATCCTCAAGAATCTGGTTTGTTCTTTCTGTCTGTCCGTCAATCTGAGGATGAAATGCCGTGCTAAAATTCAACTGAGTTCTCATTGCCTTATGTAAACTCTTCCAGAACTTCGAAGTAAATCTGGCATCTCTATCAGAAACAATATAGATGGGCACTCCGTGTAGTCTAACGATCTCCTGTACGTACAGCTCAGCTAGCTGGTCCATAGAATAGGTCATCTTCACTGGCAGGAAGTGGGCCGTTTTTGTTAAACGGTCCACTATTACCCAAATACCATCATGCCCCTTTGTTGTTCTCGGGAGTCCAACTATAAAATCTATGGATATTTGCTTCCATTTCCACTCTGGAATAGGCAGTGGCTGTAAGGTTCCGGCTGGCCTTTGATGTTCTGCCTTAACCTGTTGACAAATCAAGCAGGTTTCCACATACCTGGCAATTTCTCTCTTCATGTTAGGTCACCAAAAATGTTGTCTCAAGTCTCTATACATTTTGGTGCTCCCCGGGTGCACTGAATACGCCGAGGAATGCGCCTCGGTTAAGATTTCTCCTTTCAGCTCATCATCATTGGGCACGTACCACCTGTGCCTAAATTTCAATACTCCATCATCTGTCAGGTTGAAGTCAGACAAACCTTCAGATGTCATGCTCATTCGATGCCTTTCACACTCCAAATTGTTTTGTTGAGCCACTCGTATTATGTCCAAAATCGTCGATCTAAGAGAAATGTTAGTAAGCATGCTGGACAATTCTGCCACAATCTCTACATTGAACTTCTCAATCTCAGACCTCAACATTACCGACATAGATGCAAGTGAAGGTTGGCTCGTAGTAGGCATTCGGCTCAAGGCATCAGCGACTTTATTTGCCTTCCCTGGGTGGTATTTAATTTCAAAATCATAATCTTTAACGAACTCTAACCACCGTCGTTGTCGCATATTAAGTTCTTTCTGCGTAAACAAATACTTTAAGCTCTTATGATCTGAAAACACCTCGCACTGTTGCCCATACAAATAGTGTCTCCAGATTTTTAACGCAAAAACGACTGCTGCAAGCTCAAGGTCGTGTGTCGGATAATTTTGCTCATATGGCTTCAACTGTCTAGAAGCATAGACAATGACCTTGCCTTCTTGCATCAATACACATCCTAGTCCGGTCCTCGAGGCATCACAGTAAATACTGAACTTATCACCCTCGACTGGTAGTGTCAGAACTGGAGCCGTAGTCAATCTCTGTTTCAGCTCCACAAAGCTCTTCTCGCACGTAGGCGACCATACGAACCTCTCATTCTTTCTCGTCAATCGGGATAGAGGGACGGCTATCTTTGAAAATCCCTCAATGAACTTCCTATAATATCCAGCTAAACCAAGAAATCCTCGTACCTCTCGTACATTTTAGGCTGTGGCCATTGCTTGACGACCTCTATTTTTGCTGGATCCACTGAGATTCCTTCCTGAGATATGATATGACCAAGAAAGCTTACCTGATCAAGCCAGAATTCACACTTAGAAAACTTCGGATATAATTGGTGTTGGCACAAAGTCCTTAGAACAATCCGTAGATGCTCCTCCTTTGTCTTAGAATAGACCAGGATGTCATCTATAAATACTACAACAAACTTGTCTAAATATTCTTTGAAGACGCGGTTCATCATATCCATAAACGCTGCAGGAGCATTGGTAAGTCCAAAAGACATCATAAGAAATTCGTAATGTCCATACCTCGTTCGAAACGCTGTCTTTTCAATATCTTCTTTTCGGACCTTCAACTGATAATAACCCGAGCGTAGGTCAATCCTTGAAAACACTTGGGCACCCTGCAGTTGGTCAAATAGATCGTCAATTCGGGGCAGTGGATACTTATTCTTCACGGTCAATTTATTTAACTCTCGATAATCAACTCACATCCTGAGAGTTCCGTCCTTTTTCTTCACAAACAGGACTGGCGCACCCCAAGGAGAAAAGCTGGGTCGAATAAACCCTTTGTCTAATAATTCCTCCAACTGTGACTTCAGCTCCTTCAATTCAGCAGGCGCCAATCTATACGCATTCTTGGATACAGGTGCTGAACTCGGATAAACATCAATTACAAACTCGATCTCCCGATCTGGCGGTAGTCTGGGAAGATTGTCGAGAAAAATCTTTGAGAATTCTTTAACAATTGGAAGATCATCCGGTTTCAATCCATTAAGTAGTCGAGTATCAATCACTGCGGCCACAAAAATCGAACATCCATCTTTAAATTGTTCTCTGGCTAACATCGAATAAGTAGTAGGCAGCCCACTTAACCTTTTCATCGCTTGAAAAGTGAACTCAACTTTGTTCGGGGGGCAGAAAGTCACCATCCCGGACCCGCACTCAATTGTGGCGCAATGGCGTGCAAGCCAATCCAGCCCTAAAATAAGATCATACACCTCTATACCCATAACTACCAATCGGGCATAGAGGGTGTTATTTCCCACAGAGATGACGTTGCCCTGGAAAACCCGATCAGACTGCATAAGAGCTCCCGAAGGCAGCATCACTCTATACTCACACTCAGCCAACTCAGATACTAGCCTCAATCTAATCATGCAAGCAGTTGAAATGAAGGAGTGCGTAGCTTCTATATCTATCAGAGAAAATACTGGTACACCCATGACTAGAATAGTACCTGCTATCACAGAAGGCTGAGCCTCATCATCAACATCTCCGGGCTCGATAAATGCGAAGATCCTCGGCATAATTGTTCTCTGATCGGTAGCCGCCCTCGGACAGTTCTGAGCAAAATGACCGATCTCTCCACATCTATAACAATTGTTCGTGCCCAACCGACAAGTGCCATAATGTTCCTTCTGGCACTTCGGACAAACAGGTTTCTGTGGAACCCCTTGGACTTGCTTCCCTTTGCCCTGATCGTTTCCTCCTTCATGAGGCCTTTGACACCTCGTTGTTGTTGTTGTCCTCTGGGTTGCCAGCCTCGATTCCGTACCTGAGGCTGAATCTCGCGAAAGAAGCCTTTAGCAGGCTCTCTAGGCTTAACGCATGTCAACTCAGCAGCTTCGAACTCCAGATCTCTCGCTGCAATTTCCTCATAGGGCACATCTAGAATACCAGACACTATGATGTTCTTTTGGATCTCCCTGTTCAGTCCATCCATAAATTGTTGCATCTTTTCTTCATTATCACTGACTAGGCGCGGTGCAAACTTGGATAAAGCTTCAAACTTTCTGATATACTCTGCCACCGTATTAGTCTGTTTCAATTGCGTAAACTCAGCTCTCTTTGCCACCCTCACTGTATGGCTGAAATACTTATCAAAGAACAAGGTCTTAAACTGTTCCCACCTCATCATCGCCACGTCCGTCGTAGCCTTAACAGAATCCCACCATGACCGGGCATCCAATGCCAGGTGGAATGTGACGCACGCGACTTTCTTGGCATTGTCCACTTTGGCATACACTAACATATCTTCCATTTTTCGAACCCACTCCTCAGCAATAGAGGGGTCCGTAGATTGCCCATCGAATATCGGAGGTCTTAGCTTTTGAAATCTCTCCATGCTTTGACCATTAGGGACAACTATCTCTTGGGCCCTCCGATTCTCACGAACTAAGTCCGTGATTTGTTGTGCTTGTCGATCCATGTGTTGGGATTGACGATCGAGTAAGTCTGTCAGTCTATCTATGGCATCGTCTCGGGCGTCTCTACCGCGAACCATTTTCTATAACTCCTATAAAATTAAAACAGTAATCCTAAGAAATCGAATTTAAATAAAGCACTTAAACGTACTTACAGTTGATGAAGGATGTCCGCGTAGTGGCGAGCAGTCGTACAGTCTACAGAACCGTTTTTAAAACCGGGGGGCTCTGATACCATAACTGTAACGACCCTTACCCTACCCTAGTTTTCCCGTACAAATTTTATTGCTCATGGCAAGCATCGCTTTAGGCGATTCCACCATCGCCTAGCGATCGCCACTGGCGATCGCCAGGCAAAGAGGGGCGATTGATCGCCCCAAGTGGCGATCAATCGCCATGCTCTCTGGAATTTTCCAGAGAGTACAGCCCCCTCTCTCCCTTCTTTCTTCCTTTCTTCGTTTCCTCATGCCTGCATCTCACACTCACAATACACAACTCACAACACAACACACACACACCTTTCGACATTCACATTTCCTTCATCACACACCATTACATTTCTCATACTATCGCTCACCCACTTCCCAACTCAAACACAACTGAACATAACCAATTTCATGAAAACGAACCGCATGATTCCGTTTAAAAGTTTTACATATCCCCCTCTTTTCGAAATCACTAACAGTTACAAAATACTTTCAAAATCAGTTTCCAAACATCCTAAAACATTTACTATACAATTCTTCTATTCTTCATATCAAATCACAAAATATTTATCTACGTCCCCACGGGTCAAAATCACTCTCCGACTGCCTAGCGCACTCCCACGGGCCATTCTCCTTCAACGTGCTCATACTTCAGGCGGAGGGACGTCATCCTCACCTGTCTCGAAATCACCTACACCATAGAGACACCTATGAGATAAAAATCTCAGTAAGCTCTACGCAAATGCTAATGCATGATCATGTATGTTCAGTGCAATGAAAACCGTCCATGTCAATGCATATATCTGTACGTGTCAGTCTATGGTTATCGGAAACGCTCAACAGATGGATAGGGCACGTCCAGCGGTTAGACAGCCCACACCTTCTGAAGGGAGGAAAACCCGCTCACCACGGAACGCTAGATCTGAACCTCATCCCCGATAACCCCATGTCATGGTTGTTTACTGTGATACTTTACCTGCCTTTTACGATGCATGTTCTTTTCATAAAATCCGTGCGTAATTCATTTTCATGTCGTTTTTATAACCGTGATGCATGAACAGTTCAATATAACGCAATTAACGAGCATACCATTAAAACGCGACAAATACCATTAAAACATAACAATCAACCTATAATTAACCAAACCTAAACTACCCAACCTATGAAATTTAAACAAATACATCTCCAAAACTCCTCGAAACGACTTCTACATAAACTACCCAACCTATGAAATTTAAACAAATACATCTCCAAAACTCCTCGAAACGACTTCTACATATGGTGTAGGCCTATCGGCCAAAGTAAGTCACGAGAACTTACCTCGCGTCGTTGCACACCGAGCTCTGTCCACGAGCGTTTGTTCACCTATGCATTTCACAATATACGACGTTAAACCGAGTCTAAATCTTCAAAGTTCAAAAATTACTAACTCCTAACTAAAGAAAATTCCTTAAAACTCTAAAACACCTTGTTGAGGCATTTCATCGAGCAATTCGTGCTCGTGATTACCAAACCTCCATTAATGGAGTTTTCAAGCTCCAAATTAGCCAAATCTTAAATATCAACCAATAATTCGATTATTTACGCCCAATAAACACCAATACGTCGATTAAAGGCGTAACTACGCTAAACTAATAGATCTCAAACTCTATTTCGCGTTTTCAACGAAAACCCTAAACGAACCCTAATTGTTTAAATCCTAGAAATTGATATCTAACGTTCTAAAAGCTTAGATTCATACCTAGGGAGTGATGACGGAAGAGAAACGTGAAGGCTCGAGTCGCCGGAGAAAGGGAATCGTCGCCGGAAATGATGAATCGCCGGAGGAAGAAAATCGCGCTGGTGAGGGAGAGGGAAAATGGAGAATTACGTGGGTGAGGGGAAAAGAATGAGGGAGTTTGATTTTTATTTAAATTTTTTGTTTGACAATTACTAAATTGCCCTTCCATTTAATTTCAACTTATTCCTCCAATTGTCTCGTTATTTAACTAACGATTCGTTTATCTAATTTCTCATATTTCACCATAAATTCAAATTTATTATTACGACTTCTTTAAAACTTTCCAGATCGTAAAACAGGACTTAATTTGACGTATTCACAAAATGCCGTTTATATTGGAATAAAAATTTAAATCCCATAAAGCCGGGTGTTACAATCCATCCACCTTAATTGAAATTTTGTCCTCAAAATTTAGCTATACAAATAGTTCAGGATACTTCAGCATCATATCCAGCTGTCTCTCCCAGGTAGCCTCCTCAACATCATGGTTCCTCCACAAAACCTTTACCAGAGGAATCTCCTTATTTCGCAATACCTTGATAGAAGACTCTAGGATTCGTACTGGCCTTTCCTCGTAGGTCAGCGTTGGTTGTACTTCAATCTCCCTTGTTTCAACGACGTGTGATGGATCACGTATACACTTTCTGAGCATAGACACGTGGAACACATCGTGAATATCCTCCATCGATGCTGGAAGCTGCAATCTATACGCCATAGTTCCGACCCTTTTCAGAATAGGAAAGGGCCCTACAAAACGTGGACTCAATTTGCCTCGCCTTCCAAATCGCATAACGCCTTTGAACGGAGAAATCTTTAAATACACCTCGTCACCTTCCTTGAACTGTAATTCTCTCCGTCTGGTGTCAGCATAACTCTTTTGACGGCTTTGTGCAATCTCTATGCGTTGTCTAATAACGGCAAGTTTCTCCGCTGTTTGTTTCAAAATGTCTGGGCCAATAATGCTAGCCTCGCCTACCTCATCCCAATACAGTGGAGACCTGCATTTTCGACCATATAACGCCTCATACGGAGCCATGCCGATCGTAGCCTAGAAGCTGTTGTTATACGAAAACTCAATCAATGGTAAGTATCGGCTCCACGAGCCCTGAAACTCTAGCACGCAAGCTCTAAGCATATCCTCAAGAATCTGGTTTGTTCTTTCTGTCTGTCCGTCAATCTGAGGATGAAATGCCGTGCTAAAATTCAACTGAGTTCTCATTGCCTTATGTAAACTCTTCCAGAACTTCGAAGTAAATCTGGCATCTCTATCAGAAACAATATAGATGGGCACTCCGTGTAGTCTAACGATCTCCTGTACGTACAGCTCAGCTAGCTGGTCCATAGAATAGGTCATCTTCACTGGCAGGAAGTGGGCCGTTTTTGTTAAACGGTCCACTATTACCCAAATACCATCATGCCCCTTTGTTGTTCTCGGGAGTCCAACTATAAAATCTATGGATATTTGCTTCCATTTCCACTCTGGAATAGGCAGTGGCTGTAAGGTTCCGGCTGGCCTTTGATGTTCTGCCTTAACCTGTTGACAAATCAAGCAGGTTTCCACATACCTGGCAATTTCTCTCTTCATGTTAGGTCACCAAAAATGTTGTCTCAAGTCTCTATACATTTTGGTGCTCCCCGGGTGCACTGAATACGCCGAGGAATGCGCCTCGGTTAAGATTTCTCCTTTCAGCTCATCATCATTGGGCACGTACCACCTGTGCCTAAATTTCAATACTCCATCATCTGTCAGGTTGAAGTCAGACAAACCTTCAGATGTCATGCTCATTCGATGCCTTTCACACTCCAAATTGTTTTGTTGAGCCACTCGTATTATGTCCAAAATCGTCGATCTAAGAGAAATGTTAGTAAGCATGCTGGACAATTCTGCCACAATCTCTACATTGAACTTCTCAATCTCAGACCTCAACATTACCGACATAGATGCAAGTGAAGGTTGGCTCGTAGTAGGCATTCGGCTCAAGGCATCAGCGACTTTATTTGCCTTCCCTGGGTGGTATTTAATTTCAAAATCATAATCTTTAACGAACTCTAACCACCGTCGTTGTCGCATATTAAGTTCTTTCTGCGTAAACAAATACTTTAAGCTCTTATGATCTGAAAACACCTCGCACTGTTGCCCATACAAATAGTGTCTCCAGATTTTTAACGCAAAAACGACTGCTGCAAGCTCAAGGTCGTGTGTCGGATAATTTTGCTCATATGGCTTCAACTGTCTAGAAGCATAGACAATGACCTTGCCTTCTTGCATCAATACACATCCTAGTCCGGTCCTCGAGGCATCACAGTAAATACTGAACTTATCACCCTCGACTGGTAGTGTCAGAACTGGAGCCGTAGTCAATCTCTGTTTCAGCTCCACAAAGCTCTTCTCGCACGTAGGCGACCATACGAACCTCTCATTCTTTCTCGTCAATCGGGATAGAGGGACGGCTATCTTTGAAAATCCCTCAATGAACTTCCTATAATATCCAGCTAAACCAAGAAATCCTCGTACCTCTCGTACATTTTTAGGCTGTGGCCATTGCTTGACGACCTCTATTTTTGCTGGATCCACTGAGATTCCTTCCTGAGATATGATATGACCAAGAAAGCTTACCTGATCAAGCCAGAATTCACACTTAGAAAACTTCGGATATAATTGGTGTTGGCACAAAGTCCTTAGAACAATCCGTAGATGCTCCTCCTTTGTCTTAGAATAGACCAGGATGTCATCTATAAATACTACAACAAACTTGTCTAAATATTCTTTGAAGACGCGGTTCATCATATCCATAAACGCTGCAGGAGCATTGGTAAGTCCAAAAGACATCATAAGAAATTCGTAATGTCCATACCTCGTTCGAAACGCTGTCTTTTCAATATCTTCTTTTCGGACCTTCAACTGATAATAACCCGAGCGTAGGTCAATCCTTGAAAACACTTGGGCACCCTGCAGTTGGTCAAATAGATCGTCAATTCGGGGCAGTGGATACTTATTCTTCACGGTCAATTTATTTAACTCTCGATAATCAACTCACATCCTGAGAGTTCCGTCCTTTTTCTTCACAAACAGGACTGGCGCACCCCAAGGAGAAAAGCTGGGTCGAATAAACCCTTTGTCTAATAATTCCTCCAACTGTGACTTCAGCTCCTTCAATTCAGCAGGCGCCAATCTATACGCATTCTTGGATACAGGTGCTGAACTCGGATAAACATCAATTACAAACTCGATCTCCCGATCTGGCGGTAGTCTGGGAAGATTGTCGAGAAAAATCTTTGAGAATTCTTTAACAATTGGAAGATCATCCGGTTTCAATCCATTAAGTAGTCGAGTATCAATCACTGCGGCCACAAAAATCGAACATCCATCTTTAAATTGTTCTCTGGCTAACATCGAATAAGTAGTAGGCAGCCCACTTAACCTTTTCATCGCTTGAAAAGTGAACTCAACTTTGTTCGGGGGGCAGAAAGTCACCATCCCGGACCCGCACTCAATTGTGGCGCAATGGCGTGCAAGCCAATCCAGCCCTAAAATAAGATCATACACCTCTATACCCATAACTACCAATCGGGCATAGAGGGTGTTATTTCCCACAGAGATGACGTTGCCCTGGAAAACCCGATCAGACTGCATAAGAGCTCCCGAAGGCAGCATCACTCTATACTCACACTCAGCCAACTCAGATACTAGCCTCAATCTAATCATGCAAGCAGTTGAAATGAAGGAGTGCGTAGCTTCTATATCTATCAGAGAAAATACTGGTACACCCATGACTAGAATAGTACCTGCTATCACAGAAGGCTGAGCCTCATCATCAACATCTCCGGGCTCGATAAATGCGAAGATCCTCGGCATAATTGTTCTCTGATCGGTAGCCGCCCTCGGACAGTTCTGAGCAAAATGACCGATCTCTCCACATCTATAACAATTGTTCGTGCCCAACCGACAAGTGCCATAATGTTCCTTCTGGCACTTCGGACAAACAGGTTTCTGTGGAACCCCTTGGACTTGCTTCCCTTTGCCCTGATCGTTTCCTCCTTCATGAGGCCTTTTGACACCTCGTTGTTGTTGTTGTCCTCTGGGTTGCCAGCCTCGATTCCGTACCTGAGGCTGAATCTCGCGAAAGAAGCCTTTAGCAGGCTCTCTAGGCTTAACGCATGTCAACTCAGCAGCTTCGAACTCCAGATCTCTCGCTGCAATTTCCTCATAGGGCACATCTAGAATACCAGACACTATGATGTTCTTTTGGATCTCCCTGTTCAGTCCATCCATAAATTGTTGCATCTTTTCTTCATTATCACTGACTAGGCGCGGTGCAAACTTGGATAAAGCTTCAAACTTTCTGATATACTCTGCCACCGTATTAGTCTGTTTCAATTGCGTAAACTCAGCTCTCTTTGCCACCCTCACTGTATGGCTGAAATACTTATCAAAGAACAAGGTCTTAAACTGTTCCCACCTCATCATCGCCACGTCCGTCGTAGCCTTAACAGAATCCCACCATGACCGGGCATCCAATGCCAGGTGGAATGTGACGCACGCGACTTTCTTGGCATTGTCCACTTTGGCATACACTAACATATCTTCCATTTTTCGAACCCACTCCTCAGCAATAGAGGGGTCCGTAGATTGCCCATCGAATATCGGAGGTCTTAGCTTTTGAAATCTCTCCATGCTTTGACCATTAGGGACAACTATCTCTTGGGCCCTCCGATTCTCACGAACTAAGTCCGTGATTTGTTGTGCTTGTCGATCCATGTGTTGGGATTGACGATCGAGTAAGTCTGTCAGTCTATCTATGGCATCGTCTCGGGCGTCTCTACCGCGAACCATTTTCTATAACTCCTATAAAATTAAAACAAGTAATCCTAAGAAATCGAATTTAAATAAAGCACTTAAACGTACTTACAGTTGATGAAGGATGTCCGCGTAGTGGCGAGCAGTCGTACAGTCTACAGAACCGTTTTTAAAACCGGGGGGCTCTGATACCATAACTGTAACGACCCTTACCCGTACCCTAGTTTTCCCGTACAAATTTTATTGCTCATGGCAAGCAATCGCTTTAGGCGATTCCACCATCGCCTAGCGATCGCCACTGGCGATCGCCAGGCAAAGAGGGGCGATTGATCGCCCCAAGTGGCGATCAATCGCCATGCTCTCTGGAATTTTCCAGAGAGTACAGCCCCCTCTCTCCCTTCTTTCTTCCTTTCTTCGTTTCCTCATTCCCTGCATCTCACACTCACAATACACAACTCACAACACAACACACACACACCTTTCGACATTCACATTTCCTTCATCACACACCATTACATTTCTCATACTATCGCTCACCCACTTCCCAACTCAAACACAACTGAACATAACCAATTTCATGAAAACGAACCGCATGGTTCCGTTTAAAAGTTTTACATATCCCCCTCTTTTCGAAATCACTAACAGTTACAAAATACATTCAAAATCAGTTTCCAAACATCCTAAAACATTTACTATACAATTCTTCTATTCTTCATCTATCAAATCACAAAATATTTACCTACGTCCCCACGAGTCAAAATCACGCTCCGACTGCCAGCGCACTCCCACGGGCCATTCTCCTTCAACGTGCTCGTACTTCAGGCGGAGGGACGTCATCCTCACCTGTCTCGAAATCACCTACACCATAGAGACACCTATGAGATAAAAATTTCAGTAAGCTCTACGCAAATGCTAAAGCATGATCATGTATGTTCAGTGCAATGAAAACCGTCCATGTCAATGCATATATCTGTACGTGTCAGTCTATGGTTATCAGAAACGCTCGACAGATGGATAGGGCACGTCCAGCGGTTAGACAGCCCACACCATCTGAAGGGTGGAAAACCCGCTCACCACGGAACGCCAGGTCTGAACCTCATCCCCGATAACCCCATGTTATGGTTGTTTACTGTGATACTTTACTTGCCTTTTACGATGCATGTTCTTTTCATAAAATCCGTGCGTAAATTCATTTTCATGTCATTTTTAAAACCGTGATGCATGAACAGTTCAATATAACGCAATTAACGAGCATACCATTAAAACGCGACAAATACCATTAAAACATAACAATCAATCTATAATTAACCAAACCTAAACTACCCAACCTATGAAACTTAAACAAATACATCTCCAAAACTCCTCGAGACGACTTCGACATATGGTGTAGGCCTATCGGCCAGAGTAAGTCACGAGAACTTACCTCGCGTCGTTGCACACCGAGCTCTGTCCACGAGCGTTTGTTCACCTATGCATTTCACAATATACGACGTTAAACCGAGTCTAAATCTTCAAAGTTCAAAAATTACTAACTCCTAACTAAAGAAAATTCCTTAAAACTCTAAAACACCTTGTTGAGGCATTTCATCGAGCAATTCGTGCTCGTGATTACCAAACCTCCATTAATAGAGTTTTCAAGCTCCAAATTAGCCAAATCTTAAATATCAACCAATAATTCGATTATTTACGCCCAATAAACACCAATACGTCGATTAAAGGCGTAACTACGCTAAACTAATAGATCTCAAACTCTATTTCGCGTTTTCAACGAAAACCCTAAACGAACCCTAATTGTTTAAATCCTAGAAATTGATATCTAACGTTCTAAAAGCTTAGATTCATACCTAGGGAGTGATGACGGAAGAGAAACGTGAAGGCTCGAGTCGCCGGAGAAAGGGAATCATCGCCGGAAATGATGAATCGCCGGAGGAAGAAAATCGCGCGGTGAGGGAGAGGGAAAATGGAGAATTACGTGGGTGAGGGGAAAAGAATGAGGGAGTTTGATTTTTATTTAAATTTTTTGTTTGACAATTACTAAATTGCCCTTCCATTTAATTTCAACTTATTTCTCCAATTGTCTCGTTATTTAACTAACGATTCATTTTATCTAATTTCTCATATTTCACCATAAATTCAAATTTATTATTACGGCTTCTTTAAAACTTCCAGATCGTAAAACAGATTTAATTTGACGTATTCACAAAATGCCGTTTATATTGGAATAAAAATTTAAATCCCATAAAGCCGGGTGTTACAGAAAGGTCCCAAGAAGTTCAAAAAGAGAGCTATGAAGGCGACTTGAGACGACAGTGAGGGTGACTCTTCTTCAGAAGATGAGGAAGTCGCCAACCTGTGCTTCATGGCCAAGGAGGATGAGGTTAGTCATTCTTCTAGTGATAGTGTTGATGATTTAGTCTAATTGATGTCTTCAATGATTTAGTCAAACAATACAGCATGCTTAAGTCCAAATACAACCTGTTGAAAAAGGAGACTGTGGACTTAATTGAAAAGCATGCTAAAGAAATTAGATTACAGGAAATAAAAACTAAGGATCTCTTAAGTAAAAATGAGAACCTGAATAATATTGTTTTGAAATTCACTAACGGTAGTAAGAATCTGAATATGCTGTTAGGCAGCCAGAGAGTTACATTTGATAAAGCAGGACTAGGCTATGAAAGATTTAATAAAAAAAAAGCCTATAAAAACTTCTTTGTTAAACCAACTACCTGTCATGCTTGTAATGAGATAGGACACAAGTCATATGAATGTCCTTTAAAGTTTTGTAAGAAACTGGGTAGTAAATTACAGTGGGTTCCTAAAGGAACCAAAACTAATACTAGGACCCAAAAGATTTGGGTACCAAAGAAGACAACTTGATTTTCTGTTTTGCAGGTTAATTGCTCTCCCGGAAAAAACCAATGGTACCTCGACAGTGGTTGCTCGAGGCATATGACGGGAGACTCAGCCAAATTTGCTGCTGTCAATAAAAAGAAAGGTAATGTCACTTTTGGTGGAAACCAAAATGGAAGAATCGTTGGCATTGACAATATAGGTAACAGCTCTAACACCATTATAGAAAATGTGCTGTTAGTAGAAGGATTAAAGCATAATTTGCTTAGTATTAGTCAGTTGTGTGATAAGGGATATAAGGTAACTTTTAAATCAAATTCCTGCATAATTAATGATGTCTCAAATAGTAAGATTCTGTTCACAGGTTATAGGAAAGAGAATATTTATATCATTGACTTAGATAATATTGTTTGCAATGATGAAAAATGTTTTGCTGCAAATTCTTCTAATGATTGCTGGTCTTGGCATAGGAGATTAGGACATGTAGGTATGGATACCTTAGCTAAGATTACTAAGAATAATCTAGTTAGAGGGATTCCCAAGATATCCTTCGAGAAGGATAAAGTCTGTGAAACTTGTCAAATGGGCAAGCAGATCAAAACTTCCTTTGCATCAAAGAATGCAATCTCTACTTCTAAGCCTCTTCAACTTCTTCACATGGACCTCTTCTGTCCTTCTAATGTAGTCAGTCTAGGAGGTAAATTCTATGCCTTTGTCATTGTCGATGGCTTCTCTAGATTCACTTAGGTGTCATTTCTGAAGTCAAATGATGAGACCTTTGATACCTTTTCTAGCTTTAGGAAAAGAGTTCAAAATGAAAAGGAGCTCACCATAGTTGCTATTCGTAGTGATCATGGTGGAGAATTTGAAAATAAGAAATTTGAACTATTGTGTCTCAAATATGGAATTGAGCACAATTTCTCTCCTTCTAGAACCCTTCAGCAAAATGGTGTTGTTGAGAGGAAAAATAGGTGTCTCCAAGAGCTAGCTCGGACTATGCTCAATGAAAATTCCCTTCCAAAGTATTTCTGGGCTGAAGCTGTTTCAACAGCTTGTTATGTGCTTAATCGGGTCTCTATAAGAGCAATTCTTGAGAAAACACCTTATGAGCTCTGGAATGGAAAAACTCTCTCTGTCAAATACTTTAGAGCCTTTGGTTGTAAGTGTTTTATTCTTAACACTAAGGATAACTTAGGAAAATTCGATTCCAAATCTGATCTTAGAATTTTTCTTGGTTATTCTCTTTCCAGTAAAGCATACAGGGTGTTCCACAAAAGAACTCTCGTTGTAGAGGAATCTGTTCATGTCAATTTTGATGAGACCCCTCAATCCACAATCAATGTGGATGATGATGACACTCTAGAAAAGCATCTAGATTCTCTTTCCTTAAATAAGCCTACAGATACCCTTCAAGGAGAAAACTCTCTAGAAATTGTTCTTGTCAAAGATGAATTAGCTGCTCTGCCTAGAGATTAGAAGTATGTGAGAAATCATCCTTTAGATGAAGTTTTAGGTGATCCAACATTAGGAGTCAAAACTAGAGCCTCCCTTAGAAATTATTGTGCTAATGTTGCTTTCATATCTCAAATAGAGCCTAAGAAGTTTAAGGAAGCCGAATTGGATGATCACTGATTAGTTGCTATGCAAGAAGAATTAAACCAATTCTAAAGGAACAATTTTTGGGAACTTGTTCCAAAACCAGTCAATCATCCTATTATTGGAACAAAATGGATTTTCAAGAATAAATTGGATGAAAATGGTGTGGTTATTAGAAATAAAGCTAGGTTAGTTACCAAAGGTTACAACCAAGAAGAAGGAATTGATTTTGAGAAAACCTTTGCACCCGTATCTAGATTAGAATCCATTAGAATGCTCTTAGCTTATACTTGCTACAAAAACTTCACACTCTTTCAAATAGATGTAAAGAGTGCATTTCTAAATGGTTATATCATGGAAGAAGTTTATGTAGAGTAGCCCTTAGGATTTGAAGACTATGAGAAACCTGACCATGTATACAAACTTAGGAAAGCTCTCTATGGACTTAAACAGGCTTCTAGAGCTTGGTATGATAGATTGAAGAATTTCCTTGAGGAAAGGAAGTTCAAAAATGGTAACACTCATTCAACTCTATTTACCATGCAAAAGGATAAAGATATTTTGTTAGTTCAAATCTATGTCGATGACATTATTTTTGGGTCAACTAATGTCTCTCTGTGTGATGAATTTTCTTCCCTAATGCAAAGTGAATTTGAAATGAGTATGATGGGGGAGCTAAAATTCTTCCTAGGATTTCAGATCAGTCAAACTCCTGATGACATTTTCTTCTGTCAAGAAAAATACATTAAGGAACTCCTAAAGAAATTTGGTTTAGAATCTGTTAAGTCCTCTAGAACTCCCATGAGCACCACTACTAAACTGGAAAAAGGTGAAAATAGAATATGTGTGGACATTAAGAAATATAGAGGTATGATTGGTTCTTTGTTATACCTAACGGCTAGCAGGCTTGATATTCTATTTAGTGTGTGTTTGTGCGCTAGGTTTCAATCTTCTCCTAGGGAATTTCACTTAACTGCTGTCAAAAGGATTTTCAAATATTTAAGTGGGACATCTGACTTAGGTTTATGGTACCCGAAGGGTACTTCTTTTGATCTAATAGGATATTCAGATTCTGATTATGCTGCAAGTCTAGTTGATAGGAAAAGTACCAGTGGAACATGTCAATTCCTTGGTGAATCTCTAGTTTCCTGGTACTCCAAAAAGCAAAATTCTTTTGCACTTTCAACGGCTGAAAGTGAATATATTGTTGTTGGCGGTTGTTGTGCACAAATGTTGTGGATGAAGCAAACCTTGGAGGACTATAATCTTTTCTATGATAGGATTCCTATTCGATATGACAACACAAGTGCCATTAATATCTCCAAGAACCTTATCCAACATTCCAGAATCAAACACATAGAAGTCAGGTATCACTTTATTAGATCATGTTCAAAAAGGTGATATTGCATTAGAATTTGTCAATTCTGCTGATAAATTAGCAGATATCTTTACCAAGCCTTTGGATGAAAAAACCTTCAATAGTATAAGAATAAGGTTAGGTCTCATTCGGATTGAGAAAAACTGAGGTTCTTCTTCTGTTGGAGAATATTGAGTAATAGAGCAGAATGGTCAATGAAGTCATGGACGTTGTCAATGTTGTCTAAATGGACGATCTCCACAATTTCCTTCTCTGAGAAAACATGGTCACAATGGACGTTGACCATGGACGTTGACAATATTTAATTATGATGGACGTTGTCAATGGACTTTGTCCATGGATGTTGACAATAGTCTCTGTCAATGAACCGTCATCATCTATTTTATAAAACCCCTTTCACTATTTTAGAAGCCCTACCTTTGAACTTCCCGCGCTCTGTTGACTTGTCTAACGCTTCCTATTTCTCTCCGCTTTCTGACTCCGACTCTTCATTTCTCTCAACTCCTCTCGTGCTCTGAAATCTCTCTCAAAAAACCTAGTGACATCTTCTTCCCACGCACCTCAAGTCTTCTCGAGGAAGAAGCAAAAGCTTTCTCAAGGTGAGAATGCTCAATCGACCTCAGATCCTCCATCTCTCGTTTGGCCGAGTCATGAGTTCCTCAACCATGCTGCTTTTAAAAGGTATTACAAAGATTTTGAATTCAAGCCGATTATTCGTTCCAGAGGGATTATTTTTTAGGGTCTAACAGGTCTCGATCTAGAAGAACCCTTAACAAGTTTGGGGCTGATAGGACTATTTGTTTCTAGAGAAGCTTATTATGAAACCCCCATTCGGATGTTCTATGTAAACCTGGAACACTCTACCAAGCCCTTAGTTCTTAGGAGTTACGTCTATGGTCGCCACATTGAGCTCACACAGGACTTAATGCATCAAATCCTACGCTGTGAGTTCTTAAACGGTACTCGAAGGGTTTATGAGGCCACAACAACTCCGTGTTTTCTTACTAAACCTGCGGGCAATGAATTACTTCAACTGATTGCCAAGGATCCCGCTAATGCTCCTCTCAAGTTGAAAAGCAAAGACTTGATTCCTAGGGCCAAAGTTGTTCCCCATATGATTCATTACAACATTCTGCCTGTAGAAGAACATAGAGACCATGTAAGTGGCATGGATCTCTTTATGCTAAATCAATTCTTTAAGGTTGAACCCTTCTCCATAGGTTTATCGTATTGAACCGAATGGTGCAAGTTGTTACCAGTGGCTCAAATTCCTTACCTTACAATCTTCTGCTCATGAAGATTTTTAATCGGTTTGGGGTTCAATATCTTGTATCTGACAAGCCCGTACCCTTGAAAAATTCTGACTTCTTCTCTGCCTCCACCTTATCACGAATGGGCATAACCAGGAATGACCAAGGAGTGTTCGTTGCAAGAGAGGGCCGAAGTGGTCCACAAAGTGAGTTGGTTGTACAAGTTGGTTCCCCAAGAGCTGCCCGAAGGCGTCCAACCAGGAGGTTATTTCTTCAAGATGAAGAAGAAGTTACAAGTGTGCAAGCTGACACTCTTATTCTTGAACTTGCACCTCCTCCAGTCCTTCTCCTTCCAGCTCAAGAGGAGGTCACTCATGAGCAAACTCCCCTTCCAGAACTATTCAATGAACCTGAACCTCCTACAGTCCAAGTTGTTGAACCCTGCACATCTCATCCAGTAAGTCCAACTCCAGCTCCCTCTCTTGCTCAGCTCCCTCCTCTGCCTGCTCGTATTCCTCCTCACTCTAACCGTCCTTCTACCTCTCAAGTGAGGAATACTATTTCTAATGATGTACAGGATGAGCTAAGGGCTAGCATTGCCAGCCTAGGGACCGGTCTTGAATCTTTCCAAAAACAATATCACTCCCACCGTACTCAATTTAAGGCCCTTATCCTGTCCAAACTTGACCATCTTGAGACTACAAATAAAGATCTGCTCCATCAGACCAAACTGGACTTGAGCAAGGACCTTGACTTAATTTTTGATCGGTTAGATTCCAGGATGAATTGCCTTGAAGACTTTCTCTCTAGGGCCCTTCGGTCTCTACAGTCTGACATCCAAGCTCTTCAACCTGAACAGTGTAGCTCTCCTTGTTTCTCAGAGGCTTGTTCTGCAAACTTTCTCCTTCCAATCATCAGACCTGAGGTTGATGAGGCTGTGAACTCAATGCCTTTAGCAATTCAGGATGTTGAGCTGCTATTCGTTGATCCTTTTGGCTCCTCTGGCACCAAGTCCCCATCTGAGCTATCCCGTTCACTGGCTGCTCCACTGGTAGAGCCTCCACCATGTCTAGACTTGGTGGTGTATCGAGGACCATTTCAGCCTTCTGCTTCTTCTGCTTCTACTCTCGATCTTGACCCACTGATAGTTCCTGATGTCAACATGAACTATGGAGTGCCACCAACCATTAGGAAGGAGTTGTTGAAGCACCTTTTGGACTTAGATTAAATAGAATTTTTTTTTTTTGGTGAACAATTTTCAAGATTCAATAGTTATAATTTTCTCCATCTACTAATGTTGTGTAGTTGACTGTTTTTTCTCTGTTTATTTTTGATAATGTCAAAGGGGGAGATAAATAAGGATGGTATTTTGGTTGCATGCATAGAGTATGGTGGAGTTGACAAATTTTTTTATCATTCTGATAGTTTACGGGGGAGAAACTAGTTAATCATAACATATATTTGTTATCATCAAAAAAGGAGAGATTGTTAGCTTAAATGTGTTTAAGCACTATATTTTTAATAATTATGTTTTTAATCTGGATGATTATGATTAATAAAAATGATTATGAAATATATGTTCTGAATAATTGAAGTATTATGTCTATTGCATTTATTTGGAAATGCCCTTTAAAAATGGGTATTAAGTGTTTATGACGATTCTGTGGTTAAGTGTTTTTAGTCTGAAATTAATAGTCCACAGTTAAGGCAAAATCGTTTGTCCACGAAATACTATCTGAGAAAGAAATCAAACGTCCTCGTCCATGCGAGAGTTAAAATGTTACGTGAAAGTCAGGTGGTTTTAAGTCAGACTCAATCGTCCGCCGTCAACAGAAGAATCAAGACAGATTTTATCGTCCACGGTCAAAGGAAGACTCTGTTGTCCACAATCAAAGGAAGACGCAGTCGTCCACGACAACTAAAGACGCAGTCGTCCACGACAACTAAAGACGCAGTCGTCCACGCTCAAAAGACAGACGCTCGTCCACATTTAAAAGAATAGCGTCTTCGTCCAAAGTCTTAGCGCCAGAAATTTAAAATACCGCGAAGCAACAGTGACACTCGTCCAGAGCCTTAATTCAAGATCATTTATGTCATAGAACGAAAGCGACTTCAGAACGCAACGGCTAGCTATCTATGTACGGATGTTTCTCCAACGGATATATTTCTATATTCAGATGAGAAACCATAAAGAACTGAAGCAGATTACAGACAGAGTATAAAAGGGAAAAAGAAGCTCGGGAGAAACAACTTTTGCGAAAATTATCTTCGAATACACACGAGCTGAAAGCCTTGAATACTCTCTGTATTTTATTCTACATCTCTCTATTTTTCTTGAACTTGATATTCATCAGTGTGAGAGACTGTAGTGTGTGCTGAAAAGTATACTCTTACTTTTAAAGTGTAAAGGCAGTGAATTGTCGCCCGTGAAAAGCAATTCAGTTTTTTGTAAAAGGCAGTAGATCGATGCCCGTGAAGTGCGATCTATTTTTTTCTCTGAGGAGAAGGAAAGAATCTTCAAGGGGGGAAACCTTGAAGCGTGGACGTAGGCAGGTTTTGGCCGAACCACGTAAAAACTTTGGTGTTGTTTTTTTCTCTCTCTTTACTTTTATTGCTTGATTGTTTGCTGTTAATTAGAAGTTGAATACAAGAGAGATATTGATTAGATTAAGAATTTAAGAATTTAAAAAGTCTAATTCAACCCATTCTTAGACAATAACGGTCTTTCAAATCTTTCATCTCAAACTCATTACTCGATGTGCTTTAGCCCTTCTGATTTCATCTTTATCTTTAGTTACAATTAACATGTCGTCAATGTTTAAGAGAAAATAAACAACTGACTCATTCTCATTTCCTTTGATGTAGACACAACTGTCATAACTGGTCCTTTTGAAATCTTGAGCAAGAATGAATGAATTGAACCTCTTATACAACTGATTTAGCAACTGTTTTAGACCATAAAGAGACTTTTTCAAAGAACAAATGTAGTTAGTCTTTCTCCAGACTACAAAACCTTTACTTTGTTGCATATACATGTCCTCCTCAAGCTCTCTATATAAGAATGCAGTTTTAACATCTAACTGCTCAAGTTCAAAGTCGTGCATAGCCACAACACCCAGAAAAGCTCGAATCGAACTATGCTTAACCACTAGAAAAAACTACGAGTGGACAGAACCAGCTCGGAACCGTAAAATCAGACCAGACCGGCAATCTGGGCCGGTTCTTGGTCGGTTCTGCCTACCATGGAACCGACCTCAATTCCATAGATTGGGGAACCGGGAACCGCGGTCTGGTCCCCGGTTCTCTGTACCGGGACCGAGAATTCCCACGAGAGAACCGACCCATGGGTCGACCCGGTGGGTTAACCGACTCATGGTTCGGATAACTTAAAAAAATTTAAAAAAAAACTAAAACCACTCCTCAGCATTGCTTCTTTCCCGCAGCCAGACTCAAAAGCCCTAGCTTGCTCACTGCCTCTGCTCGCGCCGCCTCTGCTCTTGCTATCTCTGCTCGCGCCGTCTCCGCTCTCACTACCTCTGCTCGCGCTTGCCTAGTCGCCTCTGCTCACCTGGTCAGAAACTTTTATGCCATAAATTTTCTGTTGGAATGCTTGAAACTAATTACAACAGAATGCTTGAGAATTCTGGATATTGTTTTTTAGACTTGGATCTTCAAAGGTATGAACAAATCTGAGTTTTTCTCTTCCAACTATTGCGATGGTTTTGCTGGTTGAAGATCAGATTTCATTTTTGGATGGATTAGATTGAAAAAATTTATTTTTTTAAATTAAAAAAATAGTAATTTTGGTGGGAGGAATCAGTACTGAACCGGGACCGGACCAAAATTTTCGGTTCGGTCTTGGTTTGGTGCCGATCTCTCCCGGGGCCAGTTCCAGTTCTGAGCAGAAAAATCCCGAACTGTCCGGGTCGGTCCGGTTCCAAGCCGGAACCAGACCGGCTCAGACCGTGCCCACCCATAGAAAAAACACGTGTGAAGTCTACAGTGGAATCTGACTATAACCCTTAGCAAAAAGACGTGCTTTATACATGTCATCTTCCACACCCGATGAACCTTCTTTTCTCTTGAAAACTTATTTGCATCGAACTGCTTTCTTGTCCTTAGGCAAGTTAACTAAGTCTCATGTGCTATTTTTCTGAAGAGACTTCATCTCCTTTTGCATGATAATCATCCATTTTCTAGAATCATCTGAACAGACTGCCTCTGAATAGGTAGACGGTTATTCATTGGAATCAATACTTTCAGCTACACTTAAAACATAAACGACTAATCTGCTTCACCATATTTTTGTGGAGGTCTAATCTCCCTTCTCAGCTTATTCTTAGAGATAAAATATTGTGGAAAAGGCAAAACTAGTGACTGTGCGAAAGCAATATCACCCTAAATATGTGAGTTGATCTGACTTAAAGACTCTGATGTCGACACTGATCCAATTTCAACTTCAACCTTGTTACTGGAAATATACTTGTTTTTATCTGACAAAACTTTATGAGGTGAATTAGCAATCATGATAGCCTCATCAAATACCACATTTCTGTTGATTATTGCTTTAAATATACACTTCCTTGATCTTGGTTCTAGCGTCTGTAATACCCGGTTTTTTGGGATATTAATACTTTAATATAAATGATATTTTTGTAAATAAGTCAAATCAAGCCCGTTTTATGAAAAGAAAGTGTTATTACGATCCTAATAATTAATATGGATTTTAGGAAAATTATGGGAATTTTAGGAGTCGTGACGCTAAATTACGGGAATTACGCTTCTCGTAATATAAAGGACGTCTTAGTAAAAATAGTAAACGTGGTCCGATTTGTGAACGGACAGTTTTATTAGAGCCCTAATAATGAGTTGGAGTTATTGGTGAAATAAGGAAATTTGGAGAACCCGAATAGTTAGCCGATTAACGAAACGAAGGACGAAACAAAAAGAATTAAGTGCGAAGGGCAAAAAGGTAATTTGCCAAATCAAATTTATAAAATAAGAGAAAACTCCTTCTCTTCTTCATTTCTTCTCTGCTCCTCGCGAACGCCAGAGAGCTCTGGCGACTTCCTCCCTCACGACCGTTCCATTCCGACCTCCGTTTCTCTTCCGACCGATCTCCGTTCTTCACGTTTTCTCCTCCGATCAATGTTCTAGGTGAACCACGCTCGTGGACGGAGCTAGCATTCAACGGACATCAGGTAAGTCTCTCGTGACTTGTTTGGTCGATAGGCCTACACCATAAGATCTTATGTTGTTCGAGGAAATTGGAGAATGTAAGTTGTGTTGGGTAAATAGCTTGGGTAGTTAGTTTTAGTTAAGTGTAGTATGTTTAAGTTAATTGTTTGTTTATGTTTTAATTATGTTCATAGCATTGCACCTGTTCACGCATCATGTTTATCTGAAAAGCACAAAAAAAAGAATTTCTATGCATGTTTTCATGAAAAGAAAAAGGATAATGAAAAGATATGAACGCATGTAATCTGGTCAAGGAGGTGGCGGTGGTTCAGACATGGCTGCTTGGGGAGCATGTTTTTCCCCCGGTTAGATACGATGGGCTATCCAACCGTGGGATGTGTCGCTCTTATCTAGCGAGAGTGAGTCCACGGTGATGTATCTGTAATGTAATGAAATGAAATGAATAGCGAAAAGGTAGGACGCATGTTTTACGAACCGCATGCATAGCATTCGCTTGCATTCACGTAGACTTACTGAGCCTTAAGCTCACGACTTATTTTATGGTGTAGGTGACCTCTACACAGGTGAGGATGAGATCCCTCCACCCGAGGCATGAACAGTTGAAGAAAGATGGCCCATGGGAGTGTGCTGGGCAGTCAGTGCGCATTTCTGACCTGTGGGGATGTAGGTATATGTTTTGGGGACACGATATGAATTGTATAGCTGAACATATTAGGATGTTTGGATCTGGTAGTTGATAGGTTTATGTTTGATGTTTTAAACGTTTTGGAAACCTGTTTTATAAACTATTTTGGTAAATTTAAATAGGAGGGATTGTCGATTTTTAAACATATCCACGTAGTCTGTTTTTACGAAAGTTTAACGTATGTTTCGACCGATTAGTTGGGATTGATAAATTGTGAAGTGAGTTAAGTTTTATTGAAGTGTTAGAGTGTATGTGTAGAAGATGAAATGTGCAAGGGATGAGAAATGTATGAAAGAAAGTTATGTTTTGCTCTCTGGAACTTCGGATTCCAATGAGCATTTGTATAAAAGAAAGAAAAGAGAAAGAAGACGGAGGAGTGTGGCGACTGGGCGCGGGCGTGAGGAGCGACTGATCGCCCCTCCCTAATTTTGGTGCGGCGACCGATCGCTGGGGCAGCGATCGCTGCCAGCGATCGATCGCTGGGAGATCGATCCCTGCCAGCGATCGATCGCCCCTACATTATTCACAGGGAATTTCCCCTTTTGTCCCTCAGCCGATTAATGGTTTTAATTAAAGTTTATTTAATTGTTTTAATTGTTAAATGTTTTATTAAATGGGTTTTATGTTTTGTTTTAAATGGTTTAAAACATAGATTTCGATTTAAATCCCGCTTAAGGTTAAGTTTAAAGTTATAATGATATGTATAAAAAAAATAAAATATGGGAAATGGGGTACAGTATCTGGGTCGTTACAGCGTCCTATTATCCACATGAGAATAAGCAGTGCAACCAAATATCCTCAAAATAGAGTAATCAGTAAGAGTACCTAACCATACCTCTTTAGTAGTTTTTTTTACCAAAACCAGTCAAGGGGAAATGATTCACAAGGTAATAAGCAGTATCAGCAGCTTCAGCCCAAAATGACTTAGGTAAACTCGAATATGAGAGCATACATCGAACCTTCTCCATTAAAGTTCTATTCATTCGCTCGGCCACATCATTATGTTGGGGAGTACTAGGGACTGTGAAATGCCTCAAAATTCTTTCTGACCTGCAGAAAGAGTAGAACTCGTCCAAACAATACTTTAACCCATTGTCGGTGTGAAAATGTTTTACTTGCTTTCCTGTCTGCTTTTCAATAATTGTTTTCAACTCTTTAAAGGTAGAGAATACATCACTCTTCCTCTTTAGAAAGAACACTCGTACTTTTATAGAAAAATCATTAATCAATGTCAGCATATAATGTGCCCCTCCATGCGAAGGCACTGGTGCTGGTCCCCAGAGATCCGTTCAGATATAATCTAGTGTTTCTTTTGTACTGTGAGTGGTTGTAGTGAATTTAACTCTATTTTGTTTTCCAAAAACACAAAGCTCACAAAACTACAATTTACAAGTGCTTTAACCATTCAAAAGTTCTCTTTTACTCAGCTCAATCATTTCATTCTAACTCATATGCCCCAGACGTATATGTCATAATTTGGTAAGATTTTCATATGACAATAAAGTACCAATTGTCGCATCCCCTACAATTGTAGAACCCTCCAAAACATATAAATTTCCTGACATTCTCTGCCCTTTCATCATGACAAGAGAACCACGACTTATCCTACGTACATATTGAGATTAGATTTCTTTTTGGATCAGGAACATGTTGCACATCATCAAGTTTTCTGACAACTCCATCATATATTTTGATTTTGACCGTACCAGTTTTAGCTATCTTGCATGATGCATTATTTCCCATCAACACGACATGTGATGACCCGAATGTGAACGTATGTGTACGACTGTGGGGCAAACCTCGGGTTGCGGGGCAAACCTCGGGACCTAAGCCGAGTGTAGGCGAATCCCGGACTCGAGTATAGGCGAATCCCGGGTCGTAAAGAGGGGGTCGTCACAATCCCACATCGCTTTGGGAAGTACATGGAAATGAAACATATGTAAGAGATCCCTCCCAAGATAGCAAGAAGCGTTTTGGAGCACAATTGACAACGGATCCCATAAGAACTCCGTAGTTAAAAGTGCTTCGGTGAGAGCAATTCCAGGTTGGGTGACCTTTCGGGAAGTTCTCGCCAAACAAAGCCGTGAGGGGAGGTTATTGGGCTGCGGCCCAATCCCCAGAGCGGACAATATCTTGCTGGGAATCGAGGTCGTTACAAATGGTATCAGAGCCTGTACCCAACTAGAAATGTGGCCAACGAGGACGTTGGGCCCCCGAGGGGGGGTGATTGTGATGACCCGAATGTGAACGTTTGTGTACGACTGCAGGGCAAACCTCGGGTTGCGGGACAAACCTCGGGACCTAAGCCGAGTGTAGGCGAATCCCGGACTCGAGTATAGGCGAATCCCGGGTCGTAAAGAGGGGGTCGTCACAATCCCACATCGCTTTGGGAAGTACATGGAAATGAAACATATGTAAGAGATCCCTCCCAAGATAGCAAGAAGCGTTTTGGAGCACAATTGACAACGGATCCCATAAGAACTCCGTAGTTAAAAGTGCTTTGGTGAGAGCAATTCCAGGTTGGGTGACCTTTCGGGAAGTTCTCGCCAAACAAAGCCGTGAGGGGAGGTTATTGGGCTGCGGCCCAATCCCCAGAGCGGACAATATCTTGCTGGGAATCGAGGTCGTTACAAATGGTATCAGAGCCTGTACCCAACTAGAAATGTGGCCAACGAGGACGTTGGGCCCCCGAGGGGGGGTGATTGTGATGACCCGAATGTGAACGTTTGTGTACGACTGCAGGGCAAACCTCGCGTTGCGGGACAAACCTCAGGACCTAAGCCGAGTGTAGGCGAATCCCGGACTCGAGTATAGGCGAATCCCGGGTCGTAAAGAGGGGGTCGTCACAATCCCACATCGCTTTGGGAAGTACATGGAAATGAAACATATGTAAGAGATCCCTCCCAAGATAGCAAGACGCGTTTTGGAGCACAATTGACAACGGATCCCATAAGAACTCTGAAGTTAAAAGTGCTTCGGCGAGAGCAATTCCAGGTTGGGTGACCTTCCAGGAAGTTCTCACCAAACAAAGCCGTGAGGGGAGGATATTGGGCTGCGGCCCAATTCCCAGAGCGGACAATACCTTGCTGGGAATCGAGGTCGTTACACGACACCCTTTGACACGAGCTCATACGTTGAAAACAAGTCTTGATTGAGACACATATGAAACATGCAAGTTGAATCGAGAATCCACTAATCGCATGACCTTGAGTTTCCATTAGACACTACAAGAAGATCTCATTCTTCACTCTTATTTTCTTCAGTGACAACAGCTTCTCTAGTTGTTTTCCTTACGTTCAGCCTCTTTTTTTATAACACTCTGATTTTACGTGACCATTTTTCTAACAGAAAAAACATACTTTGTTTTTGTTCTTGGACTTCGATCTGCCTCTTGAACTTTTTCTACTATTGTTGCCTTTATCGGACCTTTCAATTGCTCTTCTCCAAATAACTAGACACTCTCCTTGAGTTATAGACCCAACTACTAGGTGCTTCATTTTCTCCTTAGAAAACAAGGCGTCGTAGACTTTCTTCTGGGTTAACGTGGCACGACTATATAAAATAGTTTCTCGAAAAGTACTGTACGAAACTGGTAGCGAGCACAACAAGATCAATCTCAGATCCTATTCATTATATTTGCATCCTATAATTTCTAAATTCGAAATTATCTCCTTAAACGTAGTCAAGTGTTTTTCAATAGAAGAACCTTCTACCAAATGATGAGAATATAATTGTTGTTTCAGATGCAGCTTATTCGTCAGGGTTTTGTACATACATAATTCTTCCAGCATTACCCATATATCTATAGCAGATTCCTCATTCAAAACGTCTTGCAAAATATTATTCGATAAAATCAGACGAATTAAAGACGACTTTTGTGTCTCTAAAAAATTTCTACTCCTCGTTCCATGACATGAGCATCTTATCGTGTAGCAACCCTACCACTGTACCCCTTTATTTTCCGTAATTTTTTTTTTATCCTTATAAACTTTGTAACATTTAAGCAGAATTTATATCGTAGACTAAATTGTTAAAACCGTTCGAAAACTATTTGCTTAAAACCACTTAAACAAAACTTAAAAACAATGAAATAAAACAATTAAAACAAATAAAAACATTAAAATCCTCAGCCAAAACACTGAGGGCAAAAGGGACATTTGTCCCAAAATATATAGGGGCGATCGATCGCCCATATCAAGCGATCGATCGCCAACATACAAAAAAGGGGGGGCGAACGATCGCCCCCCATAATGGCGATCGATCGCCAGGCTTTCTGGAAAAATTCTAGAGAGCGGCGATCATCCTGCCAATCGATGGCGATCGATCGGCAAGTTCCCTGCCTCCTTCGCCATTTTTTTTTTCTTTCCTCTTTCTTTCTTTCTTTTCCCTACATACATATGCACATCACCTACACTAAAACTTCAACATACTCTACTCCATAAACACGTAACATACAATCGCTCAAACCTCACCCATTTCACACTTCACCAATCACCCAAAATAAACGACTCAAAACACATTTAAAATATAACCTGATTTCGTAAAAAGGAACCGCGTGGATCCGTTTAAAAACCAAACAAAATCCTACAAAATTCAACAATCCAGTAGTTCATTAAACGACAGTTTTAACAAAACATTTTATAAACATCAATCCATTATCCAGATCCAAATAACCTAAATGTATCTAAAGGCGTAATTAACTTATCTAATCAACCATTAGCCCATTACGCCCGAAAACCCTCAAAATATCTAACTGTTACCCCCACGGTTCAAGAAACGCGTCGACTGCCCATGCACACCACCACAGTCGTTCTTCTTCAACCATCCTGTACATCGGGTGGAGGAACGTCGTCCTCACCTGCTTTGAAATCACCTACACAATACAGACAACTATGAGCTAAAGGCTCAGCAAGTTTCGTAAATGCAAATGCATGCTGTGCAAATGAAGTTAAGAAATCATGCAACATTTTCTTATCATTTCGTCGCAGACAGAATATCACCGAGGTCTCAGCCTATTAGATGGAGAGGACACGTCTCGCGATTGGACAACCCTCTCCACCTAACCGAGGGGGGGGGACACGCTTACATCCGTATACAGCCGTGCCTGAGCCCCACCTCGCGTGACCAGATAACAGATTACGTAGGTTCATTTCGTTATAGGCGATGTGGTATTGTGACAGACCCATTTTCAGCCTACACAATAGATCAATAGCCCCCTTTCAGGCCACATCTCTTTTCATGAAAACATAGTGCGAAAATTCATTTTCTATGCATAAACGAAAACCATGATGCATGAACTATTAAGTGCTTACAGTAAACATACATCATACGTACCATCGAGACAATAAAAGTAAATAAAAGCATATCCTATAAAATAACTAATCCTAACTACCCAACCAAAACATTTAAACAATCAAGAATCCAATGATCCTCGACGCGACTTCTACGTACGGTGTAGGCCAATCAGCAAGAGTAAGTGGCGAGAACTTACCTGGTGTTTGTTGAAATTTAAACTCCGTTCACGAGCATTGTTCACCTAGGTAATTCATAACAGTTATCGTTAAGACGCGTTTAAACCTAAAACGTCCAAATTTATGAAATTCTTAACTAAGGAAAATTTCTAAAATTATAACTTAACTAATCGAGGAATTTTAACAACAATTAACGCTCGATACACCGAAACCACCATTAACGAGTTTTTCCAAAAACCCCTAAATTTCTCTAACCCTAAAATTTCTCACGATTCCATTTAACTTCTCCCAATAACGCTCGATACTTCTTTTACATTCGAAACTACGATAAACCTATCGATTTCAAACCTTAAATCACATTTTTAACGAAACCCTAACCGTTAAACGACTTGAAAAGTACGAATAAGCTTTCCAAAACCATAGAACCTTACCTAGAATGTCGTTTGGAGGAGAAAACACGAAGAACGGACGTCAATCGGAGGAAGAACCGGCGTCAAAAATGGAGGTCGTCGGAGGGAAGGCGATGAAAAGTCGCCTGGACGAAAAATCACAGAGGAGGGAAATCGTGAATGAGGGAGAAGAGAAGGAGAATTTTTGTAACGACCCCGTATCCCAGCAAGATATTGTCCGCTCTGGGGATTGGGCCGTAGCCCAATATCCTCCCCTCACGGCTTTGTTTGGTGAGAACTTCCCGGAAGGTCACCCAACCTGGAATTGCTCTCGCCGAAGCACTCTTAACTTCGGAGTTCTTATGGGATCCGTTGCCAATTGTACTCCAAAACACGTCTTACTATGTTGGAAGGGTCTCTTTACATATGTTTCATTTTCACATACTTCCCCAAGCGATGTGGGATTGTGACAACCCCCTCATTACGACCTGTCACCTTCCGATTCGCCCGCACGGACGTACCGCCATCCGGGTTCCGGTTCGTGCAGCCATCGTACACATACTTACACATCCGGGTCATCACAATTTTGTTTTTAATTAAAATTTGACTTGGCCAATTACCTTTTTGCCCTTCCTTCGATTTTCTATTAGTTTCCTCCTTTGTTTCGTTAATTGTCTAACGATTCGGTTTCTCTAAATCTCCTTATTTTGCCAATAAATCCAACTTATTACTAGTGTTCCATTAAAACTGTCCGTTCGCAAAACGGACCTCGTTTTTTACTTTTACCACAATATTCTTTATATTACGAGAACCGTAATTCTCGTAAAATTACCGTTAAACTCCTAAAATTTTCAAAATTTTCTTAAAATCCATATTAATTATTAGGATCGTAATAATGCTTTCTTTTTACCAAACCGACTTAATTTTACATAATTACAAAAATGCCATTATATAAACAATTCACAAAATCCCATAAAGAACCGGGTGTTACATATCGAGACCATGCAATGCGCTGTCCAATTCCATCTGGGCTAGCAGATCTCGCACTTTTACTTGCCACAATTGAAACCTCGTATTCCGATCCTGCATCGGAACATCATACCTCATTGATTCAATCTTATCAAAAATTCTAAATATTCCACCAAAAATTATCAGAACCAATAAATCGCCCAAAAATCAGATATCCAACCAATATTTCAAAATAATCAATCTCCCAATATTTGGTCAAATGAAGGAATTTAAATTACTATGTTTCAGTTTTCGATGATATATCATATTTTTATTTCAGTTGAAACTTTGAATAAATTATGTTGACTTTATCGTTAATAAATTTTTATGAATTGTTTTAATTATGTATTTATTTCAATTTTGTCGAAACTATTTAATGTTTAAACGTTGTTTTAAAAGCTTCTGTGTATTTAATGTTTCAGTTATTATTTAAAGAGTCTTTCAACATTCTGAAAATTAGAGTTATAATGCTCGAATTTAAACCTAATTTGAAAAATCAATTTGAGAAATTTTTTTAGGATTTTCAAATCAGGGTTTTAAATTGAGAAAAATAAATTAAAAAATTTGGGGCGTTACATTCTCTCAAGTAAAATTCTTAAATAGAAGGAAGCTATGAATGTTGAATTGAGGGCTCTTGAAATCAACAAGACATGGACTTTGGTTCCTTCACCGGCTAGCAAATAGACCATAGGTTGTAAATGTGTTTGAAAAATAAAACTTAAAATTGATGGTTTGATAGAGCATTTATAAAGCTTAGTTAGTTGTTAAAGGTTATATGCAACCGAAGGAGTTGATTTTCTAGGTACTTTTTCCCCTATAGTAAAGTTGCTGACAGTGAAGCTCCTATTAGCTTTAGCATCCATTCATGGTTGGTCTATTACTTAGCTAGATGCTTATATCCTTTTTTTTTAATAGCAATGTAAATGAAAAAGTTTATATGTCATTGCCATCAAGATATTCAATTCTCAGGAGAATTCTTCAAACATTGTTTTCAAGTTGAATAAATCTCTATATGGTTTGAAGCAAGTTTCTAGGCAATGGTTCTTCAATTTGTTCAGTATTTTTTAGTAGTCGAAGCAAATAACTCTTTGTTTGTTCGAAGATAACAAGACATATTTCTAGTTGTCTTAATATATGTCGATGACATAATTTTAAGGGGCAATTCTACTTATGCTAGGGAAACAATTAAATCTTTTCTTAATAGCAAATTAAAACTCAAAGACTTAGGAGATTTACACTTCTTTCTTGTTTTAGAAGTTGCACGTTTAACCTGTACGGATTAGACGCCCTAATCCAACTTGTAAAGAACGATCGAGAAAATAAGAAAAGAAAAACACATAGATATATAGTGGTTCACTCTCGTTGTGAGAGCTACGTCCACTGGCCGCTTACAGATTTTACTAAGAACAAAAACGAGTTACAATAGTTTTTGCCTCTCACGTTCACACTACACTTCAATAACCTAAATATGTCTTTATATATTAGACGAATTAGGATTACGAAATAACCAGGTACATATGATCAAAATACCCTCAGCACTAGAGAAGGCTCCATAACTCAACAATCTCTCACTTGGAGACTAATCATATCATATCTCCATCTGTAGCGGCTTCATTTCAATATCTCATCCAAGAAGTCCGACTAAAGTTGCACACAACTTCAGCTTCTCACTCGTCACAGCTTTCGTCAACATATCAGCTGGATTCTGACTCACTGGGATCTTCTCAAGCGCTAGTACTCCATCTTCTAAGGCGGATCTGATAAAGTGATAACACACCTGTATATGCTTTGTCTTGCCATGATAAACTGGGTTTTTTGCCAAATGGATGCACTTTGGCTGTCACAATGCAATACACTCACATCGTAGTTTTGGCCTAACTCGCGTAAGAAAGGCCGTAACCACATCATTTCCTTCGCGGCTTCTGTCAACGCAATATACTCAACTTCACTACTAGAAAGAGCAACTATATCTTGAAGTCTCGAAACCCAACTCATTGCGGTGTCACCTAAAGTGTAGACATAACCAATCCTGCTCTTACTACTGTTAACATCACCACCGTTATCAGTATCCATGTATCTATCTAAACCCAAATCTGACTTTCAAAAACATAAAGCAAAATTTGAACTTCCCTTCAAGTATTACAAGATCCACTTTACGGCTTCTCAATGTTTCCTTCATGGATTACTCATAAACTTGTTGACAACTCCTACTGCATGTGCAATGTCTGGTCGTGTGCAAACTATCGCGTACATGAGACTGCCAACATCAGAGGCATATGGAACAATAGTCATATAGTCCTTCTCTTCATTGGTCAAGGGTAACTGATCTTTGGATAATCTGAAATGACTAGCCAACGATGTAGTGACTGGCTTAGCATCGTGCATCTTGAATCTGCTAAGAACCTTCTTCACGTACTCTTCCTGTGAGAGTTTGAGAACCTCCTTATCCTTGAAGATCATCATCCCAAGGATTTGTTTTGCAGTACCCAAATCCTTCATTGCAAACTCTTTAGATAACTTCCTCTTCAGCCTGTCAATCTCATGCAAGCTTGCTCCAACAATCAACATATCATCAATGTAAAGGAATAGAATAATGTAGGAATTATCAAACATTTTGATGTAGCAGCAGTGATCGGCTTTACATCTCACAAAATTGTTACTTTTCATCAAGCTATCGAACCTTCTGTACCATTGCCTTAGAGCCTGTTTCAAGTCATACAAGCTCTTTTGAAGCTTACACACAAGCATCTCTTTATCTTTCACCTCAAAACCTTGTGGTTGCTACATGTAGATCTCTTCGTTTAAATCACCGTGAAGAAAAGCAGTTTTCACGTCCATCTGCTGAAGATGAAGGTCTTCTTTCACAACCAAACCCAAGACAGTTCTGATCGTCATCAACTTCACCACTAGTGAGAAGATCTCGGTGTAGTCAATATCTTCTTTCTGTTGGAAACCTTTGACATACCTAGCCTTGTACCTTTTGCTCCCATCATGTTCTTCTTTAATCCGGTAAACTCATTTGTTATGTGGTGCTTTCTTACCCTTCGACAACTCAGTCAATTGCCAAGTTTGATTTGACTTCAACGAGTTCATCTCATCTTTCATGGCTGCCACTCACTTAATTGAATCATTAGACTGTGATGCTTCCTCATAACATCCTGGTTTGCCTCTGTCGGTCAACATGATGTAATTAAGAGACGGAGACCATCTCTGGACTGGTTTGCTGATTCTATATAATTTTCATAGTTCTACAATCGGCGTTAGCAGATTTACCTCTGGAGCCACATTCTCGTCAACTTCTTCTTCAACAACACCCTGATTTTCTTTGACAGTCGAAGTATTATCAGCTGAAAAATCTCTCAAGTTGACCACAATACAGAACTCCCACTGTCAGAAGTCTTACCAACAACATCTTTGTAAAGGAACTGCTCGTTGAAGATGACGTTCCTGCTGTGAATGATCTTCCGATTTTGATTATCCTAGAAATGATAACCAAACTCGGCATCACTACAACCAATAAGAAAACACTTCCTAGATTTCGGATCAAATTTGTTTCTATCAGAATCATCAAGATGAACATATGATAAGCAACCAAACACCTTTAGAAAAGAAAAGTTTACCTTTTTATTGCTCTAGGATTCTTCTGGAATTTTGAAAAGTAGAGGCACGGAGGGTCCTTTTTGATCAGATAGGCTGCAGTGTTGACTGCATCTTCTCAAAAGGTTTTAGATAGTCTGGCGTGCAATCTCATGCTCTTTGCACGTTCATTCAGCATTTTGTTCATCCTTTCAGCTACTTCATTCTCTTGAGGGGTTCGAGGAATAGTCTTCTCCATCTTGATCCCATTCACAGCACAATACTCTTTAAAATCGGCGTCGATGTACTCGCCTCTGTTGTCAGACCTCAAACTGTGACGACCCTTTAACTATTCCTTATTTTCTCGTATATTTTTTTTTTTATACTTAAAAAAAACTTTAAACCTAAAGTTCGTGCGGAAATAAAATTTTTAAAATCAAAATTGTTGAAGTTTATGCTTTTAAATCAATCGACAAACTTAAAAACAATCTAAATAAAACTTAAATAATTAATTAAAACAATTAAAACTTTATTAAAACAATATTGAAAACTATAAAATCTGAATAAGAACAATCGGCCAGCGAAACCAGGGGCAAAAGGGGGCAATCGCCCCTTAAAACGTTGGGGCGATCGATCGCCCAAAATAGGCGATCGATTGCCCAGTGGCGATCGTTGCATGGCGAACGATCGCCTTTCGGCGTTCGCTTTACTGCCAGCGATCGTCGCGCATCGCGCGACCAGAGGAAGTGGCGATCGATCGCCCAGAACAGGCGATCGATCGCCATGCTCTCTGGAATTTTTCCAGAGAGCACAGCTCCCTGGAATTTTTCCAGAGAGCACAGCTCCCTCTTCTCCCTTTCTTCTTCATTTTTCCTGCATACTCCTTACCTCTTAACCATTTCTTTTACAGCAACTTCCAATATAACAAACTTTTCCTTTCTACGTACATCTCATACTTCAACAATCCCTCGTTTAACGACTCTAATTGCGTTTAAACAAAATACATTTTCATGAAAACGAACTGCATGGATATGTTTAAAAACCGAACATATCCCTATTATCAAACATTTTACAAAACAAGTTTCTAAAACGTTTAAAAACTTTAGAACGTAAACCTATCAACTAGTCAGAACCAAACATCCTAAAATGTTCTAACTATACAATTTTTCCTACGATCTAACTACCGTGTCCCAAAATATCTTTACATGATTCCCCACGGGTCAAAACGCACCGACTGCCCAGCGCACTCCCACAGGCCATCCTCCATCAACTTGTACGATCGTCTGATAGAGGGAATTCCTCCTCACCTGGATCTATGTCACCTACACCATAAAGACACCTATGAGATAAAAATCTCAGTAACCTCTACGTAAATGCTAATGCATGATCATGTATGCTCAATACTATGAAAACCGTCCATGTCAATGCATATATCAGTGCGTGTCAGTCTATGGTTATCGGAAACGCTCAACAGATGGATAGGGCACGTCCAGCGGTTAGACAGCCCACACCATCTGAAGGGAGGAAAACTCGCTCACCACGGGACACCAGGTCTGAACCTTATCCCCAATAACCCCATGTCATTGTTGTTTACCGTGATACTTTACTTGCCTTTACGATGCATGTTTTTTTCATGAAATCCGTGCATAAATTCATTTTCATGATATTTTTAAAACCGTGATGCATGAACAGTTCAATATAAACATACATGAAGAGTATACCATTAAAACTCGACAAATACCATTAAAACAATCAACCTATAAAACAACTAAACCTAAACTACCCAACCGAAATAATTAAATAAACACGTCACCAAAACTCCTCGAAACGACTTCGACATACGGTGTAGGCCTATCGGCTAGAGTAAGTCACGAGAACTTACCTCGTGCGCGTTGACTTCAAGCTCCGTCCACGAGCGTCGTTTACCTAAGCAAATTCGCAATTTTGTCGTTAAAACGAGTTTAAACTACTAAACGTCCAAATTTAACGAAACTTTAACTAAAGAAATTTCCTAAAGCCCTAATTTGACTCATTGAAGCATTTTATCAAGCAATTCACGCTTGCGAAATTACAAAACTCCATTAATGGAGATTTCTCAACCTCAAAATCCGGTTTTCTGACCTAAACACCGCATACACTCTAAACTTCGTCCATTAACGTTTAATACGTCCATTATATTCATAACTACGATAACCCTACTGATTTCTAACCCTAAATCGCATTTTTCACAAAATCCTAAACGAACCCTAATCGTTTTTAACTCCACAAAACTAAGAATTAAAGCCGAGAAACGTTAGAGACTTACTTAGAACCGTGAATGGAGAAGAAAACACGAAGAAACTTCGAAGAACGGAGGATGAATAGTCGACGGAGGTGAGAATCACGTGCGAGGGAGAGGGAACTGTCAAAGGAGAGAAAGAAGAATCGTGAGTGTGGAGTGCTGGAGAAGAAAGGGTTGATGTTTTTAATTAAAATTTTACTTGACAAATTACCATTTTGTCTTTCCTTTGATTTTCTATTTGTTTCATCTTTCGTTTCGTTAATTAACTGTCGATTCGTTTTCTCCAAGTTTCCTTACTTCACCAATAACTCCAACTTATTATTAGGATTTTATTAAAACTGTCCGTTCGTAATTCAGACCTTGTTTACTATTTTTTTACCAAAGTATCCTTTATATTACGATAAACGTAATTCTCGTAAAATTAGCGTTACGACTCTTATATTTATGAAATTTTCCTAAAATCCATATTAGTTATTAGGATCATAATGACGCTTTCTTTTTACAAAACTGACTTGATTCGACATATTCAAAAATGCCATTTACATTAAAATAATAACATTCCGTACAGCCGGGTATTACACAAACACTTCACCTTCAGATTCGTTTCATTCTCAACCAAAGCCTTCCACTTTTTGAAAACACTGAATACATCAAATTTGTTCTTCATGAAGTAGACTCATACCTTTCTTGTTGAATCATCTATGAACATCATATAGTAGTATGATCCACCAAGAGAAGAAACAGGTGCAGGTCCCCACACGTAAGTGTGCACCAATTCCAGCCTTTTCTTTTTTAGCTCCTTACCAACCTTTAGGAAACTAACACGTTTTTGTTTCCCAAAAATGCAGCTTTCACATAGCTGATACTCGACAGACTTCAGCTTCAGAATCTGACCATTCTTGACAAGAAGCTTCATTTCTTTCTTGCTCATGTTGCCCAACCTGCAATGCCACAAATCTGTGTTCTTCGAGCTATCAACAACAGCAACTGTGTCTCTGCATGTAGAAGTCATGTATAAGGTTCCTATTTTGTGACATCGAGCGACGACCATCACTCCTTTAGTTACCTAAAAATCATTGTTTTCGAAACTGACATTGTGACCTTCACTAACAACCTGTCCAACTAAAATCAGATTGCGCATCAACCCTGACATTACTAATATTTCAAACAGACTCGTTTGCCATCTTCAGCTTAATGTCACCGATGCTCACAATATCCAATGGCTCACCATCTACAAGGGAAACTTTTTCATAGTTTCCAGCCACATAATTCTCCATTAATTCTTTGTGTGAGGTGGTTTTAAACGACGCTCCCGAGTCCAAAACCCACGAGTCTATCGGGCTGTCGACTGAAAAAAGCAATGCGTCAGTGATGTTTTTCGTTACTGCATTTGCTCCATCACCTTTGTCATTTCTGTTCTTCTTCGGTGCTCTGCAATCCTTTTTCATGTGACACTGTTTGCCACAATTCTAGCACTCAAGTGTTCGTTGAAACTTGGATTGACCTCTTTCATTCTTTGACTTGGATCTGTTCTTGCCCGGTTGAAGTTCTATCTCTGTTTTCAACATTCAGAGCTGAGCTTTTCGATATTTCACCATAATCAATCTTACGAACCTCATTGGGAAAAATGCGATCTCTCACATCTGTAAATACCAATTTCGCGCTTTTGACTGAGTTACTAACTGCTGCCCTCATAGGCTCCCAGCTGTTCGGTAGAGACGTCAACAAAATTAAGGCACGAACCTCATCGTCAAAATCAATTTTCACAAATAGCAATTGATTCACAATCGCATTGAATTCATTCAGATGTGCTGTGACAGAAGTACCATCAACCATCTTCAGATTAAAAAATTTCTTCATCAGAAATATTTTATTATTCGCGGAAGGTTTCTTGTACATATCAGAAAACCTTCATTAGACTCGCGGTGGTCTTCTCCTTCGCCACATTGTGAGCAACATTTTTGGCTAGCGTCAGTTAGATGACTCCCAAAAACTGTCTGTCAAGGAGATTCCATTCACTGTCTTCCATATTCTCTGGCTTCGCACTCAATGCAAGATGAAGTTTTTTTCCGTACAAGTAATTCTCGATTTGCATTCTCCAGAACGCGAAATTCGTCCCATCAAATTTTCCAATACTGTGTCCTGTACTATCGTTGTTTGCCATCGTTATCAAAAAAATTCCTTTTTAAAATCAGAATAAATCTCTCATTTTATGAATAATTTTTGATCGATAACTCAACCCCCGAATTTCAATACCAGAATATCTGAACAACAACAATAACAGAAAATTCCAAATAAATATTCACACTGAAAATTTCAGAAGGAAATAGCTCCTCTCTGCTTTGCGTCTTCGGCCGTCGAGGGTTCTCTGTGCTCGTTTCTCTCCTTTGAACGAGGCATCACCTGTTTCTTCTTCGCGGCCGATAACCCTTTGCTCTAAGGCTTCTGTTTTTGCTTCGTTGTTCTTTGCGGCTGACATTGAAGAGTTTCTTTGTCGTGAACGGTGGCGAGGTTTTTTCTTCTTCCTCTCGGGAAAGGTGGCAGAATGGGTTTTGTTTTTTCTCTGCCGGACGGCGGACAGCTTCTATTCTTCTTCCTCGGCAGCAGATGGCGGTCGGCGAGGCGTGGTCTGTGAGGTCGACGGCGGCACTTCACGGACGGCGACTGGCTTCCTGGGGCTACACTGTTCTTCTTTTTCACTGTTGAAGAAGAACAGAACAAAAAGGCTTTCCTTTTTCTTTTCTTTTTTTTCCTTTTTCCTTTTTCATTTTTCATTTTTCATTTTTCCTAATAATGGCAATTTCACCAAAAAAATTACAAACCCGAAAATTCGTTCGATACCTTCGAAAAATCAAAACTTGATTTTCGGAAACCTTCAACTTGCAGCTCTGATATCAGTTGTAAGGATTAGACACCATAATTCAACTTGTAAAGAACGATCGAGAGAATACGAAAAGAAAAACACACATATTTATAGTGGTTCACTCTTGTTGTGAGAGCTACATCCATTGGTCGCTAACAGATTTCATTAAGAACAAAAATGAGTTACAATAGTTTTTGTCTCTCACACTCACACTACACTTTAATAACCTAAATACGTCTTTATAAATTAGACGAATTAGGGGCTACGAAATAATAAGGTAAATATGACCAAAATACCTTCAGCACTAGAGTAGGCTTCATAACTTAACACAAACAAAAAACTATTTGCTAATCAAAGACATTATACACTTGAGCCATTGAGTGATGCAAGATACATTGGCGTAAGCCTGCATCATCATCAATGGATCACGCTCTTAAACTATCTTCTAAAAAGAGCAAATTAGTTGACGACCAGAAGATCTATCATCGATTGATTGGTCGTTTGGTGTATCTTACGACCACCAGACCTGATATTTTTTTCATGTTATATTAGACTGAGTCAATTTCTTGATAAACCAAGACGTGATCATCTTCTGGTAGCTTATCAAATTTTAGGGCATCCCAAAAATACTGTTGGCAAGAGTTTGTTTTAACCTTCTAATTCTTCATTACAACTCAAAGCTTTCTCTGACTCCAACTGAGCAGCGTGTTAAGAAATCTGTTACAGGGTGCTGCATACTCCTTGGTGACTACTTGATCTCTTGGGAATCAAAGAAATAGCTTTTGGTTTCTCGTTCCACAGCTGAAGCAGAATATCGAACGATGGCGAATATTACATGTGAGTTTATATGGCTACAAACTTACTTTGTGATTTACATATTTCTCAATCACATACTGCCAATTCTATTTTGTGATAATCAAGCAGTAGTACATATTACTGAGAACTCTGTGTTTCATGAACGCACATAACAAATCGATGTTGATTGTCATGTAGTGCGACTTCAGTTGAAGCTTATAATCCTAAAGACTTTGCATGTAACATCGCACCATCAACTCGCCAATCTGTTCTCAAAAACTCTCCATCCAAGTCAATCTTGTTTTCTTTTGAGCAAAATAAGGGTGTTAAAAATTCAATCTCGGAGAGTATTAGATATCAAATCTGTGACCCATCTTAGATATTATCAAACATCCATTAAGAATGTTCAATTTGTTTGAAATATTTTCTGTTTCGAAATTGTTCACTCTATTTACTCCATAAAATTAACGTTGACCCACCCTTTTCTACACAGAATCTACCAGTTTATTACCTTTTCTTACCACGTTGGAACCAATTCAAACCGTTCTTTCTTGGGTTTTGAGTTGTTTAATACTTGTGGTTAGATGACATATCATGAAACGTTTGTGATTAATTATCCTACTGAGAAAGAAGAGGATGATGTGGCTGTGGCCGGGTTCTGAAATTATTCATTTGATGGAGCGTCCTAACCCCGACCCATTACTGAACAATCTGAACATGGAGGCAGAGATCGCCATACTTGCATTGCAATTACAGATGAAAGTCATCTTCGACGAAGCGGTGAGTTTCTCCTCCATTGTTGTCATCAACCAATGGAGGCGGCAAATGAATGGTGATTATTTTGCAAGCATTCCCTATACTCTTAGTCATCCTGGGAGGCGAGCAATGTTTGCTAAATTTTTATGAGCGCAAAATATCCAAGAGTAAGTGACAACTTTTTGAACAAAAGACTTCTGTTATTGTCGGATGACAATTTTAGACGCTCATTCTTACATTTACTGGCTCTATTTTGTGCCCACTTAGTTTCATAATTGGTTCCAAACATATCTCAGTCGAACTGTTTTTTAGTATTCAAAATCGAGTGCATTATCAAGAACGTGCGTGAAATTGAGTGAACCAAAATAACTACTATAGGTTTAAATGACCAATGTAAACAAAAAACATGACACATTTGACAAACATGACAAAGTGCAAACACAACTTTGGTCATAAAAGTTGTCTAGAGTACAAGTTGTCCACGGGCCCTGTATTTGAGGGATATATTGTGCTTTCTCCTTTGTATAATAACCATAAAATGTGCAATTAATAAAACATTTATTCTGAATAGCAGCATATACAAGCTTCGTCTTATACAGAGAGCCACTAATCTACTCGAGAATAGTTGAACTCTGTGTCAACACAAATGTCAGCCATGGCCAAGATACCACCTGGTGACAGTTATAAAACAGCCACCACTACTACATTTCAAACCTCATCAGCATATAACAATGCAACAAAACTGTAGATTGATTCACATAATACCACACTCATTGTAATTCATCGACACTACTCAAAAAGTGGTAATGAAGAAGAACGGTATTCAAACCGAGTACTGTCCATTTTCATAGATAAAAACAAAATCACTACAACTAAAATCCGAAACTTAAACAAAATAGTTTAAAACTTGACAAAAATTTAAATTATCCACCCTTTACCAAACAGTAAGCCAGAATAAATAGGAGCAGGATATACAATCTCATCCAAGATAATAAAAGAATTCCGAAGAACTACAGAACATTTCGCATTTCCAAGTGCCCAAATGAATCTCTGATTTCACCAACATTGCCATGACATAAACAAGACAAATGAATACAACTCTTCCTAGTAAGGAAATAAAGCAAACAATGTTTAGCCAGTTCAAGTTGCTCAAGCAAAAAAAGGGAACTTTATCAAATTATAAAAGTACAAGCCCCAGTTCAGATGGTTTCAATGCTTCCCGAACCCGATAATTATAAAGATAATAATGAAGTTGCCCATCACCTGGTCCAAATTTCAGTTCCTTCAAGAAAGACTCGTTTCGCATGACATCTAAAGCATTGAAGACGTCAAAATCTTTCTGCTTTGCCACAACAAGTGCATCATTCATCAACTGAAGTAATGGGGTCTTAGTCGAGACATTGTAGTATGAATACGCGGCTTTCAATGTAGAGTAAGTCTGATTACCAAGGATAGAGGAAGGAAGAGTGTAGAAGCTGCAAAAATCAGTGATTTCGTGATTCTCTGGGCTCTCAACCAAGAAACTATCCACCACATTCTCTGTTGGAAGTAGCCAATGCTCCACATCATTTTCATCCAGATCAGGAGCAACAACAAACTGCCTTAAATAGTTTCTAAGCAATCTAGTTACAGCAGGTACATCACGTAGCTCCATCTTTCTAAATCCAGGAGTAGCTGGTGAATCAGGTAACTTGTAAAGTTTTATTGTTCGACTCATTGTCATCCTAGCACCAAGCCTTGAAAACCCAACATCAATCAGCTTCTTCGGGTTCAATGATCGATGCCAATATTGGCAAGTTGTTATGGGGGTAGGAAGAACCACTCCCGCTGTATAAGCGGCCTGCCATATGTTCTCCAAGTGAACCCGCCTAGTGACCTCCTTGATCATTACAGGTGCAAGTCTCTTTGATCGAAGCTTCTTATGAACACACAAGAAATTTATTTCAGCCATCATTACAACCTCGTCTCTCACGCGGATCTTAGCAGGTATGCCACTAATGAAAGCAACAAGCTTTTTTGAAGCTTTAGCACGAACACCAATATGCCAGCTACTGAAATAACCTGGTGGGTGCAATGCCCACCTAAGAAACTCCTTGGAATAATTGAACCTAAACATGTTCTCATCATCCTCAACATAATTATTCTTCAATAGGTTATATACCTCAGAGCAGATATCATCAGAATTCAGGTCACATGTAGTCCATTCATAAGGATTGGGGAGATTATAAGGCTCTTGTTTGATTTCAGACGATGGGGTTGGGGGTTCAATTGCACCCTCGGGTAAACTCGAGTCTCCTACATCCTTGAACTGCCCGACAGGTTGAGTCTCCCAAAACTTGTGTCTCTTGCTAATAGAGATCGAGTCTTGAATCCTTTGCACTAGGGTGTCCAATGAGCCATCATCCTTGGCAATTTGGTTAACATCGGAATCTTGACCCGAGTTTTCCTTTGGCGAACCGGTAGAATGATTACTATCATCCATTCCGACAAATTATTTCAAAAAACTCGATCCAAATAATCTGTCAAAACAATCCAATCAATATATGCAATTTAACCCGAGATAATAAAAAAAAAATCATTCCAAATGATTAACTAAAGGGGAAAAAAAAGGCAAACAATCAAAACCACACCATGTGCGAAGATTTAGAGCAAAATCAATCAGAATACATCTCATAGAGAGGATTAGTAGACGGGGAAGATAGAATCGAGAGACAAAAAACTCCACCGAAAGTATAAAAGAAAAAACAAAATAAATATCAGAAATTGCAGAAAGTTTTAGATCAGAAAACTAACAATTACTCGAAGAACAGCTTCCAAAATGGAGGATGAAGGCAATGAAAAGGTGAGAAAAGAGAATCGGATCTTTAAAGAAGGATAACGGAGTAGGTCGCGTCCGAATACGATGCGAAAGCTTATTTAGGGTTAATATACAAACATTGCTCTCTCTCCCTTGCTACCAGCTTTGGAGACGGCGATACCATGTCGAGAATTGCAAGGCGCATTACGTTGGCTTGGACTTTTCGTTTGGGTTTGGCATCCTTGAACTGCCCGACAGGTTGAGTCTCCCAAAACTTGTGTCTCTTGCTAATAGAGATCGAGTCTTGAATCCTTTGCACTAGGGTGTCCAATGAGCCATCATCCTTGGCAATTTGGTTAACATCGGAATCTTGACCCGAGTTTTCCTTTGGCGAACCGGTAGAATGATTACTATCATCCATTCCGAACCCGACAAATTATTTCAAAAAACTCGATCCAAATAATCTGTCAAAACAATCCAATCAATATATGCAATTTAACCCGAGATAATAAAAAAAAATCATTCCAAATGATTAACTAAAGGGGAAAAAAAAGGCAAACAATCAAAACCACACCATGTGCGAAGATTTAGAGCAAAATCAATCAGAATACATCTCATAGAGAGGATTAGTAGACGGGGAAGATAGAATCGAGAGACAAAAAACTCCACCGAAAGTATAAAAGAAAAAACAAAATAAATATCAGAAATTGCAGAAAGTAAAGATCAGAAAACTAACAATTACTCAAAGAACAGCTTCCAAAATGGAGGATGAAGGCAATGAAAAGGTGAGAAGAGAGAATCAGATCTTTAAAGAAGGATAACGGAGTAGGTCGGTCCGCTTGGGCTTGGGCTTGGGCTTGGGCTTCTTCTTTTTGAAGTCTAATTCTTATACATTTATTTTTGAGTAAATTATTATTTAATCCCCTAACTTAGGAGATACAACGAACTCTTACCATACTTTTATTTAGGTTCAAGTTCAAAAAAAATTCCTAAATTAGGTGTGTAGTGACAAGTTGAACTTTAATCTAACTTCGTTATCAAACTAACTCTTAATTTATTCTACGTTAACAAATTCATCGTTTCCGTTAAACTTTCCTTTAAGCATTGGGAAAAATAAGAGTAAAACAATTTATCTTGAGATCAGGCTTATGAGGTTTAAGGTAGACACCCAGAAATAAAAGAGTGAAAAATTGTCTCGAGAGCGGACTTTTGGAGTTCACGACAAACGCCTGAAAATGGAAGAATAGAAAAATGTTTCGGGAATGGATTTTTGGGATTCAAGATGGACACATAAAAATAGAAGAGCAGTAAAATGTATCGGAAGTGGGCTTCTGGGCTTCCAGAAAACTGTCCAAAAATAGATTTTGCTTCAAAAAATGCACTGAAACAGATGACCTCTAAACTCTTGCTCTCAAATTTAACGGAAAAATAAGCGAGAAAGACGAGCTTTAACAAATAATAGTTTAAGAGTTAGTTTGTTAACGAAATTAGTTTAAGGGTCATTTGATGACTTAGATTTTGAAATTTGTCTATTTCTTGGTATAAGAATTAGAAGATAAAAGTGGAGGGAATAAGGAAAAATTTGTATTTTAATTCGGTCTTCACAAAATAGTACACATTATTAGTCATTTTAACTTTAATTTTGAAATTTTAGATTAAAAATAAATTAAAAAAAATTAGACGACATAACATGAGATTAGATTTGTTTGAAGACAGTGGAGCACCGACAAAGGCAATATTCAAGTCAAAGAGGAGCGTTGTAGGCTTCTGCTAGCTTCCATGTTCGAGCAATAAAGTCGACCCCTTTCAGGGAAGATTCAACAGATGGAAGATTTCAGATCTAAATCATGCGGCGATGGAAGAATGCAGATGCAGAGCTACTATCCTAGTGGAGGTGGTCCATCGACGGCCACGAGTAATGTGCAAGATTTCAGATGTTACAGCGCGTCTTACGCTTCTTCTGTTCATCCCACTCAAACCCAGGTCGGAAACGATTTGAAGTTGAAGAAGGGGAAATCGAACGAATGCGGTTTTCTCGAAGAGCTGGAGTTTTAACGATCCGGAGCTGCAGAGGCGGAAAAGAGTTGCTGGTTATAAGGTTTACTCCGTGGAAGGGAAGGTCAAAGGATCGTTCCGGAAGAGCTTCAAGTGGATTAAGGAGCGGTGCTCTAGGGCTGTTTCCGGCTGGTAAATAGCAATCCGTAGTACTTTTCTGCTCTGTTTTTCCCGAAATCTTTAGATCTGACATCGATCTTCTATGAATTGAACTGATTTGTATGTTTGGTAAGAACTTTATCTGTTTACGTAAATCATTTATATGGAATCTCAAAATTTCTTACTCTTCTCGACTGTTTATTCATCCTGCTCGTCGGACGATCTGCTCATCGGTATAATTTAGACCCATTAACTGGAGGAGGTGTTTGTTTTAGAAGTTCTTTCAACTCTTTCATCAATTTTGGCTGGCTTCTTCGGCTTCCTCTCTCCATGAGCGTAATTCATACCCAGTTCTTGACCTTACTCGTGCATCTGTAAATAGAGCTTCAAACTCACCGTCGGCCGGAGTCGAACGCATAAAGAGGCACCTTTAAGTGTCTAAATCAGAGTTCATTTCTTTTCAATTGAGTTTTACAATTGGTAATGGATGAAGAATTAAAGAAAGAAGGGAAAAATAGCCAAATTTGAATAAAAGAACAATAATTAGCATCAGAGCCATAGCTTTGTTAGCTTAGCAGGCAGAATGAATTGTGGTCCTTGGGCTCGGAAGGCCCATATTGGCAATCCTAGGAGACAGCCGAACTTTGGGGCTCGGCCGTGGTGACGGAATAGGTCCATAGTTTAACACCGGCCCAGAAGCCGATCGGGGCGATAGGTTGACATGTTCCAGTGCTCTTGACTGAAGCACTGCAGGGTAGTCCCGCACACATCCGATCCGAGGACCAGCCCCGGTGGTCCACTTACACGATAAGCGCTTACTCAAGTCATAGATTGGCGGTTTTTTGTTCGAGTCGTCTAATTTTTTCGGTTCTTGATGAACGGTAGTGATTGCCACCCTTTCAACAGTCCCGCTGACTTTTGCTTGATTAGACGGTGTAGATTCGACGAAACTGACAGCAGGTTGCTGTTTTGGCTGCTCGTCAATTAGATTATATGGACTATCATCATCAACAGCACACATCTGGAGGGAAAAATAACGACCAATTATTCTCCATAAAATCTTCATATTCCTGATGATGGCGTCGAAATGACCAAACCCATTAACAAAAAGACCAAAAAAATTCACCTTAACATTAGAAAGATCTACGTTGTTTTCCACTAGGAAGCTGATAAACTCTCTGAAATTCTCCTCTGTAGGGTGATAATGTCCACTGTATGGCCAAATTGCCTAAAACAAGCCATCAACAGAACATAAGCATTCTACTTTCACAGAGAGAGAGAGAGAGAGAGAGAGAGAGAGAGCATGCATGATCATATACCTGAAGTGCACCGTCATGGGCGACTAATCTTCCGGCAGCGGTGGTAGCACCACCGGAGAGGAAGCTCGAGTGCTGAAACACACCTTTCTTCTTCTGACCTACGTACAAAGCTCGACTCGTGCTTAAAACAAATATCCACTTGGACCCTTCTTCAGTTTGACAAAATTTCCACTTTGTCTGTACACCAGCTTTCCATTTTCCACTACCACCTCATATGCTTCCCTCTCTTTCTGAAATTCATAATCAGAATGAAAAGAGCTATAAAGATCAAAGTCAAACAAATTGAAAACTCTCAGAAACACTAGATGGCGAGAAAATAAAGCTCACCGGTCCAAGATATTTGATGCATTGACATTGCAGAGTTGCCCTCGGACACTTCTCAAGATTTATCTCTTTCCCATCTCCAATGTCCAACCTTCATTTGTTCACATAAATATCACAGTTTAGGCAGTGCATTCAAAGATATTATTACCACTATATGAGTAGATATAGGTCCCACATGGTTGAGATTGGTAGCCGGGAAAATGCAGAAAACAAACAAGAAGATGGAGTTTTCATCGCTCTAAGTTCTCGTATTTCCGCGTTTAGTTATGGAAATAAAAACAAAATTAGAAGATTCCAATCTTTTTTTCGTATGTACCAGTAAGACAAACATCATGTAAAGTTCTTACCAGTAAAAGAAGGGTTGAGAGCTCTCGCTTTCGAACCAGACATCATAGTATATATGCAAATTGTGGCCATACCGATGTCGAGGATCAATCTGATTACGAAGCAGGAAAAGAAATCACACAGAAAGTTAGATCATTCATTGACTTTCATCTAACTTGATATTTTCGTATCTTTTCAACTCGAAATATGATCAAGTGAAGCTAAAACTTTGTGATTGGGAAGAGAGAAAAAACTTACAGCCTCAAGCCAGTGTTGAAGGGCCAACTTTTTAGCCTTTTCATCCTTTGACAATCCCTTTCCAACCTATATAATACATATACGAAAGCCGTTTCGATTGGAAAAGTGAAGAAAAAACTATGGTTTGAACCTGAAATGGGCAAAATTTATACCTTAGCAGCTCTAGTCAGAGCCCTTGCCCACCGAGAAACGGCTGTTTGCGGCTTCTCGACATCAAAAAACGACACCGAACTCTGCTTTAAAGCTGCAGAATCTAATGCTTTCCACCTAAAACGTTCAAGCCAAAATTTATATCCAACCAAAATGAAATAAGTTAAAGGTTACTGTAGTGAGCAAAGATTTTTCAAAAAGACAAACCAGAGTTCTTCAACAACAACAGCACAATCCGCCAAATTTCTCCTAGTTCTGTAACTCTTGTACACTTTCTGAAGCTTAACTGCAGCAGCTTCAAGCTCACTCGCAGGCCTTGGCGAGAACATAATTGCAGGATCAGGCAGAGAACCAGCGGAATTTTGTTCTATTTTGGATTCTTTTTTGTTGTAATTTTCTCCCTCTTCAACAAGGCTCGTAAATGAAAGATTTGGCTGAAGAATCACTTTCTCTGGCTTGCTGCCATTCAAGTTATTTGCTTTCTTTGAATTGATCTTCATCGACCCATTCGTCCCTAAAATGGTTTCTGAAGCCATTTTCTTAAAACTCTGTGTTCTCAAGGTCACTGCTCCATCTTTAGAAGAGAAACTGATGTAGTGGGCCAAATCAAAACACCTTTGCTTCAGAATCTCTTTCCAGGGTGACAGTAGTATTGAAAGGGATAATCCCATCAGTTTGCTGCGCAAGTTTCAGCTTCTCTGAAAGAAATTCTCCGCCTGATCATCATTCATCATGACAGAAATTCAGCTCAAAATAGCAAAAATACAAAGAAGTTTCTAAGCTCTTTCAATGTATTTATACACAAATTGAAGCAACAAAGAGAAACTCTATTGATTAAACAAGCAAACGAGCATCGTCGCTATAACTACACAATAAAAAAAGAGGATGGCGGGAGATAATCTTACCTCAATTAGATTTTCGGGAAGTCTATTCTTGAAAAGATGTTTCAAAACAGATGAGTCTGATTCCGACAGCTCGTTTCCCAAATTTATAACCTCCAAGGAAACAAAAATTCCGCTGGCCCCTCAAACACGTGTCAAGAACAGTGAAAGAAGATGAAAAAACGACACAGAGAGGAGAAGCAGTCTCTGAATTGCCGTCCCGTAGAAATTAGGAACTTTTGACAATGAAGAAGAGCAGTGGGTGTGATTCAAAAGCACGGAATTTTGACGAATTCAAAGCTGGAAAACTAAGAAGTGAGGTTGCGAATGTGAAAGTGGGTTATAACGATAGTTGCCAGTTGGTTTTCTTCAACCCAGAGAAGGGAAGAGCCGAACAAGTGCGGAAATGGAAGCGGGAGAGAGAGAAATGAAAAGGGTGGTCAAAGAAAGTAAGCCTTACGCGGAGCTTCCTTGAAATTACAGCAATGGCCGAACATGGGGGTTTAAATTTTCCGCAAACTGAGTTGATCGCAGACAGAGGTCAATAAATGGTGGGTCACGATGAAGGCCAGTATCAATGGCATTGTTTATGTTATCTGCCACACCCACTGGCAATGGCTGCTGCCATTGTTTATTCGCGTGGCAATCAATAAACACTTCGGGGAGAGGAAAGAACGAAGAAGGTTATTCAAAGACAGATGATCTTAGTTTTTGGTATAAAAGTCTCGGGGATTTAAAAATTCAATACTTTATGTTCAAACAGTTCGTGCAGATTCGTTTCATTTCTCACCACCCGTTGCTTCTAGTTTGTCTGAGGTCGCGCCAATCCACAGTTTGATAAACTAAATTATATTAATTAGAGTAAAGTACAAATGAACGTTGAATTGGAAGAATTTGTTCCACTAATCTTTGATTTTTTTTTTAACAAAAATAATTTTAAATTTTTAAATTTTAAATCTTTAATTTTTACGATTTTGCTCAGTCGATTTTTGGTTGGTTTAGCTCAATTTGAGCTAATTTTGTTTAGTTTTTTGTAATTCTTAAAATTTAAATTAAAAAAAATGTCAGTTTGATTTAGTTACTATCGAAGTAAAACCGAACATGGTCAAATTTGTTCCTGGTGCAAATTTTAAGTTATTTTGTTAAAAAAAGATTATTTAAATTGGATAAACTCCTAAAGTGAAGGGTTTAATTATACTTTACCTTGTTAATTATTATTAATATTACGGTGAAGTGATTATATTTGCCAAATTGAAAAGCTTGTGGCAATTTATAAGTTTTCAAAAAAGATTGTATATATTCTTTGCCGAGATATGTAGAGTCAGCAAAAGGGTTAAACCAATAGATTTTTAGTGCATTATATATATTATTATTGTACTTGAGTTGCACAACTTGTTTTGTACTTACTTTTTAGAATGAATTTTTGTTATTTGCCCATTATTTTTTTACCTACCAGAGTTTTCCACGTAAATTTTAGCGTTCATTCTTTATTTTTCTTTCAATATTCGTATTGATTTTGACAATTATCGTAACGTAACTAGATATAAATTAACAACTAACTTAAAGGGTAACTTAATAAGAAGTTATCATTAAGATAGTACCATAATTTTTGTAGAAATATGTAGTGGTCGATTGACTGGCTTGGTCGACCCTTGGACTAGGCTGACCGACCAAGCAAGTCCAACCCGGTCGCCTGCTGTCCAATTTGGTCGACCACACTGGAGCCAAGTCGACCTCCACTGGAGTTCTGGTCAACCCTTGCAGAGTCTAAGTACCGCATAATGATATATTTAAAAGATAATTTTGTCTCTGAGGTGCACGGTTAATGATATTTTTCTTTTGACTTGGGTTCCTAGTCACGACTTAAGATCTATTTATTTTCTCTAATATTTTGGTTGGTATTTTATGTTGTTTTGTTTTAGGTGTCGATGATACTTTTGAATTCGATGCATGTTTCTGATAGCGCGTCTCAGCTAGTCGATAAGATTGTTGTCATCATTAAGGTAGAGTTTTATACTATTCGCATTGCATTGTATAATTTTCAAAACTTTATTTTGGTAAATTGTCACTTTATGAAAACGTAACGAGGTCTGATTGTCAGCACGTCAATTTTTACGTAGATGTATGTATATTTTACACATTTACCATTGACGCATGATATTTCATTTATTGTTATGAAATATGTGTTTAAGGATGAATCATAGACGGTTTTAGTGTCAAAACATCACAATACTATCATAGCATATCTTCTGCTGCGTGAAGATATTTTGCTCGTACGTTATGAAATAAGTAATAAGGCGGTAATAATACGCTCTTTGAGTTTCGAATTTCTAAGCACAATCATGGTGTATTTGTTGATTACAATTTATGAGTGGTGTCGTTGCTAACCATTGTTTGCTGGCCGCCTAAGGTAACGCTGTCAATTTTTCAAATCGTCGTTACCTTACTTACTCCTAGCACATGAGATGTTGTCTAGTCTTCGGATCGCCGCCTTTCTTGGAAGGGTCCTTGATTGACCCTTATTTTTCACTGTACCTATTTTTTACGGGATAATGTTGGGGTTATTTTTCTATAACTGTCTATGTATGTAGTCATATTTTCGAACTATACTACGAATGACTTGTGAAACTTGTTTTAAATAGTAAAAAAGATTTTGATGATTAAAAATCTGCCTATGGCTTGAGAAGCCTGCTTTAAAGAAAAAAAAAAAAAATTATCGATTGTAAATCATGCATAGTATTTGAAGTTCAATCATTATTTTGAAACGAAAGATAGATTTTTTTTACATGTATTGCATTTAGTTTAAGTTTTCTAATGAGCTAGTTATTCACTTCAAAGGACCATCTCTCTTAGATAAGAATCGAGGCGGCTAGGAGTAGTGATCATGGCAAGACAAAACCTCAGTTTTTCTTCCTCCTTGAGTGTTTACTTTTTTCCCTAGTGAAGGCTTATTAATTAATTTATTTGTTTATTCTTGCATGTTTAACTATTTAGTGTTTAATATTTTATTGATTGCATAATATTTCTTTAAATTTATCACTTTGTGGAGTTCAATACGTTTCTCGTGGGTAAGTGTTCAATCTAACTTCAAGTCTTCCACGGTAAATCCGAATCTTGGGTTGGACAACCGGGTTTTTTTAAGGATCGGATTGGATCGTTCGACCCGCCTCCAAATTGTGACAAAGTAGATAATCGGTGTCATTTTGATTTTTCTTTTCTATACTCTTTCATTGCAAATTCGTTTGGTTGATTGATTCACAAAGATGTTCAACATAGGGAGCGAGAGTTATATCGAGGGAGCATGTAAACGAATCAAATCTCATGTTAAATGAGAAAGATTTGGAAGTATAATTCATATATGGTGTTGAAAAAGAGAAAAAAAAATTAAACTAAACATCGAGATTCAACGAGGATTTTTTTTTTTTTGGGAAAAAAAAAATCACAAATTAGAGAAGAAAATCATATGTGAAAATCAAATTAAAACTATGACTTTGCTATTAAAGTTTATATATAGTTGTAAAACAAAGCAACGTCCTACATAAAATTTATAATGCGAGGTCATCAATTCAACTCAAAAAGAATTCGAGTCACTAAACTCTAACAATCTATACACATATACGAATTTCATAAAAGAAAATTCATAATACAGATATATCGATTCGACCCAAAAAAGAATTCATCCGGCGACTCTAAAACGTAAAATTTGATTAGTAAATGACCTGTCCAACAAAATAAAAAACGTGCAGGATTAAATTCAAGGCGAAGAAGACGCGAGTGAGTTCAAGCTGAAACGTCAATGTTGTGTGCTTTTTGAAGATTAAATCCAATGAGAAGTGATTGGATTGTCCGTTAGATGATGTGTTTTCCTGGAAGCACACGATGGTCGAATATATTATTACAATATATATTCATTATTTCAATTTATTATAATATTGTTTTGCAGAAGCATTTATTGGACTTGAAGTGCAGTCATCAACACAAGGCTTGTGATATTTCTTTACCAAACGTTTAGTGGCAGAACAAGCTTGAACGTTCAAGGCTGAAAATTCGCATTTCCACGTATTATGCATCATGATCTTTTACCAAATAATATAAATATATTTATGTTTACTAAGTTGTAATTGAAATAAATACAATAAGTTTTTTTTTTTTTTTTTTTTTCCGATTCGGTTTTGACTCAATTTTGGTTTTGATTTAGTTGGTTTAAACTCGGTTTTTTTTTTAGGTTTGTTAGGTTTGGTTTGTTTTTTCGTAATTTTTAAAATGAAAATAAAAAAAAATATAAATATTATAATATCTGTTCGGACCCGATTTTGAAAAGAAAAATTAAAAATCGAATGAAGAACTTCAATTTTACTCGATATGATTTCAAAATCAATTTTTTCAAAACTTAAACCAAACCAAAAGTATCAATTCAATTCAGTTTGCCATGTTCAACCTCAACCAGTTTCACCTCTAGCAATTATGCAAGAATACGTGGTTCGACTGTTCTTATTTTTAAGTTTTTTTTTTAGCCAACTTCAATAGTAATTTAAACCTTAGATTGAACATTGAATTATTTTTTTTGATAAACAAAACTTCTTTTTTATATAACTGTTAGCAATTGGAGTACTGTGTCAATTTATCTATTGAATTCAACATATTTATGCTATATTTTCATTTTATCAAGTGTTCTTAATCCAATTACTAACATTTCTAGCGATTTCTGCCTCAATTTCAAATTTTGTCAATTCCTTCTTTAACAATTTCGAACTTTGTCGATAGAGTTAAAAATCATGTTAAAAATCACTGCAAATATTAGAAATGAAATTAAAAACACATAAGTAAATAAAAATAACATAGTAAATAAGTATTAGATTTAAGGAAAAATTGATGTCAATATCAAAATTACTAAAATATGAAGATTATGTTTGTCAACAAAATAGTCTAATGTCTAATCGATAAATAAACCTAATCTTTAGAGTATAAATTGCAATACAACAAACATATGCTTTATTTGGTTAGAAATTCATAAATATATTTATCTTCAAAATTAATCGAGAGAATAATTTGTTAATACTTCATTTTTCTTTGTCGGAAAATTTTTTTACAAGAGAGTTTTACGTGAAGGGTGAGTTATAGTTGTATTTATTTTGCTAACTATGTCACATAATTTTGTTACCAATTACTAATTTGATATATTTACTTGTGTGATATTTTATGTTTGATTTTAAACTTTGGAAATCAAAGAAGTTGCCACCGTTCGCAAACTTGAGTTTATAAGCCAGCACCGTCGCATGGAGTAGTAGAGGATATGACTCGAGGATAGATTTGACTTTTCATTTAGTTATTAGTTCAGTTTTCATTAATCAGATAAAAATGATGGGATTATGAAAATGTTATATTTGCAGCATTGATTTATTAATTTAGTTATTTTATCAACAATGCTAGGTTTACCGTTTACATGAGGTTGGAATAAAGGTTTCCGATTTTCTGCTCCATTACACACTGCCCTGTAATGACCTGAACTCTGTCCCCTCTCTCTCTCTTTCTCTCCTTGTCGAGCGCTTTACTGGCTGCTAACTAGCCCAGTTCGCGTAACAGTTGTGCTACCAACGCTCTTGTCTGGTGAAAATGGTTTGGGGAAACTTCAAAACCTTGTTGTATTCTTGCTAATGTACGGGATGAGCGAGGATTTTTTTTTTTCGCCTTCTAGTTGTTCATTTTTAGTACAGAAACGTAGTGTTTTTGTTGTTGCTTCTCTTGTTATTCGTAATATGGCTTAGATTTCTCTCTGTTTCTTTGCCATTGAGTTTAGTTGATTTCTGTTTACACTTCCACCATTTTTTGCCAAATAATGAAGGGCGCGAAAACAAAACCGAAACCGAAACCCTAAAATGTCTCCTGTAAAAATTTTCTTTTTAGTTATGCTTCTTGTTTCCTGTGCCGAGTGCTTGTATATGTTCACTTCTTGATTTGGTTTCAGCTTGTCTGTTGGCTCGGGTGAAGGATATAGATTTTCGGAGAGGTCTCTATGGCGCGGCTTCTACGAAATGCAATTTCTCTGCAACGTTCTGTTTTCCGTCATGAGGTTTATATTTCTACTCCTTGCATTTTTCAAGTCAGTGTAAATTTCCTTCTTAATGGTTGCTCTTTAGAAGTTTGCCCGCCGTGTGATCACTTGGATGTCTGTCATGCATGCAGGGATTTAAGAGTGGGATATTGGGGTCATCTTCTCAAGTTTTCAGCTTTTCTTCAAAAGGTGTCTGCAGTTACTTTAATATTTAGGAAAGTAGATTAAAAGTTTCATGGTTGAATGTATTCTGATTGGTGCAACTCACTGAGGTTTATTGTTGCATTTATTACTTTGTTATGATTATGTTATGTCTGGTAATCTGAACTTGAATATTCTATGTAATTGAAGGTAAAAAGAAATCTAAATCAAATGGAAATGACTATTCGGAAGAGAATTTGTCAAAGAAAGAGCTGGCTTTACAACAAGCTCTGGATCAGATAACGACATCTTTTGGAAAGGGTTCTATCATGTGGCTTGGCCGATCTGTCTCAACTAAGCATGTCCCTGTGGTGTCCACAGGATCTTTTGCTCTAGATATTGCGCTGGGAACTGGTGGCCTTCCTAAGGTATTTTTGCTTGGAAGAGTGAAATTTTCTTGTTAAGTTATCTTTTATGCATCAGTGATGCTTTTGTTTATCTTTGGCCTTCATTTTCTGGTTTTGCCTCTTCATTCGGTAACGCTTGAATGTATTGCCTATATCATTATGAAAAAATGACATTGCTGCTTTGAGTTTTAGCTATGGTTTATTTATTAATTCTATTTGTGTAAGGCACAACAGTATCTAGACAACAAGCAGTTCTTCCTTGTGCAAATGTTTTGCACATTTTAGATGAAAAGCTGCAAAATTATGTTTGTTTAGGTGATTAGGGTGGAAGTTACATAGAAACTGACATCTACCTCCCTTCATGATATGTAGTTTTCTGTTTATGACATGACTTTTCTAGATCTTTTTAGGGACGCGTTGTGGAGATATATGGTCCAGAGGCCTCTGGGAAGACCACGCTTGCCCTTCATGTGATTGCTGAAGCACAGAAACAAGGAGGTTGATCTTAATTTTGTGCACAAATAATGTTTCGACTTATTCTGACTGCACATAGAATAATACCCTGTATTTTAAGATAATGCTTATAAGGATATATTCCTGCAAGTTGATTTGCTATTGTGATTTTTGTTTGCTTATTCATACCTAGAAACAATTCTTTTTCATCTCTATTTTGTTAGCTGGTCAGAACTGGAGTGGAGAAACCTCTGTTTTGTGATTCAACTCAGTAAAAATTGGTTCCGTACTATCAGTGTATGCCACAAATTTATTTAATGAAACTTTTAGGTCTAGTATTGTGGTTACATAACATAACTTTAAGATTATCGACCATAGCAAAATTGATGTACAAGTTTTTGGAAAAGAATAGTTTATATGTTAACCACTTTGTATGCAGTATAGTGGAAGATGGAAGGAGCGGTGAAATCTTTTATCTATTACCTGATTTTGTTAAATTTAATCACATCTTCTAGAATTATCATTTTCTTTTTGTCTATTTTGTAACTTAGGTTACTGTGTTTTTGTTGACGCTGAGCATGCTCTTGACCCGGCGCTAGCTGTGGCTATTGGGGTAAACACTGAGAATCTGCTTTTATCACAACCTGACTGTGGTGAACAAGCTCTAAGTCTAGTCGACACTCTGATTCGTAGTGGTTCAGTAGATGTTGTCGTTGTTGACAGTGTAAGTAGGTGTTTTGTGGGACTGTCTGACATTATATTTTTCTTCATTTTGCGTTTCTCCTTCATTTTTGTTGATTGAACCTGAAACTCATCAAACTTAATTTTCAGAAAGATTTCCAGAGCATCTTTTTTTTTTTTTTTTTTTCAATTTTAAACTCCTTCTGTGACATAGAATGGAGAAAATGGTTTCTGATGATCATCCCATCTAATCTGATTATTATCTTTGAATATTGTTTTTCTCTACATGTGAAGACCATGCCTCATATTTTCCCTCCTAATAACAGGTTGCTGCACTTGTGCCAAAAAGTGAGCTTGATGGTGAGATGGGGGATGCTCATATGGCAATGCAGGCTAGATTGATGAGCCAGGCTCTCCGCAAATTGAGTCACTCTTTATCTTTATCACAGACTATATTAATCTTTACAAATCAGGTACCGTTTTAAGTTTCAAGTGTTTTGGCATTATGGATAATAAATAATAATGATGTAACTTATTACCCTTTTGATTACTTATACCTGTAAATGGAATTTCGTTTGTAATTTAGTTGATTTAGCTGCACAGTTTTTCTTGTGATACTTAACTAATGTTATTGATTATACTTCTTTTTCTTAATGAAGAAAGATGTTATTTCTCGAATGCCTTTTTTGATCCTCCTTGTAGATTTTTTTTTAATCCAAATTCCGATTACTACTTTTAAAGTTCTACTTATTTGTTACTTTTTTCGGCTCTTTTTATTCTTCAAAGTTCTGATCACTTCTAAAGTTGTGACCATTGATCCATGATCCTTTTATCATTATCTCAGCCATTTAAGATATTGAGTAGGGTTTGACTTGGAAACATCCGACTTAAACTTCATATTGCTAGAATATATCTTTTCGACAATCTCTCCATAATTGATTGTATTTCTTTTCAGGTAAGAGCAAAGCTTTCAACTTTTGGAGGCTTTGGTGGGCCCACTGAGATTACCTGTGGAGGCAACGCATTGAAGTTCTATGCGTCAGTCCGCCTAAATATTAGAAGAACAGGTCTTGTCAAGAAGGGCGAGGAGGTAATGTTTTATTTATATTTTCAAACTTAGGATATGGGGTTTTGCGGTTGAGTTCTTTTGACAATTCTTATGTTTTTTGCGTACCTTAATAATCCTCATCAAATATTATTCGTTTTATAAATAACTAAATAGTTTGTTGCTTGCCTTGCTGAAATTGGAAGGGAAAAGTTTCATTATAAGCAACATTCATGATTATAAGGAGCCGTGATTATAAAATGGGCTTATTGCATATTTCTGATTTATTATTATCTTTTTACAACTATATCATGGTCAATGACAATGCAAAAGAGATGTAATGTGATTTATTCCGACATAATACACGTTTTTAAATTAAACAGTACCATGAAAACTCAAATTTATAATTTGTTGAAGGTGCTTACATGCTTGTGTTACTCTGTTATATCTCTGTTTTAGACATTGGGAAGTCAAGTCCTTGTGAAGATAGTGAAGAACAAGCTCGCTCCTCCATTTAAGACGGCCCAATTTGAGATCGAGTTTGGCAAGGGTATCAGTCAAGAGTCAGAAATTATAGATTTAGGAGTGAAACACGAATTCATTTATCATTCTGGTGCATATTATAGTTTCAACGGCACGAACTTTAGGGGGAAGGATTCCTTGAGAAAGTTTTTGATGGATAATGGAACTGTTCGAGATGAACTTAGATCGAAACTACGGGAAAAGCTACTTCATGTGGCAGTAGACGAACAACCAGTAGGAAGTCCTTCAGAAGAAGTTGTTGCTCCTGATTCTACAGACGAAGAACCCCTTGCTGCAGTCCAAGCATAGGAGCATAGGCAACTCTATCAAACGCGAGGAAAATTTTTCTTTTCCTCCCGGCATCGAGTCCTTTTTGATCTACATTTTCCTTGCAATCGGCTTGATATGTCCAAGTAGCTCATAGTGGGAGCCATTAGAGCAGGTATAGAGCGCCTTATTTTCAGAATCACATTCCATCAGTCCAAGTAGTTCAATGCGGGGGCGCCATTAGAACCATATGCATGGAGCTCCACAAATTCAAGTTGAATTTGAATGTTTCAATGTCATGAGCATGTAAAGTGAAGACAGTAACTTTAAGGTTTATCTCTCCTTGTTTTGGTAAATCAGAAAGGCCTGTGAGACCAGTGAATGAGGGTAAGCTTTTATACATTTTGTAATTACCTTGATTGGTGATTTTTTCTATAATTGCTTACATACAAAAACAGGCTGCATCAACAATTTCTCTTTTGTTTTTCATTTTTTATGCTATAAAATGGAATCGAACATTTTAAGAACACAAAAGTAACATAACCCAATGTTGTTTCAATTTGTTTTTTTGGAGAACACCATTTTCAAAGCATTTTTCTCTTGGGTCGTGTAGCCGTCGAAATTTCAAATTAATGCAGTCAATTTATGCATCTTGAAGTTGGTTAGTTTCTTCTTGTTTTGTTCTAGTATTTATTGTATTTGTAGTAAGTGACGGCATGGACGAAGGGCTCGTGTAGTTGTAGGATCTGGAAAAAGAATTTAACGCAATTTTAAACGTGGCTTTTATTCATCTATATGCTCGTCTCGTCAAGCCTTCTTATTTTTCCAGAAAGCGGTGTGAACTCAGAGAAATTAAATATTATTTTAAAATTTAATAATTTGTGGACAACATAGTACATAGTTAAATATATAATTATATAGTAACAGCCACAAGTAACCACTTCGTTTATTTTTTAATCAATTGATTTGATAAGTAGCAGGTAGCAGATTTAGAACAAAGACCAGTTTTGGTGGGTGGATATTGAAAAGTAATCGTTTCCCATTTGACCCATTGTCTTCATGCCATCGTGCTTGTTAACTTGTATTTAAACTTCATGATTGAGGGTGGAGAATCAAGCTCCAGAAAATTGACATTGACAAAACTTCAAGTTGACCAGTCGTTCAAATGAGAACAATCGTGTCAGAGTGCCATGGGGGAAACAATCCTCGTAATTGCTTCTTGGAAGGAGGCTTCATCCCATTCCATTCCCTGCCACATAAAATCTCAAAATATTTGTAAATTATTCATAGAAGATCAGTGTTCTCGCCTTAATTTTACTCGAACGTTACATGTAATGATGTAGTTTTAAAACTAAATTATTATGAATTTGCATCTAACCTCGACGTTTAGTCTGAATGTCAAGTGGCTGATGGAAGTTGATCCTGTTGTCTGGGCGTTTGCTTTCATGGACACTAAGCTCAAATTCTCTATCTGCTTCAAGAATTCAAGAATGCGAATAATTAAATGTTCTAATGGGTAATTTCCTATCAAATGGATTCGCAAATCCACTGTTAATCCCTCAGATGGAGATTCGTTCAGGACGTGGGTAATCCTGATACTATATATATATATATATATATATATATATATATATATATATATATATATATATATATATATATATATATATATATATATATATATATATATATATATATATATATATATATATATATATATATATATATATATATATATATATATATATATATATATATATATATATATATATATATATATATATATATATATATATATATATATATATATATATATATATATATATATATATATATATATATATATATATATATATATATATATATATATATATATATATATATATATATATATATATATATATATATATATATATATATATATATATATATATATATATATATATATATATATATATATATATATATATATATATATATATATATATATATATATATATATATATATATATATATATATATATATATATATATATATATATATATATATATATATATATATATATATATATATATATATATATATATATATATATATATATATATATATATATATATATATATATATATATATATATATATATATATATATATATATATATATATATATATATATATATATATATATATATATATATATATATATATATATATATATATATATATATATATATATATATATATATATATATATATATATATATATATATATATATATATATATATATATATATATATATATATATATATATATATATATATATATATATATATATATATATATATATATATATATATATATATATATATATATATATATATATATATATATATATATATATATATATATATATATATATATATATATATATATATATATATATATATATATATATATATATATATATATATATATATATATATATATATATATATATATATATATATATATATATATATATATATATATATATATATATATATATATATATATATATATATATATATATATATATATATATATATATATATATATATATATATATATATATATATATATATATATATATATATATATATATATATATATATATATATATATATATATATATATATATATATATATATATATATATATATATATATATATATATATATATATATATATATATATATATATATATATATATATATATATATATATATATATATATATATATATATATATATATATATATATATATATATATATATATATATATATATATATATATATATATATATATATATATATATATATATATATATATATATATATATATATATATATATATATATATATATATATATATATATATATATATATATATATATATATATATATATATATATATATATATATATATATATATATATATATATATATATATATATATATATATATATATATATATATATATATATATATATATATATATATATATATATATATATATATATATATATATATATATATATATATATATATATATATATATATGTCAGAGTGCCATGGGGGAAACAATCCTCGTAATTGCTTCTTGGAAGGAGGCTTCATCCCATTCCATTCCCTGCCACATAAAATCTCAAAATATTTGTAAATTATTCATAGAAGATCAGTGTTCTCGCCTTAATTTTACTCGAACGTTACATGTAATGATGTAGTTTTAAAACTAAATTATTATGAATTTGCATCTAACCTCGACGTTTAGTCTGAATGTCAAGTGGCTGATGGAAGTTGATCCTGTTGTCTGGGCGTTTGCTTTCATGGACACTAAGCTCAAATTCTCTATCTGCTTCAAGAATTCAAGAATGCGAATAATTAAATGTTCTAATGGGTAATTTCCTATCAAATGGATTCGCAAATCCACTGTTAATCCCTCAGATGGAGATTCGTTCAGGACGTGGGTAATCCTGATACTGAATCTCTCAGTCGAGGAATTGCTGATGTTATTTGTTTCATTTTCGCTGGTTTCCTTTTTGTCTGCAAAACCCTGAGCGGCCATTAGCGTCTGGTTCTTCTGCCTGAGCTCGGCCACTTCAGCTTCTGATGAAATCAATTTCTCTTTTGCAGCTATAAGAACCGAGTCTCTATCTTTCTACCAAAAAAAAAAAAAAAATTTGGATAAGAAATTTTGCTGGATTCTGATCCTGTATATATATATATATATATATACTTGTACCTTGGTTGTGGGAGGAAGAACCGATCTCAATGCTTGGAAGTTTTCATTGAGTTTCTTACGCCTATGGCGCTCCAAGATTTTGTGGTGCAAATGATAGCTCGACTGGCGGCGGTTCCCATAGAGGTGCTCGCCAATCTTGACCAAATTCAAGTTTCTAAAGAATTCAATGGACCTGTTAAACATGCTTCTTCTTCTTAAACCATCTTTCGTTTGATTCTTCTGAAATAGACTGCTCGATGCATATTTCTTGAAGGCACTGGATGATCCACTATGACCCTGATCGGCCGTAGGTTGGGATGAAGAAGAAGAAGAAGTTGAAGATAGAACAGTTATGAGTGCGTTAGTGATGGCGGCATGTTCGCTCTCTCGGGTTTGGAATTGTAGATTAAATTTTTCAGCAAATGAGTCCATCTCTAGCTGGTGTGGAGGAGCTGTTGTATTTAATGGTTTTTGATTTATTGATAGAGGGTTGTCTCTCGTGGCTTCTGCAAGTCGGGAAATTTTCTGAAAGTTGGATAAGATGGAGGAGCTTTCTGAAGTATTCACCATTGATAAGGATCTTAAGGAAGATGACGACGACGATTGTGGGTTTTGGTACGATCTCAAAGGAATAACTGGAGGAGTAAAATCGCCAGGAATGAAGTTGTTCACGAGCATTTGCATATTAACCTGCAAAAGAAAGTATTCATTTTGATCAAGATGTTAGTAGTACTTAAACCCTAGTTCTCTTCACTGTTTAGAAAAAAAAAAGGAAGAATATGGAAGTGATGGGAGTTTAACCTGAGAAATGACAGTGGAGAAGCCCAGCTCTATTTCTCCATTGATGCTTCCCAAGAAAACTGAAGTCTGTAAAAGTAAAGAAATACAGCTTTAATACAAGCAAAAATGGAGTTTTATATACAATGTTCTTCAGCCCTTTGATGGGTTTTCGTTGGCCACAAACCTTAATCCTTGCTGCCTACAACAAACAAGACAAAGATAGTTAATATACATGGATAAAACTAATCTCTCTCTTGTTTATTCTTGTTCAAATCAACTTACCAGATAGAATTGTCTTTGCGAATCCGCCGAAGAAAGTGATTGAAGCTCGGATTGATTTAGATGCAAACAGGAGATATTACCCTTGATTGAGAGTCCAGGAACCAGGCTGATACACAGGCAAGGCAAGAAATCAATAAGCTGAGATTCCAGAGAAAGAATCTAATAAAAGCGATAAGTGAAGAATCTCTCTCTCTCTCTCTCTATATATATATATATATATATATATATATATTGTGTGTATGTGTGTTAGTGAGTCCAAACATACCCGTCTTCAACACTGAATACTAATTGCCGGTACTGATTAAAAAACTTGGCAGCCATGCTTGTCGAAGAAGAAGAAGAAGAGGGCAGTTGGGTATTTTCAGCTTCTTGATAGAGACCGTCCAGGAACACTAAGCAGCTGTTTGCAGTTAAATATACACTTTTAGAGAGAGAGAAAACACAGAAATATAAAATTTCAAAGGGAAGACAGAGAAGAAGAGCGAGAGAGAGAGAGAGATGATCACGTAGTACTTGGATGGCTTTGGCAAATAGGACCAGAGGCAAACGTAAGTGCAGCCGAAAGACTGCATTATGGTTTGCAGAAAGCTGAGTCGAGAACCCTCATCGACGAAGAAGATGGAGTCCATGGAGTCGTCAAATTCAATCCAACTCATCTTTCGAAGCTTTCATCTCTTCATGTAGTTCCAGAATACATGAATCTATCGTGGTGTTATCATCCATTTGAAAGTTTCCTTTTTCCCCTAACATTGAACCATTTATGAGATGCAAATGGAAATTGAAACTACGAAACTACTTATATAGTTTAAGATGAGGAAAATAGAACTTAAGTATCGCGGGTGTGAAAAGAAAGTGACTGTTCACCCATTAAAATACAGAGAGGTTAGATAGAGAGAGAGAGGGAGAGAGAGAAAAGACTTGACAAGTATTGCCAGGGTGGAAGCATGAAGAGGCTGGTTTTAGGAGGAGGGTGATGAGAAGAGTGATCAGCTGGCAGATCTCACCTGATTTGTTGATGGATGAGAGCAAAAAATCATCGCGTTTTTGGGAATGTAAGAATTGGAGAGGTAACCCTTAGGGGAGAGAGAGAGAGTGGAGAAATTTCAAAATCTACTGTGGAGAAAGAGGGAGGAGGAAGAAGACGAAGAAAAGTAGTGGGTCAAAGTCGATTCTGGAGGAAGGAAGAGAGTTTTGTCCAATGAGTGACAACTACAAATTAAAATAGAGAGAGAGAGAGACCAATCAAATTCACATTTCCCCATCAGCTCATAGATTATATAACCAAAGCCAAAGCTCTGTTCACACCCACGTCCAATCAACTTTCAATTCCTAATAACACTTCAACTAATTTAACTGAATATTCGTTCATTATTCAATTAAAATTGAATTTTTCAATTCCTTGTTCAACAGCACCTCCGTTCCCACCAGTGGTGGTGGGTGCGGGAACAGGAACAACTGCAATCGGACCGGCCCTTTGGGGACAATTTTTTTTTTTTTTTTTTTTTTTTTGTCTTGAAACCAGTTTTGGGAGGAACCTGTACTAAACCGGAACCAAACCGAAATTTTCGGTCCAGTACTAGTTTTTCCCAACCCAACAATTTTGATTTTTTTTTTATTTTTAAAATATTTACAAATAAATCGAAAGAATGAAAATAAAATTTACATATATTAATCCAACTATCTATGATTAAAATTAAATTTAAAAAACTCAATCCAATATTTAAAATAAATGTAATATTTTAAAATCCAAATAAAATAATAAATTTAACTAACAAACATTCATAAATTTAACTATCAAACATTCATATTAAATCCAACAACTAACGAATCAATTAGCCAAAATAATTCAACTATCTAACATACAAACTAAATCCAATCAAATTATCAAACATTAAAATAAAATATAAGAAACTAAATTCAACATCCAAAATAATTCAACTATCTAACATACAAACTAAATTTAACTATCCAATATTAAAATAAATTCTAAGAAACTAAATCCAATATCCAAAATAATTCAACTATCTAACATACAAACTAAATCCAATCAAATTATCAAACATTAAAATAAAATATAAGAAACTAAATTCAACATCCAAAATAATTCAACTATCTAACATACAAACTAAATCCAATCAAATTATCAAACATTAAAATAAAATATAAGAAACTAAATTCAACATCCAAAATAATTCAACTATCTAACATACAAACTAAATCCAATCAAATTATCAAACATTAAAATAAAATATAAGAAACTAAATTCAACATCCAAAATAATTCAACTATCTAACATACAAACTAAATCCAATCAAATTATCAAACATTAAAATAAAATGAAACTAATTCACATCCAAAATCAATTAACTACTAACTACAACAATCCATCAAATTATCAAAATTAAACTAAATATAGAAACTAAATTCAACATCCAAAATAATTCAACTATCTAAACATACAAACTAATTTAACTATCCAATATTAAATTAAATTCTAAGAAACTAAATCCAATATCCAAAATTAATCTAACTACTTTAAAAATCCAAACTAAATAGTCAATTTCATTCTAAGCAATCGATTTCAAATCGTAATTACACGAATTACAAACTGTAAGTCTATAATTCCAACCATATCAAGTTATCAATGTGTCATCTTCTATAAAATTTTTATCGATAGCGGAATCTGGAAAATTAAAATATTGAAGATATTATTAGTTAATCATTACAGATAAATATGTAAAACAAATCAATATTAGAATGTTCGAACATTCTTCAATAATTGTGATAGTACTATCATCGAAATCATCATCAATATTTTTAGAAATTTTAAAAGTATAATATGAGTAAACAATAGAGTTCCAGAGGTACTACAGTGTGCCTATCTCTCATAATTCACTCTTATTCTATGTCAATCATGTAAAGATTAAGTAAAAAAAAAAAGCAAAGAAAAGAAAATAAACAAACTAGAAGTATGTGCAACATAGTATAATGTGAATAAACAATAGAGTTCCAGTCTCCAGAGGTAAGTATTAGGGAATGAATTACTAAATGATCAATAGGAGACCATCAACTGCAGAAGAATTTGAATCATATTAAAAAGATAGCTACACTCAACAACAAACTTAACATATATTAATACAAACCAACAGCCGACAGACGCTAGCCATAGATAGATTGCTGCAAAGTAATAACAATCCGATCGTTGAGCGTTGGCCATTGCACGAAACTGCGCAGTGCGAAAGTGGAGCACCAACGAGCGAAGGGGCAAGGAGTGCGAAGTGTGAACTGTGAACTGTAGGAATGCAAAGGGGCAAGGGCAGAGGCTGAAATGAGTGAAATATGAAATCTGTAGGCTGAAATCGAAATAAAAGAAAAGGACCGTAGACTAAGAGATTTTTTGTATCAGAACCGTTCTCGAACCATTCAATAAGCAAAATAGATCGAACCCAGACCAAATCGTTCGGTCTGATCCGATCCCACGGTCTCGGGCCGGTTCTGCCCACCCATACCCACGAGTCTCATCTTTCAATCTTGTAAAGGCCTCAAGAATGTGTGTGTTGACTTAAATGATGTTTAAGTCTAACTAAGTTTTTGATGATGTATGTGAATGTTAAGTATGTAATTTGATTATGTTGATTAAATGAGAATAATGAATTATGCATGTGATTCAATCTGTTGGAAATGCCCTTGGAAAGGGTATTTTAGTAGTCTAACAACTGTGATTAAGTGTACAAGGCTAAATTAGTGTAACAGGGCTGAAAAACTGATCTGCCGATGGTTTGTTACAAGTAGACATACACCGATCACTATACGACAAAAGGCAAAGTCGTTTTAAGCTACTTCTGCCGATGGTATTTGAAGCTACTTTTGCCGATGGTATTTGAAGCAACTCCTGCTGATGGTATTTGAAGCAACTCCTGTCGATGGTATTTGAAACAACTCCTGCCGATGGTATTTCAAGCTACTCCTACCGATGGCATTTTGAAGTTGCATATACCGATAGCGGTTCAGCTTGTTAAAGAAACTCATACCGATGGCAGTTCAACGCTAATGCTTATTCCGATGAAGTTTCAACGTGCTTCTGCCGATGAAGTTTCAACGTGCTTCTGCCGATGAAGTTTCAACGTGCTTCTGCCGATGAAGTTTCTACGTGCTTCTACCGATGGCGTTTCAAGTTGCATCTGCCGATAGCATTTCAAGGTACATCTGCCGATAGCATTTCAACATGCTTTTGCCGATGACATTCAAAGCTTACATCTGCCGATAGCATTTCAAGGTGCTTCTGCCGATAATGTTATAAAGCTGTTTCAACCGGTGATCTTTCGCCAGAATTCAAAATAACCGCGAAGCTACAGTGACGTTGTTTTCAGCTTTAACTCCAGAACATTAATGGCGACGACGAACAACAATTTCAGATGCAACAGATATCTGCTTGCGTACGGATGCTTCCCAATGATAACATTTTTCCACTTGTAGAAAGAAGCATTCAATTCTGTAAGGCAGAAATCAGACAGAGTATTTAAGCCGAGGTTAGAGCATGAAGGAACAACTTTTGCGAATTTTATTCTTGAGCCCTAACTTGCGATTAATCATACTCTGTATTCTTCAACTACATCTCTCGATTCCTAAACTTGAGAATTTGATTTGAGAGTTTGTAGTTTGTTGTATTCATTCATTCAAACCTGTAAAACCAGAAAGGGAGTGGATTGACGCCCGTCAAGTTCAATCCAGATCTGTAAAAGGCAGTTGATCGGAGCCCGGAATTCCGATCTGTTCATTCTCGTGGGAGAAGGTTAAGAATTTTCAAGGGGGAGCCTTGAAGCGTGGACGTAGGCAAGCTTAGCCGAACCACGTTAAAAACTGTGGTGTCAATCTCTCTCTCTCTCTCTTGCATTGTTTGATTATTTGCTGTTTTCATATAGTTTGAACATAAGAGAGAAATTAATTAGTTTAGTAAATTAAGTTTTAAAAAGGCTAATTCACCCCCCTTCTTAGGCAATCTCGATCTTACAATTGGTATCAGAGCAAGGTTTATCATTGTCTAAGTTGTGTTTATACACTCTGTGTTATATATTTACCATGGCATTTAATACAAACTCCACACAAGTAGAAGACCAGTCTACCTCTAGACCTCCGTTCTTTGATGGTAATGATTATGTATACTGGAAGTCTAGAATGAGAATATACATTCAAGCTGTGGACTATGAATTATGGAATAACATAGAAAATGGTCCATACGTTGCTGTTAAAACAGAGAATGGTGTTAAGATTCCTAAAGCTTCACACGAACTAAATGATACAGACAAAAAGAACTTGAGTCTTAATGCCAAGGCAATAAACACACTGTATTGTGCTCTAAATAGAGATGAATTTAATAGAGTGCAAGGGTGTGAAAGTGCTCAAGAAATTTGACACTTATTAGAAGTAACACATGAGGGAACTAACCAAGTAAATGAGAGTAAATTGAGAATGTTAGTTCATGAATATGAACTGTTTTCTATGGAAAAAGAAGAAACCATTAGTTCTATGTTCACTCGATTTACTAATATCACTAATGGTCTTAAAGCTCTTGGTAAGATTTATTCAGGTGAAGAACAGATAAGAAAAATTTTGAGATGCCTACCTAGAGCCTGGCAAGCAAAGGTGACAACAATACAAGAGGCTCGGGATCTAAAGGTGCTCAAGCTTGAAAAGCACATAGGCTCTCTGATGACTCATGAGATAACCATGAGGGCCAATGATAAGGAAGATCTCAAAGAAAAAGAGATAAATAAAAGGAAGGATATTGCTCTGAAAGCCTCTTCAAGCAAAAATGAAACATTTGAGGAAGAAGTAGAAGAAGATGATGAGGACATTGCTCTCATCACTAGGAGATTCAGCAAGTTTCTCCGTAGGAAGAAGATGCAAGGGAGAAGTTTTCCAAGGAATGAAAAACTTCCTAAAGACAAGGAGATTACCTGTTTTGGGTGCGGCAAGCCTGGCCACATGAAGGCAGATTGTCCACAGGCCAAGAAATATCCCAAGAAGTTTAAGAAGAAGGCTATGAAGGCCACTTTGGGATGACAGTGAAGGCGACACCTCTTCTTCAGAAGATGAGGAAGTAGCCAACCTGTGCTTCATGGCACATGAAGATAAGGTTAGCTCTTTATCCTCTAGTACTTTGAGTGATAATGAGAGTGATAATGATGATGGTGATCTGATTCATGCTTTTAATGACCTGGTTAAGCAATTTGGTATGCTTAAGAATAAATATAACTTGTTGAAAAGAGAAAATGCAGGTCTATTAGAAAAGCATGCTAAAGAAGTGGACTTGCATGAAAAGGAGATCTCTGAACTGAAAAAGAGAAATGAAGATTTAAATAATATTATTCTGAAATTTACTAATGGCAACAAGTTATATAAGATGTTATTAGGTAAACAGAGAGTAAATTTTGACAGAGCAGGAATAGGTTATGATAAATCTAGTAAAAAGAAAGTTTACAAGAATCATTTTGTGAGATCCACTACCTGTCATGTGTGTAATGAAGTAGGACATAAATCTTTTGTATGTCCTTTAAAAGTAAACAATATCAAAACTGGTAGTAAACTTTAATGGGTTCCTAAGGGGACCAGACCTAACGCTAGGACCCAAAAGATTTGGATAACTAAGAAGACAACCTGATTTCTGTTTTGCAGGATGATGTGTCTCCATTAAGGAATCAATGGTACCTGGACAGTGGCTGTTCAAGACACATGACTGGAGATGCATCTAAGTTTGCTGTTGTCAACAAGAAGAAAGGAAGTGTTACTTTTGGTGGAAACCAAAAGGGCAAAATTGTTGGCATTGGCAACATAGGTAACCCTATCAATCCTATTATAGAAAATATTTTATTAGTTGATGGATTAAAACACAATCTGTTAAGCATAAGTCAATTATGTGACAAAGGTTATGAGGTGATATTTAAATCAAATTCATGCATAATTAAAGATAGCTCATCTAGTTCTATACTGTTTAAAGGATATAGAAAAGAAAATGTGTATATTATTGATTTAGATAATATTGAATTTTCTGATGAAAAATGCTTTGCTGTGAATTCTTCTAATGACTGCTGGACTTGGCATAGGAGATTAGGACACATAGGGATGGATACCTTAGCTAAGATTACTAAGGAGAATTTAGTTAGAGGGATCCCTAAGATATCTTTTGAGAAGGATAAGGTCTGTGATGCCTGCCAAATGGGTAAACAGATCAAAAGTTCTTTTGCATCAAAGAATGCAATCTCTACTTCTAAGCCTCTCCAACTCCTTCACATGGACCTTTTCGGTCCTTCTAATATAGCCAGCTTAGGAGGAAAATTCTATGCTTATGTCATTGTCGATGACTTCTCTAGATTCACTTGGTTATTCTTTCTGAAGTCAAAGGATGAAACTTTTGATACATTCTCTAGTTTTAGGAAAAAAGTTCAAAATAAAAAGGAGCTCACCATAGTTGCTATTCGTAGTGATCATGGTGGAGAGTTTGAAAATGAGAAATTTGAACTTTTGTGTCTCAAAAATGAAATTGAGCACAATTTCTCTTCCTCTAGAACCCCTCAGCAAAATGGTGTTGTTGAGAGGAAGAATAGATCTCTCCAAGAGCTTGCTAGGACTATGCTTAATGAAAACTCTCTTCCTAAGTATTTCTGGGCTGAAGTTGTTGCATTAGCCTGTTATGTAGTTAATCGGGTCTCCATAAGACCTATTCTTGAGAAAACTCCATATGAGCTCTGGAGTGGAAAAACTCCTTCTGTTAAATACTTTAGAGCCTTTGGTAGTAAATGCTTCATTCTCAACACTAAGGATAACTTAGGAAAATTCGATTCCAAATCTGATCTTGGATTTTTTCTTGGTTATTCTCTTACCAGTAAAGCATATAGGGTATTCAATAAGAGAACTCTAGTTGTAGAGGAATCAGTTCATATCAACTTTGATGAAACCCCTCAACCCACAATCATTGTGAATAAGGATGATATTTTGGATAAACAACTAGATTTCCTCTCCTTAGACAAGTCTACAGATCCCCTTCAAGTAGAAAAATCTTTAGAACCCTCTTCTACTTCTCTAGAAATCGTTCCTGTAAAAGATGAATCCACAGCTCTTCCTAGAGATTGAAAATACGTTAGAAACCATCCAATAGATGAAGTCTTAGGTGATCCTACATTAGGAGTTAAGACTACATCCTCTCTTAGGAATCTCTGTGCAAATGTGGCATTTATCTCTCAAGTAGAGCCTAAGAAGTTTGAGGAGGCCGAGTGTGATGAAAATTGGATTTTAGCTATGCAAGAGGAGCTAAATCAATTTGAAAGGAGCAAGGTATGGGAACTTGTTCCACGGCCAATGGATCATGTAACGCCCGAGATGTTCGTTTTAGGAATTTCGAACCATAGGTTTCGGGTTTTAATACTTTAAGTAATTATAGAGTTTTAATTCATAAAAATGGTAAATTAGATCCAAATGGCCAACGGGAAGTTTCGTTAGAGTCCTAAGAATAAATAGAAATATTTGGAGAGATAAGGGAATTTCGGAGAAATTGAACCGATAGATGAAATAATGGTTTAAGTTAGAAAATTTACTAAGGGCATTTAAGTAAATTTTAAAGTCAAAATTCTATTAAAAGCTAAGTTCTCTCTCTCTCTCTTTCTCACCTTCTCTTCCACGCACGAAACCCTCTCCATTTTGGCGATTTCCTCTCTTCTCCATCGCCAATCTTCAACGTCGATCTACTCTTCCATTTTGGCGATTCTTCCTTCAAGTATTCTTCATCAAATCGACCCTCCAAGTAAGCCCTATGCTTTGGTCGAGTTGGTTGTCATTTTTAGGGTTTGTTTTGAGTTAGGGTTTGTGAGGAAATTTAGGGGTTTTGTTAGAAATAGTTAGGGTTGTTTATTTATTACTCATTGATGATGTTTAAAGTTAAATCTAGGTTGTTGGAGTAGACTAATGGTGTTGGATGATGTTTAATGTGAAATCTAGGTTGTTGGAGGTTGGTAAAACACCATTAATGGAGTTTTGAAGTTAATGAGCACTAAGTGTTCGATGAAATGCCCGAAAGAAAATGATTAGAGTTTTAGAAGGATTTGTCCTAGCTAGAGAAGTTGATTGTTTAGATTCGATGTTTGAAAATCGTTATTAATGATGTGATGTTAAATGCTCTAGGTAACTCAAGCTCAAAGGACGGTGCTCGGCATATTTAGGACGCCAGGTAAGTGAGCGTTAGGCTTTCCGGCCACTAAGGCCCTACGTCGTACAATGTTGATAATGTTGACTGTTATGAAGAAAGTGGTTATACGGGTAGTTAAGGAAAGACAGATAGTTTAAGTAGTGCCTTAGTGAATTAGGTAGTGCTCGTTCGATAGGTTTTTCCTTATGTATGTTACCCCTCATGCATCATGTTTTACTAAAGTGCATACGAACTATTTACGAGCATGTTTTATGAAAAGTTAAATGAACGAATGATCATGTGAACGATGTATGTTTCTCAAGCGTCAAATGTATGATTCTCACGTGTACGTTTCTCACGGGTCAAAATGTATGTTTCTCACGGGGCAAGACGTATGTTTCTCACGGGGCAAGACGTATGTTTCTCACGGGGCAAGAAAGTGGCTTAATGAAATGAAATGATAATGTTTTATAAATGTCATGCATATATGTAAAGTTATGTTTAGTACGCTCCTTATTAAGCATTAGGCTTAATGTAGTTATTGTATGATGTAGGTGACGATAACGAAGGTGAGGAACCTCCTTACGACGATCAAGTGTAGCGGTCGGTGGGTGGAGCTCGTGGCGACGGCTTGTGTTTTGGTTAGGTTGGTGACTCACGGTTAGAAGTTTTGAGAGTCCTATTGATGTTTTGGGATTAATGGTTAAATGTATGGATTTTGGTATGATTAGCTATGTTTTTAGGGTGCTTGGTGATTGTATAGAAAACGTTCAGTGTTTTGAAATGTTTTTGATATTTTTAAAACAGGTAGGAATGTTAAATGTTTAAACGGAACCACGCGGTTCGTTTTTATAAAAATTATGGATGTTTAAGAGTGATTTGGGTCGGTTTTGAGTGTTTGAGTAAATGTTATGTTTGGAGAGTATTTATGGAAGTCTGTAAAGATTGGGTAAAGGTTTTGTGTAAGAAAGGAGAAGAAGTTGTAGTGTTTTGAGTGTTCTGTATTTGTGTTAAAAATGTGAAGTGCAGGGAGTGTGAAGGAAGTATGAAGAAAGAAGAAGAAGAAAGGGGGAGGAAGAACTGCGCTCTCTGGAGGAATTCCAGAGAGCGTGGTGATTGCTCGCCTCCCAGAGGCGAGCAATCGCCTCTTCCTCTGCCTGGCAAGGCGATTGCCAGGTGAGGTAACAATCGCCAGGAGGCGATTGCTCGCCAGGAGCAATCGCCTGCCAGCGATTGCTCGCCAGGAGCAATCGCTGGCTGGCGATCAATCGCCACCTCCTCTGACGACTTTAAAAAAAAAAATGTTTTAAATAAATTGTTTTCTTTTATTAATTAATTGTTTTAATTGTTTAAGTTTAATGTTTTAGTAATTGTTTTAAATGACTTATTAAACGAACTCCGATTTCTATTTCGATTTCGACTCCGATTTAGATTTCGCTTTAGGTACAGTTAAAGTAAAAGATTTAAAAAAAAAAAAAAAAAAACGATATCACGGATAAGGGTCGTGACAGATCATCCCATTATTGGAACTAAATGGGTTTACAAGAACAAATTGGATGAAAATGAGATTATTGTAAGAAACAAAGCCAGATTAGTTGCTAAGGGTTACAATCAAGAAGAAGGAATTGATTTTGAGGAAACCTTTGCACCTGTTGCTAGATTAGAGTCAATTAGGATGCTCTTAGCCTATTCGTGCTACAAAAACTTCACACTCTTCCAAATGGATGTAAAGAGTGCGTTTTTTAATGGTTATATTCAGGAAGAAGTTTATGTAGAGCAGCCCCTAGGATTTGAAGACTATGCAAAACCTGATCATGTGTATAGACTTAAGAAGGCTCTTTATGGACTTAAGCAGGCTCCTAGAGCTTGATACGATAGGTTGAAGAACTTTCTTGTGGAAATGATATTTAAAAAGGGAAATTCTGATTCAACCCTATTTACCTTGCAAAAGGTCAATGATATTTTGTTAGTCCAGATCTATGTCGATGACATTATATTTGGATCAACTAATGTCACAATGTGTAATGAATTTTCCTCCCTCATGCAAAGTGAATTTGAAATGAATATGATGGGGGAGTTAAAATTCTTCTTAGGATTTCAGATCAGTCAATCTCCTGATGGAATTTTCTTCTATCAAGAAAAGTACATTAAGGAACTTCTTAAGAAATTTGAATTAGAATCTTCTAAGTCTTCCAAGACTCCCATGAGTACCACAACTAAATTGGATAAAGATGAAAAAGGAGTTAGTGTTGATATTAAGAAATATCGTGGTATGATTGGTTCATTGTTATATCTGACTGCAAGTAGGCCAGATATACTCTTTAGTGTTTGTCTATGTGCAAGATTCCAAGCTGCCCCTAAAGAATCCCACTTAAATGCAGTCAAGAGAATATTTAAATATTTGAGTGGAACTTATGATCTTGGTTTATGGTATCCTAAAGGCACCTCTTTTGATCTGATTGGATACTCAGATTTTGACTATGCTGGTAGTCTAGTTGATAGGAAAAACACCAGCGGAACATGTCAATTCCTTGGTGAATCTTTAGTTTCCTGGTATTCTAAGAAACAAAATTCTGTTGTATTGTCAACTGCTGAAAGTGAATATATTGCTGCTGGCAGTTGTTGTGCACAAATGCTGTCGATGAAGCAGACATTGGAGGACTATAATCTGTTTTATAGTAGGATTCCTATCCGGTGTGATAACACCAGTGCTATCAACATTTCCAAAAATCCCATCCAGCACTCTAGAACTAAGCATATTGATGTTAGATATCACTTCATAAGAGACCACGTTCAAAGAGGTGGTATTTCTCTAGAATTTGTCAACTCTGTCGATCAATTAGCCGACATATTTACAAAATCTTTGGATGAAAAGACCTTCAATAATATAAGAATAAAGTTAGGTCTCATTCGGTTTGAGAAAAGCTAAGTTTCTTCTTCTGTTGGAAATTCTGTTTGTGATAGAGCTGCTTGTGTTGTGAAGGCATCTGTAGCTGCAGATCTACCGATAGGCATCAGTAGATGCATATCTACCGGTAGATGCATATCTACCGATAGGCATCGGTTGATGAATTTTTAATCTGGCGACACGTGTGACCCATCCAGCGATATCGTCTTACACATATATCCTTATCTCGTCGGGCGAAGCCCTCTTCCTTTTAAACTCTGTTTCTTATCAGAGACGCTTCATTTTCGCGCTCTTTCATAAAACCTCCTCCTTCAATCCTTTCTTCTCTCTAGGTTTTCCTTCTTGACTCGTTCACATGGCTTCATCGTCTTTCGCTATTCCACAACCTGCCAAGAAGAAGGCAAAAATTTCAGCTCGTCCACCACGAGAGATTCCTCGTGGAACACAGTGGCCATCTTTCTTCTTTCTCTCTCAAGCTGCTGAGTTAAGGTACCATGAAGACTATAAGTACAAATCTTTAATTCCCAGTCGTGGTATTTTCTTTGATGACTTAGCTGGACTGGATATTGTAGAACCCTTGAAGGATCTCGGTTTATTAGGACTGTTTGATGTAGAATTCTTCTATTACCCGGAAGCCATCAGAATGTTTTATGCCAATTTGAGTTTTACTTCTGATCTTTCCACTATAAAGAGCTTTGTGTATGGAAAGCATATAGAAATTACTCCACAGTCCATCAATGCCCTTCTGGAGTGCTCCCATTTAGATAGTTGCCCCTACCGGTATGATTTCGGCACTGAGCCTCCTTTCTCTGGCACCTTTGAGGGTCAAAGTTTTCTCAGATTATAGCTCTTGACCCAAACATTCCTCTGATCATCTTAAGGGCAAACACCTGACCACAAGGGCCAGGTTATTTCATCAAATGATAGGGTACAATATTGTCCCTAAGGGTGGTCACCATGACGAAGTGAGTGCAATGAAGGTTTTTGTCCTGTTTGCACTGTACCACAAGACCCCCTTCAATCTTGGATTTATTGTTGTTCGTCAGATGATTCAGGCTGTGTCTTCCAAAGCTGCCTTTCTCCCCTACAACATGATCCTCATGAAGCTCTTTTCACAGCTTGATGTTGCTTTTCCAGAGGAAGAAGATCCCTGCCGACTTCAACCTTCTAACTATTATTCCAAAAACACCTTGAGTCGAATGGGGATCAAGAGAAATAGGAACGGTGAGTTTGTTATGGATCAGACTAAGAAACAGGCTACTAAGGTAGCTGCTGTCAGGAAAGGAAAGAGGAAACTGATTCTGGCTGATGAGTCATCAACTCAAGATGGTGGTGGTGATTCAGAGATCCCTGCTTTTGATATTTCTCCTCCTCATTCTCTGGTGTCTCGCCCCCACCTTCCTCCACAGAATCCTACTCCCTCATCTCTAGCTCATATTGTTGAGGAAATCTCAGCTCCTTTTCCTCCTAGTCTTCCTCCTCCTCCTTCACCTCCTACATTAGTGGCACAGTCCATTCCATTCTCTGTCCCCTCATTCTCTCCACCCTCTCCTCCACCTACACTCATGGTGACTTCTCTGCCTCCAACAGTCCCACCTATTTCTCCAGTCCACCAGGATATCCCACACCTTTCTCCTCAAGTCCACCCTGCTCTTCCAGTCCAACCCTCCACACCAGTCCAACCAACCTCTGTTCCTCCCTCTCCCCTTACTTATCAAAGGAGATTTTCCATCAGTGAGGATCAGTTTAATGCTTTGCAGTCCAGCATAGCCAGCTTAGGTACTGCCATCACTTCTGTTAAGGACAACATGGATCAACAGCTGAAACAGATCAAATTGGATATGAGCATCGCTTTGGATACAAGTCTAGATCTGCTGTCTAAGAAAATGGACAGACATAAGGAAATTGCCGCCCTGAATCATCAATCGCTCAAGTCTCAATTTGATGCTTTTCTACCGGGACCATCTAGCCCTCCTTCTTACCCGGAGGCTTGTTCAGAAAACCTCATACTTCCACTTTGCAGATCTGAGGTTATTGAAGACTCTGTTCGTTTAACACCTTTAGCTCTTCAGGAGGCAGAACTCCAATTTCTTACTCCTGTTGCTCCTCCTGTTCGTGAGTCTTCACCTGAGCCAGCCAGTCCAATGGAAGTCTCTTCTGATGGACCCCTTGTCGAGCCATCATTCTCTGCTCCTCTCCTGGACCAATCTACCAGTATGGACTTAGTCGTCTCTCCAGACGCATCTCCATCTCCTCCTCCATGTCTGGACCTGGTAGTCTATCAAGCACCCCTTCCTTATGATCTTGCATCCCTTCAAGCCCTCGTGGATGCTTACTTCACCCCACACCTTGATATGGACTCATGGATCATCCATGCCTTTTGGAAGAAATTTTTAGATTTCTGTAAATAGGAGATATTTTTTTTATGCAATGTTTTTCTGATATTCATCTGTTTTGGCACTCTGATGTTTCTTTGAATTGTTGAATGCATTGTTTTTTCTATTTCTCTGCTCATTTTGTTTTTGATAATGTCAATGGGGGAGAAAGTATTTGATTGTTGATATGGTTGAGAAATTAGATTGGATATGAAACCTTGATAACCTTGATATGATTTGTGTTTGAATTTGGAATGTATGCATATGCTGTGGGGGAGCTAGGCTTATGGGGGAGAGTAATGCTTAATCAAATTTATACTCATAGATTGTCATCATCAAAAAGGGGGAGATTGTTGACTTAAATGGTGTTTAAGTCTAACTAAGTTTTTGATGATGTATTTGAATGTTAAGTATGTAATTTGATTATGTTGATTAAATGAGAATAATGAATTATGCATGTGATTCAATCTGTTGGAAATGCCCTTGGAAAATGTATTTTAGTAGTCTAACAACTGTGATTAAGTGTACAGGGCTAAATTAGTGTAACAGGGCTGAAAAACTGATCTTCCGATGGTTTGTTACAAGTAGACATACACCGATCACTATACGACAAAAGGCAAAGTCGTTTTAAGCTACTTCTGCCGATGGTATTTTAAGCTACTTCTGCCGATGGTATTTGAAGCTACTCCTGCCGATGGTATTTGAAGCAACTCCTGCCGATGGTATTTGAAACAACTCCTGCCGATGGTATTTCAAGCTACTCCTACCGATGGCATTTTGAAGTTGCATATACCGATAGCGGTTCAGCTTGTTAAAGAAACTCATACCGATGGCAGTTCAACGCTAATGCTTATGCCGATGAAGTTTCAACGTGCTTCTGCCGATGAAGTTTCAACGTGCTTCTGCCGATTAAGTTTCTACGTGCTTCTACCGATGGCGTTTCAAGTTGCATCTGCCGATAGCATTTCAAGGTACATCTGCCGATAGCATTTCAACATGCTTCTGCCGATGACATTCAAAGCTTACATCTGCCGATAGCATTTCAAGGTGCTTCTGCCGATAATGTTATAAAGCTGTTTCAACTGGTGATCTTTCGCCAGAATTCAAAATAACCGTGAAGCTACAGTGACGTCGTTTTCAGCTTTAACTCCAGAACATTAATGGCGACGACGAACAGCAATTTCAGATGCAACGAATATCTGCTTGCGTACGGATGCTTCCCAACGACAACATTTTTCCACTTGTAGAAAGAAGCATTCAATTCTGTAAGGCAAAAATCAGACAGAGTATTTAAGCCGAGGTTAGAGCATGAAGGAACAACTTTTGCGAATTTTATTCTTGAGCCCTAACTTGCGATTAATCATACTATGTATTCTTCAACTACATCTCTCGATTCCTAAACTTGAGAATTTGATTTGAGAGTTTGTAGTTTGTTGTATTCATTCATTCAAACCTGTAAAACTAGAAAGGCAGTGGATTGACGCCCGTCAAGTTCAATCCAGATCTGTAAAAGGCAGTTGATCGGAGCCCGAAATTCCGATATGTTCATTCTCGTGAGGAGAATGTTAAGATTCTTCAAGGGGGAGCCTTGAAGCGTGGACGTAGGCAAGCTTAGCCAAACCACGTTAAAAACTGTGGTGTCAATCTCTCTCTCTCTCTCTTGCATTGTTTGATTATTTGCTGTTTTCGTATAGTTTGAACATAAGAGAGAAATTAATTAGTTTAGTAAATTAAGTTTTAAAAAGGCTAATTCACCCCCCCCCTTTTAGGCAATCTCGATCCTACAGTGTGGATTGACCAGGTTGTCTCTAGTTCACTTGGTTTGCTTTCATGTCAATCTTTGTCTCTCAAACCCACAACTACTACATTCTATCTATGGCACACAGTGGTGATTTAATCAATAAAACATTTTATTTTTGGGTAACATGTCTTTGGACATGGGGAAAGTACACTTTTACCATTTACTTTTTTTATTTGTGTCTTTCTTGTTGACTTAAATTAAGTTTAAAGTCTAAATTTGTTTTTGATGATTATGCTTAATATATAAACTGAATATAAACTGATTTATTATGGTTATTGCATTTATCTGGAAATGCCCTTTAAAAAGGGTATTATGTTTTCTGATGATTTTTTGGTTAAGTGTTATTAGTCCAGACTTACTTGTCCAAAGTACTATTGAGAGACAGTCTGGAAAGACGCAGTCGTCCACGTTCAAAAGAAAGACGCAGTCGTCCACGCTCAAAAGAAAGACGCAGTTGTCCACACTCAAAAGATAGACGCAGTCGTTCACAGTTAAAAGAAAGACGCACTCGTCCAAAGTCTTAACACCAGACTTTTAAAAACTGCAAGCGATAACGACACTCGTCCATACTTACTCGTCCAAAGTCTCAACCCCAGACTTTTGAAGACCGCGGGCGATAGCTGTAACACCCGGATTTACTGGATTTTTGTAATATATGTGAATAATGGTATTTTTGTAATTATGTCAAATTAAGTCAGTTTCGTGAAAAGAAAGCGTAATTACGATCCTAATAATTAATAAGGATTTTAAGAAAATTTTGGGAATTTTAGGAATTGTAACGCTAATTTTTTGAGAATTACGTTTATTGTAATATAAAGGATGTTATGGTAAAAATAGTAAACGGAGTCCGAATTGCGAACGGACAGTTTTAATGGAACCCTAATAATAAGTTGGATTTATGAGCAACATAAGGAAATTTGGAGAAACCGAACCGTCGGTTAATTAACGAAACAAAGGACGAAACAAATAGAAAATCAAAGGAAGGGAAAAATAGTAATTTGCCGAGTCAATATTATATAATATTACAAATCCTTTCTTCTTCTTCACGGTTTCACCCTCTTTCTCTCCTTCCCTCTTTCTTTCCTTCGACGATTCTCCCTTCGGCGAGCGATTCTCCCTCTCCGGCGATGATTCATCCTCCGTTCTCTGAAGTTTCTTCGTGTTATCTTCTCCATTCATGATTCTAAGTAAGTCTCTAACGTTTCCCGGCTTTGGTTCTTAGTTTCACAAAGTTAAAAATGATTAGAGTTTCGTTTAGGGTTTGTGAAAAACATGGTTTAGGGTTAGAAATCTATAGGCTTGTCGTATTGGTCCGCATATTGGACATATTGGTGATTATTGGGCGTGTTTAGTCGATTCGTTGTGGAATGTTAAGAATTATCGATTTTTGAAGTTATGGAAAAAAAAACTCGTTAAAGGCGGTTTCGAGGTATCGAGCTTAAATTGTTGTTAAAATGCCTCGATTAGTTAAATTAGAATTTTAGAAATTCTCTTAGTTAAAGATTTCGTTAATTTGGACGTTAATGGTTCGAATTCGTTTTAACGTCGACGTTGTGAATTGCTTAGGTAAACGACGCTCGTGGACGAAGCTTGAAGTTCTTCGCGCACGAGGTAAGTTCTCGTGACTTACTGTGACCGATTGGCCTACACCATAAACCGGAGTTTGTTGTTGAGGATATTTTGGTGCTTTGCTTGTTTAAGTTGGTCATTGTATCGTCTAATTGTTTCGGTTGGGTAGTTTTGTGATGACCCCGAGCAGATCGGGGTCCGAGAGCCATCACTCCAGGACATTTAACAGAAAACAGGATACACATTTTTTTTTTTGAACATAAGTGAACAGAACATTAGGAAACAAACAGAAAAAAGATTGAACTTTTAAGAGTAAAACCTTAAAGCTTAACAGAGAAGGAAAACATTTTCGGAATTTGGAATCAAAACAGAGAAAAAGAAACAGTTAAAAACTAAACTACAGAATGAATGGCAGAAGGAGAGCAGGAAGATTGGAAGCAAGGAGAAATGAAACAGAGCAATCGGTGTATGTAAACTACAATAAGGTGAACAAAGAAATCAGTGGATGTGAACAGTGCAATCGGTGGATATAATAAGACAAAAGACGAACAGTGTTCAGCGGAAGAGACTGAGTAAAACTGGGCGGAAGAGGTGGTGACGTCTGCCGAAAGATGGGTGACGTCAGGCGGAAGATACAGGCAGCAGACGGAATTCGGGGGATGTAAACTGTGGGTGACGTCATCGGAAGAGGAGATGACGTCAGACGGAAGATGCAGGCAGCAGACGAGATCGGATGAGGTGATGACATCAGCCGGATGATGGATGACGTCAACCGGAAGATACAGGCATTTACGTAATCGGCAGAAGAAAAACCTATGGCAGAATCACTATTTGGCGGGAGATGCGAATAAGACAAAATGTGAACAGTAATCTGGCGGTTGATATGGGTGGTGTCAGTCGGAAGATGAGTGACGTCAATCGGTAGATGTAAACTATTGACAGGAGTGAACTATACTGTTTACCGGTAGAAGAGAGACATAAAGCAGAAATGGAACTGGGCGGTAGAAGTAATTAAAACAAAAGTGAACAGTATTAATCGGTAGATGTAGTTTTAAAAGGGTAACAGGCAGCAGTAGTCATGATTTAAAGAAATGACGGGCAGCGGGCAGCGGTAGAAGTGATTTTAAAGAATAGCGAATGAAGTGATTTTTAAAACGGGCAGCGGGCAGCGGTAGATGTAATCAGAAGATATAGCTTTAAAGACAGAATTTGACAGCTCTTGGCAGAAAATGTATAAACAAGGAACCTCAAAACAGAAGGCATGAATGTTTCAGACCTCCAAAACCCGATTCAAAACCAAGTTTTGAATCATACTTTACAAGTGACAGGGGTTCAAGAAAACAAACTGCATTGATGGCTCTAAAACTCGAGACCATCCATGCACAACCCTAAAAGACAGATTTCCAAATAGTTCCAGAATTTTTCAAAATGTACATACAACTGTTAAATACAGAGGTTTAAAAACTTAAACATCAGAAACTATACATTATCCAAATTTCTAACAGAATCTCAACAGAGTTTTAAAACAAAACACCAGAATTTCAGTGGAGTTCACAGACAGGGATTTTATTCTAAAAACTTAAACCTCAAGACAGAAATATGCCTGGCTGCAGCAACCAAACCCCCATGAACTCGATCCACCAGCCACCTATTCATCAGTCTGAGGCTCAAAGTCCTCATCTTCAGGTTCAGTACCTACATCAGAGAGTTCATCTATGAGCATAAAGCTCAGTAAGAACATATAAAATGCTGTGATGCATATGCTATGCATGCGGTTTTTTTTTTTTTTTTTTTCAGAAATTCAGTGACAGTACAGAACATTACGTTTCAGTGGCAGAGGGGTATAAGTGAGGCTTATAGGGGAACTGGCGAACAGTGGGTGCACTATCAGGCACAAACAGTAATACAGAACAGAACAGAAACAGATCTGGGGGCCAGTACCCGGCCCGCACTTAACCAGTACATTTCAGTCAGATTTTATGTTGTTTTGCTTCAAACCATGTGCAGAAAACATTTGGATGTCTTTCAGAGAAAACGTGTATGCATGGACGGTGCTTGAATTTAAACTGGCAGATAACAGAAATAAGACAACAGACAACAGAAATAAACCAAAGCCAGACATTTCAGAACATAACTCTAACTCTTCTACCCAAAACAACCCGACAGAACAGAAAACTTAGTACCTCAGTGATGTAGGGCCTTAAGGGCCAACCTACAGATATGAACTTACCTGTTTGCTGCGGGGTTGATGTTCTTGATCGTCTCGGTTTCAGTAGTTTGTGAACCTAAAACGTGATTATGCGGTCATTAACCCTAAACTTCTCAAAAATCAATAAATAGTGTCATTAAACTTGTTAACTACCGACGAAAATTACCTTCACCGAAGAATGCAGGAGAAACAAAGTGTGGAACTTGTTTCAGTCGCCTGGAAGAGAAGAATAGAGAGAAGAAAGGGAGGAAGCAGAGAAGTGAAATGAAGATTTTACGTAGGAGGAAGAACTTAGCTTCCTCAACAAGTTGCCAAGTGTCAGTTATCCACCGGCTATCTCCCACCAACCTTAATTTCTCTCCAATTTGCCCTTCCATTGGTTTTTAACTAAAACATTATTTAGTCAATCGATTCGGTCTCACGAATCCCCTTCGTTCTATTAATCACATGGACAATTTTATTAAAAACAGTTATTGCATTAATATCGGAGTAATCTCGTTTAATTATTCGGGGAAATAATTACACGGAAAATGCTGGGTGTTACATTCCACCCACCTTAACAAAATTTTGTCCCCAAAATTTGCCGAAGCGAATAACTCTGGATATTGGGCTGTAACATCCTCTTGTCTTTCCCACGTGGCTTCCTCCACATTATGATTGCGCCACAAAACTTTCACCAATGAGACTACCCTGTTGCGCAACACCTTGAGTGACATATCTAATATCTGTATAGGCCTTTCTTCATATGTCAGCGTCGGCATGATATCAAAGTCCACATGCTCCACGATCTGAGTTGGATCTCGTACACACTTCCTCAGCATCGAAACATGGAAAACATTGTGAACACCATCCATAGACGCTGGCAGCTGCAGCCTGTACGCCATGCTTCCAACACGCTTCAAGATGAGAAAAGGGCCAATGAACCGTGGGCTGAGCTTTCCTTTCTTACCGAATCTCATTACGACCTTGAAAGGCGACACTTTCAGGAATACCTCATCGCCCACAGCGAACTCTAAGTCTCTTCTTCTATGGTCCGCATAACTCTTCTGTCGACTCTGAGCAATCCTTATTCGTTTTTTGATAGCAGCTATCACCTCGGACATCTGCTGTAATATCTCAGGGCCGATAAACTTGGTTTCTCCGACCTCATCCCAACACAATGGAGATCTACACTTCCTGCCATAGAGAGCTTCATACGGAGCCATACCGATTGTAGCCTGGTAGCTGTTGTTATAAGTGAACTCTACAAGCGGCAAGTATCTACTCCAAGGAGCATGAAATTCCAGCACGCACGACCTTAACATATCCTCCAGTATTTGGATTGTTCTCTCAGATTGCCCGTCCGTCTGTGGATGAAACGCTGTGCTGAAATCCAACTTGGTGCCCAGGGAGCCTTGCAAGCTTTTCCAGAACCTTGATGTGATTCTAGGATCTTGGTCAGATACAATCGACACTGGTACCCCATGCAGCTTGACAATCTCACTAATGTATAGTTCTGCATACTGGTCCATAGAGAATGTCGTCTTCACAGGTAGAAAATGGGCCGACTTCGTCAATCTGTCCACTATGACCCATATGCTATTGTGGCCTTTAGCTGTTCTTGGAAGGCCAACAACAAAGTCCATTGTAATGTTCTCCCATTTCCACTCGGGGATCGGGAGAGGCTGAAGTGTTCCACCTGGTCGTTGATGTTCAGCCTTGACTTGTTGACATATCATGCAAGACTCCACATACTTGGCCACTTCATTCTTCATATTCGGCCACCAGAAGTGAAGTTTCAAGTCTTGATACATCTTCGTGCTTCCAGGATGCACAGAGAAAGGAGATGAGTGGGCTTCCGACAAGATGTTCTTTCGTAACTCTTCATCTTTCGGAACATACCATCTATCTCTGAAATTAAGAATACCATCTCTCAAATAGCTGAATTCAGAAGAGGCCATAGGCAACTTGCTCACAATATCGGCCATTTCCTTTGAATTGGTCCTCTGGGCTTCCTTAATTTGGTCCAGGATAGTGGGCCGTAGCGTCAAGTTTGCTAGTATGGCCGACAGCCCAGAAACTATCTCCATATCAAACTTCTGTATCTCTGTCCTCAAAGGCATTGATACGGCCGATATAGCTGGTTGCATAGTATCTGACATCCTGCTCAATGCATCGGCTACTACGTTAGCTTTACCTGGGTGGTATTTGATCTCAACATCGTAGTCTTTTACAAATTCTAACCACCGTCTTTGTCTCAAGTTTAACTCTTTCTGAGTAAAGATGTACTTTAGACTTTTGTGATATGAAAACACCTCACATGATTGTCCGTACAAATGGTGTCTCCATACTTTCAGTGCAAATACAACTGCCGCTAGCTCGAGGTCATGAGTAAGGTAGTTTTGTTCATGGTTCTTCAATTGCCTAGATGCATATGCTACCACTTTCCCTTCTTGCATTAATACACATCCCAAGCCTATCTTGGATGCATCACAGTATACGCTGAACTTGCCATCTTCAACTGGCAATACTAACAGAGGAGCAGTGGTTAATTTCTGTTTAAGTGTCTGAAAACTCACCTCACAAGTTTCAGACCATTTGAACTTGATGTCTTTCTTCGTTAAGCTGGTCATTGGTTTCGCTATCATAGAAAACCCTTTGATAAACTTTCTATAGTAACCAGCTAGCCCAACGAAGCTCCGTACCTCACTGGCATTTCTCGGCCTGGGCCAATCCTTCACAGCCTGAATCTTGGCCGGATCCACCGAAACTCATTCCGCAGACACCACGTGGCCTAAGAAATTAATCCTGCTCAACCAGAACTCACACTTTGATAACTTGGCATATAACTGATGCTGCTTTAGGATTGACAGTACAATAGCCAAGTTCTTTTCATGTTCAGCCTCACTCCTGGAATAAACCAGAATGTCGTCGATGAAAACGATCACAAATTTATCCAAGACATCTTGGAATATCCTGTTCATTAGGTCCATAAATGCTACCGGAGTATTAGTTAACCCGAACGACATCACCAAGAACTCGTAATGCCCATACCGGGTCCTGAAGGCTGTCTTTGGAATATCGTCAGCCCTGTCCTTCAACTGGTAATAACCGGAGCGTAAGTCAATCTTAGAAAATACCCGAGCTCCTTGCAGCTGGTTAAATAAATCATCGATCCTTGGCAACGGGTACTTATTCTTGATAGTTAACTTGTTCAGTTCACGGTAATCGATGCACATACGTAGGGACCCATCTTTATTTTTGACGAACAAGATGGGAGCACCCCACGGAGAGAAACTAGGGCGCACAAAAACCTTGTCCACCAATTCTTTTAGCTGAGCCTTCAACTCCGTCAATTCAATCAGCGCCATACGGTACGGGTTCTTCGATACCGGTTCAGTACCAGGATATGCATCGATTTCGAACTCGATCTCACGATCGGGTGGCAATCCCGATAGGTCATCTAAGAAAACCTTTGAGAAGTCTCGAACTACCGGAATATCTCAAAGCTCCACCTCACCTTGTCTTTGAACATCTACTACGTGGGCAAGAAATCCGACACATCCTGACCTCATCAGCTGTTGAGCTTTCAAGGTGGATATAACAGGCATACTATGTTTCTTTGGTATCGCCTGGTAGGAGAACTCTACTTCGCTCGGGCGCTTAAAAGTTACGAGCCCGGACCTGTAGTTGATGGTGGCATGATGTCTAAACAGCCAGTCCATCCCCAGAATGACATCGTACCCTTTCATACCGATGACGATAAGATCGGCATACAATTTCTGGTCCCCAACTGACACTATATCACCCCGTACAACCTGCTCGGAGTGCATACACTCTCCGGATGATAGCATAATGCTGTAGGGTTGATCTGACGGCGTACTACAAAACTTCTGTCTAACTACGAAGTCCATGGCCACAAACGAATGTGTGGCCCCCGTGTCCCACAAGGTATAAGCAGGTACATTACATATCAAGATTGTACCTGTAATTGCTGTGTGCTGATCAGCATCATCAACATCCTCCATCATTGCAAACATCCTAGGTCTGCATTCCCCTCTATGAGGCTTCTGGCACCGCGGGCATACAGAAAGTTGAGGAGTCCCCATTGGTCTTTTTCCTTTGTCCTGATAAAGGATGGTTTCATTGGGCCTCTTGATGCCCCTGTTCTACTGCTGTTGAGGTTGTAAATTCTGACCTCTTTGTTGTTGTTGCTGTTGAGGGGCATTCCGAATAATTCCCCTTGATGAATCCCTTTGTCTCAGGGATTTCATTTCCAAGGCTTCTAACTGGTAAGCCTTGGCCACCACCTTCGTATACGGGGCCTCATCAAATCCTCCGTATGAAATTCCTCGTAAGAGGTCCAGCTTTAAACCTTGAATGAATTGGTGCTCCTTATTCTCATCAGTGGCCACTAGGTGTGTTGCATATCGGGATAATGATTCGAACTTCTGAACATATTCTGCCACTGATCCATATTGTCGCAGTCGAGAGAACTCAAGCAACTTTTCCTTCCTCACTCCTCGGTCAAAGTACTTCTCATAGAAGATTTTCGTGAATCCTTCCCAGCTTAATGCCACTATAGTCGACTGCACTGTGTCCCACCAAAATCCAGCACTTTCGATGAGATAGAACGTGGCACACTTAACTTTCTTGTTGTCTTTCACTTCTGCATAACTGAACATCTTTTCCATTGTTCGAATCCAGGTTTCAGCACGGGTCGGGTCTGTAGACAGTCCATCAAATGAAGGCGGCTGGAGTCGCCGGAATCTATCTCCACTGTTGTCACGTGAAGCATTTCCATGGTTATTATTGTTATTGTTCCCACTGTCTTCTCTGGCCATCATACGTTCCACCATGCGGGACTGTACTCCCACTAGTTCGGTTAGTCGGTCAATGGCACGAGAGCTTTCACTTGACTCTTCCTGATGTCCTTTCACCATTTCTAATAAACCCTATAAACAGAATAACGTAATTTAATAAATAAAACTTTGACAGGGATTTAAACACTTACAGTTGGTGGAGCGATCTCACGTGGCGATTGTGTAGTCAGACATTTCACAGAATCGGTTTTAAAACCTTGTCTCTCTGATACCATGACTGTGACGACCCCCGACCCGATTGGGGTCTGAGAGCCATCACTCCAGGACATTTAACAGAAAACAGGATACACATTTTTTTTTTGAACATAAGTGAACAAAACATTAGGAAACAAACAGAAAACAGACTGAACTTTTAAGAGTAAAACCTTAAAGCTTAACAGAGAAGGAAAATATTTTCGGAATTTGGAATCAAAACAGAGAAAAAGAAACAGTTAAAAACTAAACTACAGAATGAATGGCAGAAGGAGAGCAGGAAGAGCAGGAAGATTGGAAGCAAGGAGAAATGAAACAGTGCAATCGGTGGATGTAAACTACAATAAGGTGAACAAAGAAATTGGTGGATGTGAACAGTGCAATCGGTGGATATAATAAGACAAAAGACGAACAGTGTTCAGCGGAAGAGACTGAGTAAAACTGGGCGGAAGAGGTGGTGACGTCAGCCGGAAGATGGGTGACGTCAGGCGGAAGATACAGGCAGCAGACGAAATTCGGAGGATGTAAACTGTGGGTGACATCATCGGAAGAGGAGATGACGTCAGACGGAAGATGCAGGCAGCTGACGAGATCGGATGAGGTGATGACGTCAGCCAGATGATGGATGATGTCAACCGGAAGATACAGGCATTTACGTAATCGGCAGAAGAAAAACCTATGGCAGAATCATTGTTTGGTGGGAGATGCGAATAAGACAAAATGTGAACAGTAATCTGGCGATTGATATGGGTGGTGTCAGTGGAAAGATGAGTGACGTCAGTCGGTAGATGTAAACTATTGACAGGAGTGAACTATACTGTTTACCGGTAGAAGAGAGACATAAAGCAGAAATGGAACTGGGCGGTAGAAGTAATTAAAACAAAAGTGAACAGTATTAATCGGTAGATGTAGTTTTAAAAGGGTAATAGGCAGCAGTAGTCATGATTTAAAGAAATGACGGGCAGCGGGCAGCGGTAGAAGTAATTTTAAAGAATAGCGAATGAAGTGGTTTTTAAAACGGGCAGCGGGAAGCGGTAGATGTAATCAGAAGATATAGCTTTAAAGACAGAATTTGACAGCTCTTGGCAGAAAACGTATAAACATGGAACCTCAAAACAGAAGGCATGAAGGTTTCAGACCTCCAAAACCCGATTCAAAATCAAGTTTTGAATCATACTTTACAAGTGACAGGGGTTCAAGAAAACAAACTGCATGGATGGCTCTAAAACTCGAGACCATCCATGCACAACCCTAAAAGACAGATTTCCAAATAGTTCCAGAATTTTTCAAAATGTACATACAACTGTTAAATACAGAGGTTTAAAAACTTAAACATCAGAAACTATACATTATCTAAATTTCTAACAGAATCCCAACAGAGTTTTAAAACAAAACACCAGAATTTCAGTGGAGTTCACAGACAGGGATTTTATTCTAAAAACTTAAACCTCAAGACGAAAATATGCCTGGCTGTAGCAACCAAACCCCCATGAGCTCGATCCACCCGCCACCTATTCATCAGTTTGAGGCACAAAGTCCTCATCTTCAGGTTCAGTACCTACATTAGAGAGTTCATCTATGAGCCTAAAGCTCAGTAAGAACATATAAAATGCTGTGATGCATATGTTATGCATGTGGTTTTTTTTTCAAAAATTCAGTGACAGTACAGAACATTACGTTTCAGTGGCAGAGGGGTATAAATGGGGCTTATAGGGGAACTGGCGAACAATGGGTGCACTATCAGGCACAAACAGTAATACAGAACAGAACAGAAACAGATCTGGGGGCTAGTCCTCGTCCCGCACTTAACCAGTACATTTCAGTCAGATTTTATCTTGTTTAGCTTCAAACCGTGTGCAGAAAATATTTGCATGTCTTTCAGAGAAAACGTGTATGCATGGACGGTGCTTGAACTTAAACTGGCAGATAACAGAAATAAGACAACAGACAACAGAAATAAACCAAAGCCAGACATTTCAGAACATAACTCTAACTCTTCTACCCAAAACAACCAGACAGAACAGAAAACTTAGTACCTCCGCGATGTAGGGCCTTAAGGGCCAAACTATGGATATGAACTTATCTGTTTACTGCGGGGTTGATGTTCTTGATCGTCTCGGTTTCAGTAGTTTGTGAACCTAAAACGTGATTATACGGTCATTAACCCTAAACTTCTCAAAAATCAGTAAATAGTGTCGTTAAACTTGTTAACTACCGACAGAAATTATCTTCACCGAAGAATGCAGGAGAAACAAAGTGTGGAACTTGTTTCAGTCGCCTGGAAGAGAAGAATAGAGAGAAGAAAGGGAGGAAGCAGAGAAGTGAAATGAAGATTTCACGTAGGAGGAAGAACTTAGCTTCCTCAACAAGTTGCCAAGTGTCAGTTATCCACTGGCTATCTCCCACCAACCTTAATTTCTCTCCAATTTGCCCTTCTATTGGTTTTTAACTAAAACATTATTTAGTCAGTCGATTCGGTCTCACGAATCCCCTTCGTTCTATTAATCACATGGACAATTTTATTAAAAACAGTTATTGCATTAATATCGGAGTAATCTCGTTTAATTATTCGGGGAAATAATTACACGGAAAATGCCGAGTGTTACAAGTTTAGGTTTGGTTGTTTTCATAGGTTGAGTGTTGTGACGGTTTGATGGTATTTGTCGTGTTTTGATGGTATTTGTAGTGTTTAATATTATGCTCATTTTGTATGTTTATATTGAACTGTTCATACATCATGGTTTAAAAATGTCATGAAAATGAATTTATGCACGGATTTCATGAAAAGAACATGCATGTAAAGGAAAGTAAAGTATCACAGTAAACAACCATGACATGGGGTTATCAGGGATGAGGTTCAGACCTGGCGTTCCGTGGTGAACGGGTTTTCCTCCCTTTAGATGGTGTGGGCTGTCTAACCGCTGGACGTGCCCTATCCATCTGTCGAGCGTTTCCGATAACTATAGACTGACACGTACTGATATATGAAATGACATGGACAGTTTTTATAGCATTGAGCATACATGATCATGCATTAGCATTTACGTAGAGCTTGCTGAGATTTTTATCTCATAGGTGTCTTTATGGTGTAGGTGATCTTGACATAGGTGAGGATGAGATCCCTCCACCCGAGGAATGATGCAGTTGAAGGAGGATGGCCCGTGGGAGTGCGCTGGGCAGTCGATGCTCCTTTTGACCCGTGGGGGAAGTAAGTGTATGTTTTGGGAACACGGTAGTTAGATAAAAAAAATGTATAGTTGAATATATTAGGATTCTTGGGTCTGATTAGTTGATAGGTTACGTTTTGATGTTTTTAAACGTTTGGGAAACTATTTTATAAACCGCTTTGTGATTTTAGCAGGAGGAAATGTTTAGTTTTTAAACCAAACCACGCAGTCCGTTTTTATGAAATCGAGTTATGTTTTAAATGTGTTTTAAGTCGTTTATTGGGTGAGTGACGAAATGTGAAAAGGGGAGAGGTTTGAGCTATTGTATATTCACGTTTATGGAGTAAGTTATATTGAAGTCTAAGGGGTATATGTAGTGAGAAATATGTGCAGGGGAAGAGGAAAGAAAAGAAAGAAGGGAGAGAGAGCAACTCCCTAGAATTTTTGGATTCCAGGGAGGGTGGCGATCGATCTCCTAAGGAGGGGATCGATCGCCCTAAAGGTTAAACACTCTCTGGAAAATCCAGAGAGTGTGGCGACCGATCGCCTAAAAAGGGACGATCAATCGCCTGACCATCGATCGCGGGGCGATCGATGGCCACAATGAGGGGCGATCTGATCGCCCCTCCTATTTTGATGATGGCGATCGATCGCCAGTTTTGAGCGATCGATCGCCCCTTTATATTTCAGAACAATGTCCCTTTTTGTCCTCGCTTTTATTTTAATTGTTTATAATGATTTTAATAGTTACATTTCAATTGTTTATTATTTGTTTTAAGTATTGTTTAAATAGTTTAACAACTTAGATTTAAATGATTTTCCAAACAATGTTTACTATTTTGATTTTAGTTTAAGTTCCGCTTAAACTGTAAAACAAAATGAAAAATTTTATACGGTAAAATTAGGATACGGGTAAGGGTCGCTACAATAGCGACTCCAGAAACTCAACGACTAGTTTTTATGCGTACGGATGTTCTCCAACGGTCATATTTTTGAACGCAGATTACAGACGTGAAGCAGATTATAGACGCGGATATAAATAGAAGAACTGTAGCTCGAGACAAAAACTTTTGCCAATTTTTGAACAATTACTCTGATCTTCTACGAGCTGAAGCGATAACTTTTGTTTACACTTCTCCATATCACAACTTGAGATTTAGTATTTGAGAGAGTGTAACTTAGTGCTCAAAATCACTTTTCATCTTGTAAAACCAAAAGGCAGTGGATTGTCGCCCGTGAAGAACAATCCAGATTTGTAAAAGGCAGTAGATCGAAGCGCGGAAAGTTCGATCTAGTTTTTTCGTGAGGAGAAGGGAAAAATCTTCAAGGGAGAACCTTGGAGCGTGGAAGTAGGAAGGATTGGCCGAACCACGTTAAAAACTCTGGTGTCATTTTTTTCTCTCTCTTTTACTTTGTCTTGTCTACTTGTCTGCGATTATTTGAGTAATTTCAGGATAAAGAGAGAAGATCATATAAACCTAAATTATATTGCATAAAATTAATTAGGGCAAGTAATTTCTAATTCACCCCCTCTTAGACAATCATGATCCTACAATTGGTATCAGAGCAAGGTTAAATATTGTCATATCTGGGAATTAGAAATACACTGATATATCTAAAATGGCTTTCAACACTAGCACAACACATGTAGAAGGACAGTCCATCTCTAGACCCCCATTTTTTGATGGGAATGATTCTGTATATTGGAAGTCTAGGATGAGAATTTGTTCAGGCTATAGATTATGAACTGTGGAATATTATAGAGAATGGTCCATACATAGTTGTAAAAACAGAGAATGGTGTCAATACTCCTAAAGCATCACATGAACTAACTGATTTAGATAAAAAGAATTTGAGCCTGAATGCTAAGGCAATAAACACCTTGTACTGTGCTCTAAACAGAGATAAATTTAATAGAGTACAAAGATGTGATAGTGCTTAAGAAATATGACGCTTACTAGAGGTTACACATGAGGGAACGAATCAGGCTAAAGAGAGTAAATTGAGTATGCTGGTACATGAGTATGAGCTTTTTTCGATGGAGAAAGATGAGACTATTTCCTCTATGTTTACTCGATTTACAAATATTACTAATGGCTTAAAAGTTCTTGGAAAGACCTATTCAGGTGAAGAACTTGTGAGGAAGATCCTTCGGTGCCTACTAAGGGCTTGGCAACCGAAAGTGACTGTCATACAAGAAGCTCGAGATCTCAAGGTTCTCAAGCTCGAAGAACTCATTGGCTCTCTAATGACTCATGAGATAACCATGAGAGCCAATGACAAGGAAGATCTCAAACAGAAAGAGATCAACAAAAAAAGGATATTACACTCAAAGCTTCTTCAAGTAAACAAGAAGATTTTGAGGAAGAAGATGATGGTGAGGACATAGCCCTCATCACTAGAAGATTCAGCAGATTTCTCCAGCGGAAAAGATTGAATGAGAGGAAATTCTCAAAGGGAGAAAAGCCTAAAAAAGATAAGGAGATTACCTGCTATGAATGTGGGAAACCTGAACACATCAAGGCTGAGTATCCACAAGCAAAGAAGAATCACAAATAATTCAAGAAGAGAGCTATGAAGGCGACTTAGGATGACAGTGAGAGCGACACCTCTTCAGAAGATGAGAAAGTTGTCAATCTGTGCTTCATGGCCAAGGAGGATGACGTTAGTCATTCTTCTAGCAATAGTGAAGCTGATGATGGTGGTGATCTGATTGATGTCTTTAATAATTTAGTTAAGCAATTTGGCATGCTTAAGTCAAAATACAAATTGTTGAAAAAGGAAAATTGTGACTTAATTGAGAAGCATGCTAAAGAGATCAGTTTACATGAAATGAAAACTAATGATCTTAGAAGTAGAAATGAGAATTTGAATAATATTGTACTGAAATTCACTAACGGTAGCAAGAAGTCAAAGAGTAACTTTTGACAAAGCATGTTTGGGCTATGAAAGATCCAATAAAAAGAAAGTTTATAAAAATTTCTTTGTTAAATCGTCCACCTGTCATGCATGTAATGAAATAGGACATAAATCATATGAATATCCTTTGAAACTTAGCAAGAAATCAAGTAGTAAACTTCAATGGGTTCTTAAGGGAACCAGACCTAACACTAGAACCCAAAAGATTTGGGTACCTAAGAAGACCACTTGATTACTGTTTTGCAGGTTGATTGTTCTCCCGAGAAAAATCAATGGTACCTCGATAGTGGTTTCTCGAGGCACATAACGGGAGACTCAACAAAGTTTGTGTAATACCCGGCTTTTCGGGATATTAATACTTTAATATAAATGGTATTTTTGTAAATATGTCAAATCAAGCCTGTTTTACGAAAGGAAAGCGTTATTACAATCCTAATAATTAATATGGATTTTAGGAAAATTATTGAAATTTTAGGAGTCGTGACGCTAAATTACGGGAATTACGTTTCTCGTAATATAAAGGATGTTTTAGTAAAAATAGTAAACGAGATCCGATTTGCGAACGGACAGTTTTATTAGAACCCTAATAATGAGTTGGAGTTACTGGTGAAATAAGGAAATTTGGAGAACCCGAATTGTTAGCGAATTAACGAAACAAAGGACGAAACAAATATAAAATAGAAGAAAGGGCAAAATAGTAATTTGCCAAAGTAATTTTATTAAATAACACAAAATCCTCTTCTTCCTTATTTTCTCCTCAGCTCCGCGAAAACCAGAGAGGGTTTTCTGGCGATCCCTCACGGCCGATCCAATTCCGACCTCCGTTTCTCTTCCGATCGACTTCCATTCTCCGTGTTTTCTCCTCCTCTGGCAACCCTAGGTACGAATCTATGATTTCAGAGCGTTAGTTTTCAGTTTCAACGGAGTTAGGAAGTTAGGGTTTCGTTAGGGTTTTTGTTAAAAATGTGATTTAGGGTTCGAGATTGATAGGTTTATCGAGTTTATGGATATAAAGGACGTATTAAACGTTATTGGACGAAGTTAAACTAAATTGTGAGAAATGTTAAATTTAATGAATTTTGGATTTTTGGAAAAGCTCGTTATTGGATATTTCGTAGAATCGAGCGCGAATTGGTTGTTAAAATGCCTCGATTAATTAAGTTATAGCTTTAGAAGAATTTCCTTAGTTAAAGATTTCATTTATTTGGACATTAACTGTTCAAACGCATTTTAATGATAATTGTTGTGAATTGCCTTAGGTGCACCACGCTCATGGACCGAGCTAGCATTCAACGGACGTCAGGTAAGTCTTCACGACTTGTTTGGCCGATTGGCCTACACCATACGATCTTCTGTTGTTTGAGGAAATTGGAGAATATAGATTGTGTTGGGTGAATAGGTTGGGTAGTTAGCTTAGTTATGTGTTATATGTTTATGTTCATTGTTTGTATGTTTTAATTATGTTTATAGCATTGCACATGTTCACGCATCATGTTTCTAAAAAGTACGAAAAATGAATTTCTATGCATGTTTTCATGAAAAGGAAAAGGTTAATGAAAATGTATAAATGAATGTAATCTGGTCAAGGAGGTGGCGGTGGTTCAGACATGGCTGCTTGGGGAGCATGTTTTCCCCCCGGTTAGATACAAGGGGCTATCCAACCGTGGGATGTGCCGCTCCTATCTAGCGAGAGTGAAGCCACGGTGATGTATCTGTATCTGTAATGAAATGAAATGAAATGAATAGCGAAAAGGTAGGACGCATGTTTGATGAACCGCATGCATAGCATTCACTTGCATTCACGTAGACTTACTGAGCCTTAAGCTCACGACTTATATCTATGGTGTAGGTGACCTCTACACAGGTGAGGATGAGATCCCTCCACCCGAGGCATGATCGGTTGAAGAAAGATGGCCCGTGGGAGTGTGCTGGGCAGTCGGTGCGCATTTTGACCCGTGGGGATGTAGGTATATGTTTTGGGGACACGATATGAATTGTATAGCTTAACATATTAGGATGTTTGGATCTGGTAGTGGATAAGTTTATGTTTGATGTTTTAAACGTGTTGGAAACCTGTTTTATAAACTGTTTTGGTGATCTTTAAAATAGGTGGAAATGCTCGGTTTTTAAACAGATCCACGAAGTTTGTTTTTACGAAAGTTTAACGTGTGTTAGGCCGTTTAGTTGGGGGTTGATAAAACGAGAAGTGTACTAAGTTAAGCTGTGTTGAAACGTTTAGAGATTTTAGTGAGCAGGGATGAAGAAAGTGATGTTTTGCTCTCTGGAATCTCGGATTCCAGAGAGCACTTGTACAAAAAAAAAGAGAAGAAGAGAGAAAGAAGATAGATGGAGGAGTGTGGCGACTGGGCGCGGGCGTGAGGGGCGACTGATTGCCCCTCCCTGTTATTGCTGCAGCGATCGATCGCTGGGCGATCGATCCCTACAGCGATCGATCGCTGGGCGATCGATCCCTACAGCGATCGATCGCTGAGGAGGCTTATAGCCTCGGTGATCGATCTCCTGAATTAGGAGATCGATCGCTCCTCTCCCCTGTCGCGGCTTTTGACAATTCTGCCCTCCCCTTTTAATTGTTTTGTTTTAATCAATTTTAAATGTTTTATTAATTGTTTTAAGTTTATAAATGGTTTAAAACGTAGACTTCAATTCCGATTCCGGTTTAAATTCCGCTTAGAGTATATTTAAAGTATAAGGATAAAAAAAATACGAGAAATTGGGTACAGTATCTGGGTCGTTACAGTTTGTCTTTGTCAACAAGAAGAAAGAGAATGTCACCTTTGGTGGAAATAAAAAAGGAAAAATTGTTGGCATCGGCAATATAGGTAATTCTGCCAACCCTATTATAGAAAATATTTTGTTAGTTGAAGGGCTAAAACACAACCTGCTAAGTATCAATCAATTATGTGATAAATGTTATAAAGTAGTTTTCAAGTGAAATGCATGTGTAATTAAAGATGTTTCTAATAGCAAAATTCTGTTCAAAGGATATAGAAAAGAGAATGTCTATGTTATTGATTTAGTTCACTTTGAACATATTGATGAAAAATGTCTTGTTGTGAATTTGTTATCAGATAGTTGGACTTGACATAGAAGACTAGGTCATGTAGACATGGATACCTTAGCTAAGATTACTAAGGATAATTTAGTTAGAGGGCTTCCAAAAATATCTTTTGAGAATGATAAAGTCTGTGAAGCTTGCCAAATGGGCAAGCAGATCAAAAGTTCCTTTTCATCAAAAAATGCAATCTGTACCTCCAAGCCCCTACAACTTCTTCACATGGACCTCTTCGGTCCTTCTAATGTAGCCAGTCTAGGAGGAAAATTCTATGTCTTTGTCATTGTAGATGACTTCTCTAGATTCACTTTGGTATTCTTCATGAAGTCTAAGGATAAGACTTTTGATACCTTTTCTAGTTTTAGGAAGAGAGTTCAAAATGAAAGGGAGCTCACCATTGTAGCTATTCGTAGTGATCATGATGGAGAATTTGAAAATGAGAAATTTGAACTCTTGTGTCTCAAATATGGAAATGAGCATAATTTCTCCTCCCCTAGAACCCCTCGACAAAATGGTGTTGTTGAGAGAAAAAATAGGTCCCTTCAAGAGCTAGCTCGGACCATGCTAAATAAAAATTCAATTCCTAAGTATTTCTGGGCTAAAGCCATCTCCACAGCTTGTTATGTATTAAACCGGGTCTCCATAAGACCTATTCTTGAGCAAACTCCTTATGAGCTGTGGAATGGAAAAATTCCTACTGTCAAATATTTTAGAGCTTTTAGTTGTAAATATTTCATTCTAAACACCAAGGACAACTTAGGAAAATTTGATTCTAAATCAGACCTTGGAATTTTTCTTGGATATTCTCTGTCCTATAAAGCATATAGGGTGTTCAACAAAAGAACACTAGTTGTTGAAGAATCCGTGCATGTCAATTTTGATGAGACCCCTCAACTCACAATCAATGTGAATGATGATGACATTTTAGAAAAGCAAATGGATTCTCTTTCCTTAGACAAATCTGCTGAAACCCTTCAAGGAGAAAACTCTCTAGACCCTTTTTCAAATTCTCTAGAAATTTTTCCAGTCAAGGATGAAGATGTTGCTCTGCCTAGAGATTGGAAATATGTAAGAAATCATCTTTTGGATGAATTTCTAGGTGATCCAACATTAGGAGTCAAAACTAGGTCCTCCCTTAAAAATCTTTATGCTAATGTTGCATTCATCTCTCAAATAGAGGCTAAGAAGTTTGAAGAAGCCGAATTGGATGAAAATTGGATAGTTGCAATGCAAGATGAATTAAACCAATTCGAAAGGAACAACATTTGGGAACTTGTTCCAAAACCTGACAATCATCCTATTATTGGAACCAAATGAGTTTTTAAGAAAAAGATGGATGAAAATAGAATTGTGGTCAGGAACAAAGCTAGGTTAGTTGCTAAAGGGTACAACCAGGAAGAAGGAATAGACTTTGAGGAAACCTTTGCACCTATAGCTAGACTAGAATCCATTAGGATGCTCTTAGCTTATGCTTGTTACAAAAACTTCACACTCTTCCAAATGGATGTTAAAAGTGCTTTTTAAATGACTATATATTGGAAGAAGTTTATGTAGAGCAACCCTTAGGATTTGAAGTCTATGACCAACCTGACCATGTCTATAAGCTCAAGAAGACTCTACATGGACTTAAACAAGCTTCTAGAGTTTGGTATGATAGGTTGAAGAATTTCCTTGAGGAAAGGAAGTTCAAAAAGGGCAAAACCGATTCAACCTTATTTACCATGCAAAAAGACAAAGACATCCTTTTAGTTCAAATCTATGTCGATGACATTATTTTTGGTTCAACTAATGTCTCTCTGTGTGATGAATTTTCCTCCCTAATGCAAAGTGAATTTGAAATGAGTATGATGAGGGAGTTAAAATTCTTCTTGGGATTTCAAATTAGTCAAAAATCTGATGGTATTTTCTTCTGTCAAGAAAAATACATCTAAGACCTCCTAAAGAGATTTGTATTAGATTCCTCTAAGTCCTCTAGAACTCCCATGAGCACAACTACAAAATTGGACAAAGATGAAAATAGGATAAGTGTGGATATTAAGAAGTATAGGGGTATGATTGGTTCTCTATTATACCTAACAGCTAGCAGGCCAGATATCTTATTTAGTGTGTGCTTGTGTGCTAGATTTCAAGCTTCCCCTAAGGAATCTCACCTAAGTGCTGTCAAGAAAATTTTTAAATACTTAAGTGGGACTTTTGATTTAGGTTTGTGGTATCCGAAGGGAACTTCATTTGATTTAATTGGATATTCAGACTCAGACTATGCAGGAAGTCTGGTTGATAGAAAAAGCACTAGTGGAACATGTCAATTACTAGGAGAATCTCTTGTGTCCTGGTAGGGGTGGGAAGAACCGGCCCGAAACTGCAAAATCAGACTGGACCGGCGGTTCGGACGGTTCTTGGTCGGTTCTGCCTACCATGGAACTGGTCCCGGTTCGACGGATTGGGGAACCAGGAACTGTGGGCCGAACCCTGGTTCCCCGTACCGGAACCAGGAATTCCAATGAGAGAACCGACCCATGGGTCGGCCCAATGGGTTATCCGACCTAAGGGTCAGATAAAAGAAAAAAAAAAGAACTAAAACCATCTAGAGAGCCCTCCCTCAGTTCACTCCTCAGCACCGACGACCCGACCCCGACCTAGCGAGTTAGCGACCTCACGTCTTAGACTCACGCAGCTCCGACCATCGCCCGTCAACCAGCGACCTCATCCAGCGATTAGGGGTTAGGCGGGCACTTGATGGCGAAGAAAAAAGTCTAGATGAGAGCGGGGATGGTGATGACTGCGACGAGGCCGAGAACAAATTTGAGTGGGGAGAAATCGATAGTCTGGTGACGGCTAGGGAAAGGGGGAGGAGGGTGTCCATGACGGAAATGGACGTGGTGTCTATGGCCGGAGGAAAGAAGAGAATGGGCGTGGAGAGAAAGCAATTAGGGTAGGGAAGAAGGAGAGCAATAATTGAAGATGAAGGGAAGGGGGGGGGGGGGGGGGGTGGGGTAGTTTGGAAAATGACAATTACTTTAAATTGCCATCATTTTCCTGATGGCTAAGTAGGTGAGACGGTAAACGAGAACCGTTAAATGAGAACCATTAAATTAAAAAAAAAAAAAATTTGCATTTGAGGGAACTGGTATCGAACCAGAACCAGACCGAATTTGCTGTCCGGTTCCGGTTCGGTACCGGTTCCTGTTTCAGGAAATAAATTCCCGAAATAAACGGTCCGGTCCGGTTCCAGGCCAGAACCGGCCTGGACCGGACCGTGCCCAGCTTCATGTCCTGGTATTCTAAGAAACAGAATTCTGTAGCTCTTTCAACTGCCGAGAGTGAATATATTGCTGCTGGTAGTCGCTGTGCTCAAATGCTTTAGATGAAGCAAACTCTAGAAGATTACAATCTTTTCTATGATAGGATTCCCATTCGGTGTGACAACACCAGTGCCATTAACATTTCAAAGAATCCTATCCAACATTCTAGAACAAAACACATCGAGGTTAGATATCACTTCATCAGAGATCATGTTCAAAGAGGTGATATTACATTAGAATTTGTCAATTCTGCTGATCAATTAGCAGATATCTTTACCAAGCCTTTGGATAAAAAGATGTTCAATAATATACGAATAAGGTTAGGTCTCATTAGGGTTGAGAAAAATTAAGCTTCATTTTTTTTTTCTGTTGGAGAATTAGTAAAATGGATGATCTCCAAAATTTCCTTCTCTAAGAAAACGTGGTCACAATGGACGTTGACCGTAGACGTTGACAATGGTTATTGTCAATGGTTTTTAACAATGGACTTTCAAAACCGTCTTTTACAATGGACTTTCTATGGACGTGGTCACAATGGACGTTGACCATGGACGTTTACCAAATTGTCTATAAAATCTCTCGACGGGTAACTAAAACCCTAAGATTCAAAATTCCCCCCAAAATGCTCTCGACTCGTCCAGCGATTTCTCCTCTGCTAGTCGGCACCGATCCTACACTTCTCTCAACTCTATTTGTGCTCAGAAATTTCTACCTTTTTCAATGGAATCTTCCTCTCGTGCTCCATAAGTCTTCTCCAGGAAAAAGCAAAAGATTTCCCATAACGAGGATGCTCAGTCTGTCTCTGTTCCTCTGCCTCTGGTATGGCCAAATCACAAGTTCTTAAATCATGCTGCTTTTAAGAGGTATGACGAATATTTCAAATTTAAACCTATTATTTGCTCTCGTGGTGTAGTCTTTCACGACTTGTATGGTCTGAACCTCGAACAACCTATACAGCTGATGGGCTTAATGGGGTTGTTTAATTCAGTGTCTCTTTATAGTGAAACCCCAATTAGAATGTTCTATGCGAATCTAGAACACTCTCTTCGCCCTCTGGTTATTAGGAGTTACGTCTATGGACGACATATAGAACTCATCCAAGAAGCTCTCCATGAAATCCTTGATTGTGAGTCTCTGAATCGTTCAAGAAGATTTTTTGAGGCAGGCAAGATTCCATCTTTTCTTGAGAAACCAGCTGGTTAGGATTTACTTCACTTAATTGCCAAGGATCCCAACAATGCTCCCCTGAAGTTAAAGAGCAAGGATTTGAACTTCAGGGTTCGTGTCTTCCACCACATGATCCATTACAACATCATACCTGTAGAGGGTCATCGGGACCATGTTTGTAACACCCGGCTTTACGAGATTTGATTTTATTCCAATATAAATGGTATTTTTGTAAATACGTCAAATTAAGTTCGTTTTGTGAACAGAAAGTTTTAACGAAGCCGTAATAATAAATTAGAATTTATGGTGGAATATGAAAATTTAGAGAAATCGAATCGTTAATTAAAATAACGAAATAGGTAGAGAAATAATTACAAAATCGTAGGAGGGGCAAATGAGTAATTTGCAAACCAAAATTTCAATAAAAATACAAAATCCCTCAATTCATCCCTCTCACTCGCGCGACTTCTCTTTTCTCTCAACCCTCATCGATGACTTCACCCTCTCAACGGCGATTTCCTTCAAACGCCGGCCGACGTCCCTCCAAACTCCGGTGACTCTTCACATTTCTCCTTCGTCTTTACTCCTTAGGTAAGAATCTATAGTTTTGGTATGTTAGATTTCGATTTCTAGGGTTTAAACGGATTAGGGTTCGTTAGGGTTTTCGTTGAAAATGTGGATTGATGTTTGAAATTGATAGGTTTAGCGTAGTTATGCCTTTAATCGACGTATTGATGTTTATTGGGCGTAGATAATCGATTTATCGAATAATATTAGAGTTGCGTTTGGTTTGGAGCTTGAAAAACTCCATTGATGGAAATTTCTAAGTGTTGAGCACAAATTGCTCGATAAAATGCCGCAATGAGCTAGAATAGAGTTTTAGGAAAGTTCCTTTAGCTAGGAGTTAGTAGTTTTCGAGATTGAAGGTTTAGACTCGATTTAATCGCGATTTATTGTGAATTGCCTTAGGTGAACAACGCTCTTGAACGGAGCTTGGAGTGGAACGGACGCGAGGTAAGTCTTCGTTATTTGTTTGGCCGTCTTGGCCTACACCATAAGATTTGTGTTGATTGAGGAAATTGGAGGTGCTTGTGTGTTTCGGGTAATTAGAACGGGTAGTTAGTTTTAGGTTTGGTTAGGTTGTTAATTGTTAAGTTTATTATTGTATGTTTCTACTTGTTTTTATCTCGTTCATGGCATAATATTTGTTCACGCATCATTGTTTTCAAAAAGGCATGAAAAAGAATTTCGACGCATGTTTTACAAAACTAAAAGATAAACGAATGTAATGATGGTCACGTCGGTGGCGGTGGTTCCGACATGGCTGTCAGGTGAAGCATGTTTTTCCCTCGGTTAGATACGAGGGGCTATCCAATTGCCGGATGTGCCGCTCCTATCTAGCGAGAGAGAAGCCCTAGTGACGTAAATGAAATGAATAGCGAAAAGGTAGGACACATGATTTAAGAACTGTACATGCATAGCATTAGCATTCACGTGCATTCACTTAGATTTACTGAGCCTCTAGCTCATATGTTTAATTCTATGGTGTAGGTGATTTGAGACAGGTGAGGAAGACGTCCCTCCGCCTGAAGTATGAGCACGTTGAAGGAGGATGGCCCGTGGGAGTGCACTGGTAGTCAGTGCGTGATTTAGACCCGTGGGGACGTAGGTAAATGTTTTGGGGAATTGATAAATAGGATATAAGAAATTGTATAGTTAAACATTTTAGGATGCTTGGATCTAGATAGATAATATATGGTGTTTTTGGAAAATTGAAAGTATTTTGTAATGTTTTGATATTTTCAAACAAGAGGAAATGTTAAACTTTTAAACGGAACCACGCGGTTCATTTTTATGAAATTTGGTTATATTTTAAATGTGTTTTGAGTCGGTGAACGGGTGATAGGTAGCGAGTGAAATGTATGTGGGTGGTAGTGTTATTGTGTAGAAGTTTTTATGAAATGTTAGTGGTGATTTGATGAGGAAAAGGGGTGAAGTTTATGTGAGTTGTGTGCAAGGTAACGATGAAAAGGGTGAAGGAAGAAAAAAATAAAGAAGGGGATGAAAGTCCTCTGGAATTTCGGATTCCAGAGGACTTGGCGATCGATCGCCAGGGAGGGCGATCGATCGCCCCTCTTGGTCACTCTCTGGAAGAAATTCCAGAGCGTGTGCCAGCGATCGCCTGGAGAGGCGATCGCTGGACAAAAATTGGCGATCGCTGAGGTCGATCGATCGTCTGTTTTGGGCGATCGATCGCCCCTTTACATTTTGGGACAGTGTCCCTTTTTGCCCTCCGCTTTGATTTTAATTGTTTAAAATAATTTTAATAGTTATATTTCAATTGTTTAGTATTTGTTTTAAGTATTGTTTAAACAGTTTAACAACTTAGATTTAATTGATTTTTCAAACAATGTTAACTATTTTGATTTTAGTTAAGTTCCGCTTAAACTGTAATTAAAATGAAAAATTTATACGGTAAAATTAGGATACGGGTAAGGGTCGTTACAATGTTAGTGGCATGGATCTTTTCCTGCTTGGTCAATTTTTCAGAGGCGAACCCTTTAATGTTGGATACATTATCTTAAACAGGATGCTTCAAGTGGTGTGCAATGCCTCCAAATCTTTGCCTTACAATCTTCTCCTTATGAAGATCTTTCACTGGTTTGGTGTTTGCATTCCTGATTCTGACAAGCTGTTATCCCTGAAGAAGTCCAACTTCTTTTCATCCTCCACTTTGTCCAGAATGGAAATAACACGCAATGATCAAGGTGAGCTGGTGGACAAAGTTGGTCGTAAAGGTGTTTCCAGGTGCCTGCTTATTGCTGAAGAAGAAGAGGAAGAAAGTGGTCCTGATGACACTCTCCTTCCTGCCCTTGACCCTCTTCCACCTCCAGTTCTTCTTCTTCATGTTTCAGATGAGGTCAGTCATGAGCAAACTCACATTCTAGAGCCTGTGAGTGATCTTGAACCTCATATAGTCCAGGTTGTTTCTCCTCTTCCACGTCCACCCAGTCCAACTCCTGCTCCCCTTCCACCTTAGATCCCTTCATCATCTGCCCGTATTCCTCCTCGCTACAAAGGTCCTTCCTCTTCTCGAGTGAGAGATCCTATTTCTGAGGATTTGCAGGATGAGCTAAGGGCAAGCATTGCCAGTCTTGGGACCGGCCTTGAATCTTTTCAATCCTTGTATCTCTCCCATCATGGTCAATTTGCAGCACTTGTCCTTTCTCAACTTGAACAACTCGCGGCTGCCAATCAAGGACTGCTCAAACGTCTTGATCTACTGGAATCACATCAAAGTTATACTTTTTCTACTGTGAACAATCGCATTGATTAAGTTGAACTCGTGCATAGTCAAGTCATTGATGATGTCATCTCTTCGGTTAGATTCCATTCCAATCTTGTCAGAACATAATTGCAATGCGAATCTGCCCGCGTCATCACTCAGTTTAGTGATCTTCGTAACCTTTTGATTAAGAGTGATGGTGTGTCCATTCATGGGGATGAGGACTTGGAAGGCGGTGGAGAGACACCTGAACTAGCTCCTCCAGCTACTTCAGCTGTTCCTTCCCGTGATGAGCATTTGGATGTTGATCCAGTTGTTGGGGCTGATGCTGCTGCAGAGGTTGCTCTGTGTGAGGACGAGCCAGTGCCTGCACTGTTTGATGATCAGGCAGCTCCTCCTCTTCCAGATATTGCTTTAGTTCCAGCTGCTATTGCTGTCTCTGCTGATCTTGTTGTGCTTTAGCCTGTCGATGCGCCAGCTGATGATGCTGCTATTGGCTCTGCTGATCTTGTCATGTTTAAGCCTGTCGATGCGCCAGCTGATGATGCTGCTATTGTCTCTGCTAATCTTGTCATGTTTGAGCCTGTCACTGCGCCAGAGACTCCTACTGGTGTCCCAATGCCAGAGACTGAAGTTGTTGCCGTGGTGGCTTTGGATGCTGAGGATGCAACGGATACATGGGATGAAGGTGATGCAGGGGATTCCCACGATAGAGATCACATTCCTCCTGTTTCTCCTATTCCTCTTGTTTCAGCAGTGGACACGACCGATGAGGATGACGAGGAAAATCTGTTCCGATTTGCAAGGGTTTTCTATTCTGGCCGTTTCTAGGAATGTTTCTGCTTTTCTTCTATTGTATCTTTCCTGTCCTCCATTCTCTATCTTAGGTAGTTTTGTCTAAGACCTTACAACTTACATCTTTTTTTTATTATTCATTATCCTTTCCTGTTATCTCTCCTGTGCTGTGCTGAATGTCATTCCTCCTACGTTGCTTTTTTTTTATAATGTCAAAGGGGGAGAAGGATACAAATTCACTGAATGTATCATTGATAAGCAATACAGCATACAGTATGGGGGAGTATGTAAAATTTAATTGAAATACAGATAAGTATGCTTGAAACAGTTTATATGTTTGTCATCATCAAAAAGGGGGAGATTGTTGACTTAAATTAAGTTTAAAGTCTAAATTTGTTTTTGATGATTATGCTTAATATATAAACCGGTTTATTATGGTTATTGCATTTATCTGGAAATGCCTTTTAAAAAGAGTATTATGTTTTCTGATGGTTTTTTGGTTAAGAGTTATTAGTCCAAACTTACTCGTCCAAAGTACTATTGAGAGACAGTCTGGAAAGACGCAGTCGTCCATGTTCAAAAGAAAGACGCAGCCGTCCATGCTCAAAAGAAAGACGCAGTTGTCCACACTCAAAAGATAGACGCAGTCGTCCACAGTTAAAAGAAAGACGCAGACGTCCACAGTTAAAAGACAGACGCAGTCGTCCACAGTTAAAAGAAAGACGCACTCGTCCAAAGTCTTAACACCAGACTTTTAAAGGCTGCAAGCGATAGCGACACTCGTCCATACTTACTCGTCAAAAGTCTCAACCCCAGACTTTTGTAGACCGCGAGCGATAGCGACTCCAGAAACTCAACGACTAGTTTTTATGCGTATGGATGTTCTCCAACGGTCATATTTTTGAACGCAGATTACAGACGCGAAGTAGATTATAGATGCGGATATAAATAAAAGAACTGTAGCTTGAGACAAAAACTTTTGCCAATTTTTGAACAATCACTCTGATCTTCTATGAGCTGAAGCGATAACTTTTGTTATACACTTCGTCATATCACAACTTGAGATTTAGTATTTGAGAGAGTGTAACTTAGTGCTCAAAATCACTTTTCATCTTGTAGAACTTAAGGCAGTGGATTGTCACCCGTGAAGAGCAATCCAGATTTGTAAAAGGCAGTAGATCGATGCCCGGAAAGTTCGATCTAGTTTTTTCGTGAGGAGAAGGGAAAAATCTTCAAGGGAGAGCCTTGGAGCGTAGAAGTAGGCAGGATTGGCTGAACAGCATTAAAAACTCTGGTGTCATTTTTCTCTCTCTCTCTTTTACTTTGACTTGTCTGCTTGTCTGCGATTATTTGAGTAATTTTAGGATAAAGAGAGAAGATCATATAAACCTAAATTACATTGCATAAAATTAATTAGGACAAGTAATTTTTAATTCACCCCCCTCTTAGACAATCATGATCCTACATTTCTATGCTGCAAAAAATCTCATCTTTAATCCCTTTGACTTCAAAAATCTATAAAATCTCCACTTTCAATCCAAGAGGTCTTTAGTTGATATTGAACTAGAATTTTAGAATTGTGAAGTTGGAATTTCAAAGTCATTTAATGACTAATAGAATTAAATATTTTCTCGAGTTGATTAGAATTACACGAGCATCAAATGCTCAATGGAATTCCATTTTGAACACTAAAATTTTTTATGAAAGGCAAATACAAGTTATGAAGCGATCACATGCGTGTTCATTGCATAAACGACCAAAGTTTCTGCTATAGTTCGGTGTGACCCGATTCTAATTGGGTCGGACTTGTCTGTATATCAATATTAGAGTTTTATGTTATCTCTATATATTGATGTTCGAGTCAGAAAACTCATTGTACCTTGATTTATGATTAATGAATTTTTTTTCTACCATAATATTTGATACGTTTGCATTTGCCAAATCAAATTTTGTAGGTTGTTCTGAAGAAGAAAACTGCTGTCGATTTATGGTTAACATTGGGCAATTATGTATGAAGAAAATCTTTATGAATAAGCTGCATCTGAAGCAACGTTTATATTCTCATCAGTTGATGTGAAGTAGTTCAGGTAAAAAAAGACATTAGGTTTTGAAACTTTGGTAGTAGGCCCTACATCACAAAACGTATATTTAAATTCTTTTCTTTAAATTAATTTACTATTCAATTATGATATTTTTCTTGGACACACATGTTTAGGCATTAACATAGGAATGTAGAAATATAAAAATGGTAGGACATTAAGTATGCAATTATGAATAAATGAATATCATGAAATTGATGAAAAACACGAGATGACTAATGAAAGTCTGAACGCATGGTTATAAATTGAGATGACTGATGAAACTTTATAATGATAAAAAACCACTAGTTTTCTGAAAGCTTGAACGCATTTTGAGGTTGGAAAATGAGTTTCATCGAGTAAGTAACTTTAAGCATGAAATTGATAATGTATGTAATTCAAATTCAATGCACATGTTTTTACTTACTGCGTTTACAAGAAATAGTTTTGTGATGTAGGCGAAGTTTTATTCGAAGAGAAACTTACATTGATCGAGGATTTTTCAGAGGTGGGCAAACATATAGAGGAGGATAATGTTGTTGGGTCAAAGGATTAAATTATGTTTTCAGCATTACTATTGTTTTCAATAAACAAATTCTATTTAGTATTTCAACTGTTAAGGTTTTAATTACATGTTTTAATTTGGTTGGTAGTTGAAACTTTAACTAAGCGATGTTGTATTTAATAAAGTTATTTCGTATTTAATTTTAGAGTTCCATTCTATGTATTAAATTTAATTTGGATATTTTCAAATATTCCGTTTAATAAATGATTTTGTTATTTTTAAAGATTTTAAAATTAAAAAATTTAGGGTTTTATAATGATCAAATTAAACATAATTTGTAAATCAATTTGGGTAAAATTTTAAGATTTCTGATTGGGAAAAAATGAATTTTAAATTTTGGAGTTGTTACAAAAACTCAAAACTAAACAACGATTAGATTTTCGATACAACTTGTTCAATTCATATGAGTTATAATTGGAATTGATTTTCGACATATAAGACAGTTTAAAAGGTGTTGTGTTAATGGTTAATAACACACCTTGTAAGGTAGTTGTGATTCGTACTATCAGAATCAGGATGTTTGATGGAGTTGTGAGGACAGTGGTTAATGTGCGACATATTCATGAGTTAAAGAAAAATTTGATCTTATTGAGTACTCTAGATGCGAAATAATACATGTACAAAATTGTAGGTGGAGTTGCGAAGATCAATAGAGGTACTCTCGTCATGTTAGAGGGACATAGGATGTAACGACCCATAACTCAGCCGTCACTAACTTAACTTATCGTGAAACTTTCTAAGAAAATTTAAATAAAATATTAAAACGTATGTAAATTCTCCAAAATGCATGAAATCCTATTAGAAAACATCGCATAAACTGTGTAAATTTTTTTTACGTGAACAGTACCCATGAACAGTATCCTGAACAGTACATGTGAACAGTGCGTGAACAGTGTGTGAACAGTACGTGAACAGTGTGTGAACAGTGCGTGAATAGTGTTTAGCTGATCAATCGGCTACCTTGCTGTCAAAACCACAAAAAATAGCAATTTGGCCGATCAATCGCCCAAAACCGACGACCGATTGGCTCTAGTTCTGGTTTTTCATTCTAAATGCACCCAACTCGCACCCTTTCTTCTTTCTTTTCCTCCTTTTCTTCATCCTACCCGTAAAATTTTCCATAAAAACTACTATAACTTAAATCCACTTCTCATCACCTATAAACTTCATCAAAATATCATTCTTTAACCTAAAATCATGCCACAACAATCCATTCAACCATAAATCAACCTAATTCACCATTTATCTCAACCAAACACAACATCATTTCCTTAAACAACCAAAAACAACAGAAATCCTGGTTATGTTCACAAAACGTAGTGAAAAGTCTGTACGCCCATCATTTAACTAAAATTTAAAACATCTGTTTATACACATTGTAACAACCAGCACCTTGGTCAGGTATTTTTTTTCCCACGATTACTTATGGTGTGATTTACGTAATAAGGAGATTATAAATTAAAGTAGGTTTAATGGCAAGGGTTGTAATTAATGTGAGCTGGATCGATATAAATAGAAAGAGGAAAGCCTAAAATCTCATTTTAAACCCTCCTGTAGCCGACTTTCCTCTACTGGCGATTCCCTCCTTCAATAACCGATTTCTCCCTTCTCTCTCTTCGACGATTCAAGCTCAAGTAAGGTTTAGGTGATTCACTCATTAAGCTTTTGATTAAGGGTGATTACTAGTTGGTGTTTAAAGACTTAGAATCGGACAATGCTTGAATAATGACAGTATTTTGAGTCTTCTGTAATGGCATTGGTATAGAATCCTAGACGTTGTCGATGTTTTAGTTTGAGAATTTGAAATCTATATGAATCTGGCAATTTAGGCGACGATGTCATTAATGTTTTGAAAGTTAAGCTCTACACACTAAGTGCTCAGCGAAATGCCTTAGAGGTTCAAACTAGAATCTAGGATGATTTCTTTAGCTAAGATTTTACCAGCTCTGAGTTTAGATTATTCAGGATATATTTAACATTGAAATATGAAATATCTAGGTGGAGAAGAATTCAAGTGAAGGCACGGCATAGCGAAGGAGTCTAGGTAAGTGAGTGTGCTAGATTTCTGGCCTTTAGGGCCCTACATCACAAGGGTACTAGGAAATCTATACTGATGTTGCTTGATGATTTATGGATGATTGAGAGTTACGTTACGAAGTGTTCTGATAGAGTTTATGAAATTGTCTGTTCTGGTATAATGCTTGGGTTAGTGTTATGATATGTCACTTGATGTATGATTCTTTCCATAGTTGATGATTAAGTGCATTCATGCATTATGATTATTCTCTAAAAGCATGAGAAAGTGTTTATGTGCATGATTAAAAGAACAAATAAGTAAATTATGTTTATGCACTGTCCATGCAATGGACCGAGAATGTTGTCTGAGAGGACCAAGTACACGCACACAAATGAAACAATGAGAAAGAACATGTATATGTCATGTAATGTATGAGATAAGAACATGAATATGACTCCCATGATCCGAATAAAGAATGTGAACATGAATTTTTAATAAGTATGCATTCATGAGTATTTATGTATATGTTGCACTCCTTACTAAGCATTAGGTTTATAGTTTAAACCTTATGATGTAGGCGACGAAATTGAAGGTGAGGACCTCAAACCTAATGATGAAGTCTAAGTCGGGTTGCTGGAAGTGCTCATGGTGGGATTTGGGGCTGGGAAGCGATTATGACCCATGGAGCGTTGCTCTTAGCCTGTTTTAGTAAGAACTAAGATATTGAAGTATAATTAAGATAAGGTCTTTTATGTTGATGAATGCTGGGATTGTCTGATACGACTTCATGTTTAAAGAAGATTTTAAGATTAAGGGTTATCTTTTTTTCTTTAAGTCTTCCGCTACGCATGATTAAGATTTATGAGTAAAATGGTTTCCATTTAAAATGAGACGTGAGAAAGTTTGAGTAGTCCGTGGACGCTGGAGTTTGTGGACGAATAAGTCTAAGTGGTCTGTGGACGCTGGAGTCTGTGGACGAAAAAATTAAGTAGTCTGTGGACATTAGAGTTTGTGGACGAATAAGTCTAAGTGGTCTGTGGACGCTGGAGTCTGTGGATGAAAAGTTTAAGTAGTCTGTGGACAATAGAGTCTGTGGACGAATAAGTCTAAGTGGTCTGTGGATGCTGAAGTCTGTGGACGAATAAGTTTAAATAAGCCAATGGACGATGGTCTGTGGACAATGAGTCTATGTAACCGTGAGTAAATAAGTCACGTGGACTGTGACGATAAAGTCACGTGGTCCGTGGACGGTAAATTTAAGTAAGTCTATGGACGTTAGTCTGTGGACGATGAAGTCACATGAACCGAGAGCAACAATATTTAACAGTCAGTAGACGAAAATGCCAAAGTAGTCCATGGGTAATTATGTCGATCGATTTAGTGGTCAAGGTTGTTACCCGAATTATGTCGTTCGACTCTGTGGATGAGTTCGCTGACAAACATATGAAAAGGTCGAGTTCTGAGAATTTAAGGTTTTCAGTTGGATGTTTTTTTATAAACGTCCACGAGTCTAGTTTTATTTATAAATTTTACAAGTGGTTGTTCTAAGATTTAAATGACTGAGTTATGTTGCCTAAGTTGAATGTCCACGAGTTTTCAAAAAAAAAAAAAAAAAAATCCTTAGTTTTGGGTCATGACACACATTTACCAAAATACATACAACTGGCCCACATGTCAAAATTGCCATAGCAGCTACAAGCACACCCCATGGATGTCCTCCACCAGCTGCTTTGTCAATCCACTTGAGGATCAAAGTCCTCACCTGTGTCAATATCACCTACACAACAAAGTAAACTAATGAGCCTAATGCTCAGTAAGTGATGTACGGAAAGGAGAATGCATGCATGCTCATGAATATGTTATGCTGTCCATAAAACATGCACTGGATCTGTTCATTATTTTCTTGCATGACATGAGTTATTGGGATACTACTTCTAGAGGAGAGATGACCTAACTGCTGTCCCTCTGGCAGAACGACCATCTAACACTCTAAGGGGGGTGGAATGGCATATCTAACAGTTCCTCTGACGGAATCGGTTCCTCTGGCAGAACTACCAGACTCAGTTCTCTACCCACAATACCTATTAATTATTTTACTATACTGTATTCTTTTGCTCTTGTTTACATGAAAACATATGTATAAAATCATTTTCTATGCTTTGGAAAACCATGATGCATGAATACATGTCACATACAGATACATATCCTCGAATGCTGTAAGCGTATAATAAACTAGTAAACAAATCATCAATTAAACAAGCAACTAACCTGGATAAACTCACTCACAACCTAAAATTTCTACCCAAACCAAAACTCTCAAACTAACATCTCCAAAATTCACATTCTAGCCATCAACCTCCTAACACTTTGTGATGTAGGCCAATTGGCCAAACACATGCAAACATGCACTTACCTGGTGTCCCGAGTTTAGTTTCAACAACTTGATCCACTTCCTATTTAACTTGCAAACCTAATACATGCATAGCATTAATTAGAAATCCCAATATATATTTGAACAATTAAATTCATTATTCATTCAATGAAACCTTTCATAAAATAGAGAACATGCACACATTACTCACTTAGGCATCTAAATCAAAATGACCTTAAGCACCAAGTAACAAAATTAACCATTTCATCCATTAGAATTTCAAAATTGGCTCAAAATGTGCATCAACTTTAAATTTCCACAAATTTTTGCTATATTAAACCAAATTCGATAATTCCAACGGCTATGGACTCCTTAAAAAGTCTACTTTAACATACTTAAATCAATACTTAAAGAAAACTCAATTAGTCCCATCGAAATTACAGAACCATACTGCTCTGTAATTCCCACCATTTTAACTATTCATGCTCAAATTTTATAACATCTATCCAGTTCCTTCCCTAGAGATTCGTTATATCCGTTTTAGCATCAAAACAACCAAGGAATGGAAAAAAGAAAATCAAATTTCGTGCATCTCCATTAGGGTTTATCAAATCTCCATAAAACCCAACGAAACTCTAATTTTATCAATCTATAACTAGCATCTTGCATATATATAACTTAACTTCTAACTTACCTTGAAAAATCTCAATAAATAGGAGGAGAAGTTGGCGTGAGGGGCTGCTGGAATGGAGGAGAGAAATAGTGGGAAAAAGAGAGGGAGGTAGTGCATTAACACACAATCTCTACTTTAAAAGAAAGGAAGATTCTAGAGAGGGTGAGGTGTCCCTCACCTTTCCTCTTTTCTCCCTCCATTTGTCATCCTCATTAGCCAACTTCTCTTCACGTTGAAGCCTTTTCCATTAACCAAAAGATTGACTTCAGCCCTCCTTTCTATTGGTTCATCCATTCCTTGACTTTTCAATGTTAATTGTATTGGTGTTTCACTTATTGACTTTTCAACTTTGCATAAATGGTTAAAACAAAATCCACCACTTCTTATATTTCCCCTCTTGTGTTTCCTCCAACATGAACTTACCATCATTTCTCCTATTTGGCTTTTCAATCTCATATAGTTTCTCTTCTTAAGTATCTCTTCTACTACTCCATCTACTACATCATCCATAAAATAATCTAGTGTATTGAAATTTAAAGTGTACGGTAAATTTTTAGGTGTTACATCTCACTCTCCTTAATAAAATTTTGTCTTCAAAATTTACGTACCGAATAACTCTGGGTATCGACTTAGCATATCCTATCGTTGCTCCCAGGTTGCCTCCTCGACATTATGATTGTGCCATAAAACTTTCACTAGTGAGATTTTCTTGTTGCGTAGTATTTTCACCGTTGATTCTAGAATTTGCACTGGTCTTTCTTCATAAGTCAGGGTTGGTTGGATTTCAATGTCCCTCCACAATCTGAGATGGGTCTCACATACACTTTTTCAGCATTGATACGTGAAAAACGTTGTGGATCCCGTCTATAGAGGCTGGTAGCTGCAATTTATAGGCCGTCTTTCCAATTCTTTCTATGATTTCAAATGACCTAACATACCTCAGACTCAATTTGCATTTCCTCTCAAATCTCATTACTCCTTTAAATGGTGAAATTTTCAAAAACACTTCGTCTTTCACGTTGAATTCTAACTCTTGCCTCCTTTGGTCTGCATAGCTTTTCTTCCGGCTCTGAGCTATTAAAATCTGTTGTCTAATGATTGCAACCTTCTCTGTAGTTTGCTACAAAATATCTGGACCAACTAATCTAGCTTCGCCGACCTCGTCCCAATACAAAGGAGATTTGCACTTCCTGCCATAAAGTGCTTTGTGTAACACCCAGGAATTTCCGGTAACTCATATATTCCCTAGATTAGGATAGCTTGTCGTTACATGAGGAGAGATTAGAAGTAAGTAGTGAAAGAAATTGTGGGAGAAGGAGGTTTGACAATTCAAACAATAGATGTTTGAAAAGTCAAACCATTTTACTAACCAATGGGAATTAAGTACAAACCAATTTAAGGGATGAAAAGTGGGGTGGTTTGTGTGGTTCACGATTGGCTGCTAAGTGGTGGGGGAAAGTGAGGATAAAAGCGTAATTTAAAGGGGAATTAAATGAATAAAGACAAAGAAGAAAAAGTGGTTCATTAAAAGGTGGAGAAAAGTGATAAAAACCCTTGTCTTCCTCCTTTTCTCCAACGAAATCCACAGCCACCATTAGAGCTTCCTTCAACCTCCATTCCTTCAAGTTTTTGCTTGGTTTAAGGTAAGTTTTACATGGGTTTTTAATTATTTGCAAATTGGTGAAGATTAAGAGTGTTTTTAGTGGATTTTGTGAGAGTTTGAGTATGATTTGGAAACCCTAAAGGGAGCACTCCGAATTTTGAGTTCCTTGCTGGTTTTCTCTTTAATGTTTGATGGTTTAAGCTTAGGATAGGTTAGTTAGGTTGTTGATAAGGTTAGATTAGAGAAATAGGGTGAGTTTGTGAAAAACTGGGTTTTGAATGTTAAGAAGCCGAATCTGTTTTTATTGTTTTCGAATTGGTCAAATGGTTTGGTTGTTGAATTTGAGTGTTTCATTGGATAGTAGACGTGTAGAGGTTTCCGAATTGGGGTGGCGCGTTGAAATCCGTTGAAAAACGAGGGAGATATGACCGTTTGAAGTTCGACGGTCAAATTTGGGTAAAAATCAGATTTTGGGTTTTAAGAGTGAAATGTATTTTAAGTGTTGTTAGTTTTAGTTGGAAAATTTCCTTAGATTTTATATTGGTAACTTATTAAGTTAAGTTTTGGTATTTTAGGTCGTCGAACGAAGGAATTGATCGGTAGAAGTGAGAAATTGGGAGCCGAGCAATCAGGTAAGTAGAGGATTGTGTGTTTTGTTGCCTTCAGGCCTACACCACGGAACGGTAAGGATGTTTGTTTGTTTGGTTGTTTGCTTGTTGTGTTTTAATTTTATGTTGTGCATTGTGTTTGGTTGTTTGCTTGTTGTGTTTTATTGGATGTTGTGCATAGGTTGACATGCATTATAGTTTAGAGCCAGGAGAATTGAGTTGTGAGCATGCGTTTGAAGTGTGAGCACTAAATGTATAGAAATAATGAGAAATGCATTGTGATCCCGAGTAGGGTTGCTTCGCCCGGGAGTAGTGTTCGTGGAACACCTCGGGAGGGCCCTGCAAAGGATGCATTGCAATAGGCAGTGTTAGCAAGTAAAGTTGCCTTGCCGGGGAGTAGTGCTCGTGGAGCACCTTGGGAGGGTCTCTACGAGAGCTATGTTGTGATAATAATAGACTGAACAGTGATATCGAATAGAGCTGCCTCGCCGGGGAGTAGTGCTCGTGGAGCACCTCGGAAGGGTCTCTATGAGATTGAACTGTAATATCGAATAGAGCTGCCTCGCCGGGGAGTAGTGCTCGTGGAGCACCTCGGGAGGGTCTCTATGAGATTGAGCCGTGATATTGAATAGAGTTGCTTCGCCTGGAAGTAGTGCTCGTGGAGCACCTCGGGAGGGTCTCTATGAAAGATGCACGGGTAAAAGATTAATAAAAGGAGCATGTAATTGAAATCAGCCGAGAGTGTAGAAGTTGCATTTTGTTTAGTTGCATTTGTTATCCCTACTTGCTAAGCGTAAGCTTACGTGTGTGTGTGTGTGTGTTCTGTGGTGTAGGTGACGACAGGTGTACAGGTGAGCTAGACGAGGGAGCCAGGATTAGGCGGCAGTCGGTGGCGCATGGAGCATGCCGGTGCGGGCAGTTGTTAGGGCGACTCAACCATGGTCTTCGGGAGAATGTGGGACTTTGTATTTCGATAGTTTATTGTAGATGTCTGGTTGTGGAAATGATGAGATTATGTGTCTCTTTTCGGTTGATGTTTTGAGAGTTATTGTATAGCTATTTGTATTGTTGTATGTAGTCGTAGTTAAGGGTGATGCGTCGCCCTATACTGTGAATTTTCTTCACTTAAGGATGTTAGTAGTATAGTTTCTCTCTTTACTATTATTTGGAGATTTCGTATGCTGGATTGGTTGGGATTTATTTGTTTGCAGGTACCTAGCATTTTGGAGGCGCCATTTTCAGGCGTTACTTTGCCGAAATTTTCGGAAAGGACGCCGTGGTGCTTAAAGGTTAGGAGTAAGGGAATTAGGGAGTCTAGGCAGGTAGGTATGACATAAGAGAGCTTTGAGTGATTTAGTTTTAAATTCCGCTATGTCAGTTTTATTTTATGTTTTAGGGTTTATGAAAATTATTTTAAATTAGGTTTAAACATCGTTTTCATCGGGGTTAGAGTGAGCCAAGTAACGTACCGAGCCAGGGTGGGTTCGGGGGCGTTACACTTTGTAAGGGGCCATGCCAATAGTAGACTGGAAGCTGTTGTTATATGAAATTCTACTAACAGTAAATACATGCTTTACAATCCTTGAAACTCCAATACACATGCTCTCAACATATCCTCCAGGATCTGAATTGTTCTCTCCGTCTGTCCATCCGTTTGTGGGTGAAACGTTATACTAAAAGTCAATTGAGTTCCCATGGCTTTATGAAGACTTTTCCAAAAAGTTGACGTAAACCTGGGATCTTGGTCTGATACAATCGAGATGGTTACCCCATGCAGTCTCACGATCTCCTGAATAAACAATTCAGCGAACTGATTAATAGAAAACGTCATTTTTATTGGTATAAAATGGGCGGACTTGGTTAATCGATCCACAATCACCATATACCATCATATCCTTTCGTTGTTCTAGGCAGTCTAACAATGAAATCCATAGAAATCTGCTCCCATTTGCACTCTGGAATTGGTAATGGTTGCAGTGTTCCGGCCGGCCTCTGATGCTCTGCTTTAATTTGCTGACAAATAATGCACACCTCAACGTGCTTTGCTACATCTCTCTTCATGTTTGGCTACCAGAAATGTTGCTTCAAGTCTCTATACATTGTTGTACTTCCAGAATGTACGGAGAAAGTAGACGAATGTGCTTCAGATAAAATTTCTTTTCGTAACTCGGGCTCATAAGGCACATACCATCGGTCCTTAAATTTCAATACTCCATCATTGGAAAATCTGAACTCCGAAGAATCATTGGATGCCATGCTTGATTTATAATATTCACACTCTGAATCAGTCTGTTGAGCTTCTTTAATTTTCTCCAACAGAGTCGGCTTTAAAGATATAGTTGAAAGTGTAGCTGCTAAATCAGTAACAATCTCCATATGAAATCCTTGAATCTCTGACTTCAGTTCAACTGGCATAGTTGACATCCCAGGCTGTTTTGTTTTGGACTTTCGACTCAAAGCATCGGCTACCCTGTTGGCCTTTCCTGGGTGGTACTTGATCTCAACATCATAGTCCTTCACGAATTCTAACCACTGTCTCTGCCTCAGGTTCAAGTCCTTCTGCGTGAATATGTATTTCAAACTTTTGTGGTCAGAAAAGACTTCACATTGCTGGCCATATAGATAGTACCTCTATATTTTTAATGCAAAGATCACAGCTGCTAGTTCCAGTTCGTGTGTCGGATAGTTCTGCATAGGTTTTGAGCTGTCTTGATGCGTAAGCCACAACTTTTCCATCTTGTATTAAAACAACACCTAACCCGATCTTGGAAGCATCGCAATAAATACTGAAATTACCGTTCTCAATTGGCAGTGTCAACATAGAAGCTGTCGTCAGTTTCTGTTTAAGCGTCTAAAAACTGTTCTCACAATCTTTAGACCACCAAAATTTTACACTTTTCCTGGTCAAGCGGGATAAAGGAAGGGCTATTCTGGAAAACCTCTCAATAAATCGTCTATAGTAGCCTGCTAAACCAAGAAAACTCTGTATGTCACTAACATTTTTAGGCTGCGGCCAATCAATAATAGCTTGAATCTTGGAAGGATCGACAGAAACTCCTTCCTTCGATATAACATGTCCGAGAAAATTGACTTGATCTAGCCAAAACTCGCACTTAGAAAATTTTGTATACAGTTGATGAAGCTTCAAAATTGACAAAACCATAGTTAAATGTTCCTCGTGTTCCTCTTTAGTCTTGGAATAGACCAAAATATCATCAATAAACACAATTACGAACTTGTCCAAGTATTCATGAAATATTCGATTCATAAGTTTCATAAAGGCTGCAGGAGCGTTTGTTAAATCAAAAGACATCACTAGAAATTCGTAATGTCCATACCTGATTCGGAAAGCAGTCTTTGGAATATCCTCTGGCTTGACTTTTAGTTGATAATATCCAGATCGAAGATCAATTTTTGAAAATACCTTGGGACCTTGGAGTTGATCGAATAAATCGTCAATACGTGGCAAATGATATTTATGCTTTATTGTCAATTTATTCCGTTCTCTGTAATCAATACACAGTCTCAGGGATCCATCTTTCTTTTTCACAAAGAGAACTGGTGCACCCCAAGGTGAAAAACTAGGGCAGATGAAACCCTTGTCTGCCAGTTCAGTCGGCTGTGATTTCAATTCTCTTAATTCCGTAGGAGCCATACGGTATGAATTCTTTGATATGGGTGCAGCCCTCGAAATCACATCAATTACAAACTCTATTTCTCTGTCTAAGGGCAAACCTGGCAGATCATCCAAGAAAACTTCTGGAAAATTTTGGACCATTGGCACTTCCTGAAGTTTCACTTCACTTTGCCTATTTGTGTCAACCATACTAGCTAGAAATCCGGTGCATCCACTCGTCAACAACCGTTGAGCTCTGATGGAAGAAACGACCAATATAGTATTAGCATTCTTCACTGCTCGAAAGGAATACTTAACACCATTCGGGGGTTGGAAATAGACTGTTCTTGATCTGCAGTCAATAGTGGAAAAATGCCTAAACAACAAGTCTATTCCCAATATAACGTCGTATCGCTTCATGTTAATGATTATTAAATCAGCAGACATCTTATAATCTCCCACAGACATAAGACAATCATGCACTACTTGGTATGAATACAATTTTTCTCCAGATGGCAACAGAACATCGTAAAAGTGCTCAACGGGCATAGGCAATAAATTTAATTTGACCACAAAAGCCAAAGAAACAAATGAGTGCGTAGCATCAGAGTCGATTAATGTATAAGCAGCAACGTTATTAAGAAAAATTGAACCTAAAATAACCGAAGGTTGTTCTTCATCGTCTTCAATAAGAGCAAACACCCTCAGTGTAACATACGGCTTCATTTGACTCTGGTCCCTAGGTGGTACATTCGGTTTTGCTTGACTATGGTTCCCCTTCGGGCAATCTTTAGCGAAATGGCTGATTTCATTACAATTAAAGCACCGGTTTGAACCGAGCCTGCATTTGCCAGGATGACATTTTTGGCATTTTGGACACTGCGGGTACTGTGGTACAAAAGACCCTTGTGCTTGCTTCTCTTTCCCCAGAGTAATCTTTCCCTCATTGGGCCTCTTCACCCCCTTTGTTGTTATTGCTACTGTTAGTGTGGTCGTTGCCATACTTTATTTTGTTGTTACTGAGGCTGGATTTCTCGAAAGAATTTCCTGGTGGACTCCCTTTGCTGGTAACATTTCTGCTCAGCCCTCTCAACTGCCAGAGCTTTGGCCACTACTTTGGTATAGGGAATGTCTTCGGTTCCCGCTATCTCAACGCCTTTGAAGATTTCCACCTTCAAGCCCTGTACAAACTGGTGGAATTTGTTCTTGTTGTTATTCACCAAGTGGGAAGCAAATCGAGATAAAGACTCAAACTGGCGGACATAATCAACTACAGAGTCTGTTTGGCGCAGTTGTGCAAACTCCACCATTTTGCTTGTTCTGACTGCATGACTGAAATATTTTTCATAAAATACCTTCTTAAACTGCTCCCAAGTTATCCTTCTCACATTTGTTGTAGCCGTGATGGTATCACACCAAAACCTAGCATCCTTAGAAAGATAGAACGCGACACAAGTGACTCTATCTGTTTCTTCTACTTTTGCGTACTCAAACATTCTTTCAACGGTCCAGATCCATTGTTCAGCATAAGCAGGATTCGAAGCCTGTCCATCAAAAGTCCCCACTCTGATCACTTGATCCTCCATGATTCAGATTTCCTTGTTCTTCCTTGTTAATAAACCTTTCAATTATTTGAGATTGGCGGTCCACCAAGTCTGTCGATGACATTGCTCATATCAGCTGGTTTTCTCTGTTGATCTCTTATTTGTCCTCTATTCATGTTGTTAGTCCTTACAAATTTATAATCATAATTAAGTACCAAACAATAAAGAATATATAAACATACTTACAGTTGATGAAAAATATCTATGTTTCGGCTTGTGGTGTTAGGTAGTCTACAGAATCGATTTTGATCTGGGCTCTGATACCACAACTGTAACGACCCGTAACTCGGCCGTCACTAACTTGACTTATCGTGAAACTTTCTAAGAAAATTTAAATAAAATATTAAAACGTATGTAAATTCTCTAAAATGCATGAAATCCTATTAGAAAACATCGCAGAAACCGTGTAAAAAAATTTCTTCTTTTTTTTTTTACGTGAACATGACCCGTGAACAGTACCCGTGAACAGTGCGTGAACAGTGTTTAGCCAATCAATTGGCTACAATAGCCGATCAATCGGCTACCTTGCTGCTAAAACCACAAAAAATAGCAATTTTGCCAATCGATCGCCCAAAATTGGGGACTGATCGGCTCTAGTTCTGGTTTTTCCTTCTAAATGCACCCAACTCGAACCATTTCTTCTTTCTTTTCCTCCTTGTCTTCGTCCTACCCCTAAAATCTTCCATAAAAATTACTATAACTTAAATCCACTTCTCATCACTTATAAACTTCATCAAAATATCATTCTTTAACCTAAAATCATGCCACAACAATCCATTCAACCATAAATCAACCTAATTCACCATTTATCTCAACCAAACACAACATCATTTCCTTAAACAACCCAAAACCACAGAAATCCTGGTAATGTTCACAAAACGTAGCGAAAAGTCTGTACGCCCATCATTTAACTAAAATTTAAAATATCTATCTATACACATTTACCAAAATACATACAACTGGCCCACAGATCAAAATCGCCCTAGCAGCTACAAGCACACCCCATGGACGTCCTCCACCAGCTGCTCTGTCAATCCACTTGAGGATCAAAGTCCTCACCTGTGTCAATATCACCTACACAACAAAGTAAACTAATGAGCCTAATGCTCAGTAAGTGATGTACAAAAAGGAGAATGCATGCATGCTCATGAATATGCTATGCTGTCCATAAAACATGCACTGGATCTGTTCATTATTTTCTTGCATGACATGAGTTATTGGGATACTACTTCTAGAGGAGAGATGACCTAACTGTTGTCCCTCTGGCAGAACGACCATCTAACACTCTAGGGGAGGTGGAATGACATATCTAACAGTCCCTCTGACGGAACCAATTCCTCTAGCAGAACTACTAGACTCAGCTCCCTACCCATAATAACTATTATGTATTTTACTGTACTGTATTCTTTTGCTCTTATTTACATGAAAACATATGCATAAAACCGTTTTCTATGCTTTGGAAAACCATGATGCATGAATACATGTCACATACAGATACATATCCTCGAATGCTGTGTGCGTATAATAAACAAGTAAACAAATCATCAATTAAACAAGCAACTAACCTGGATAAACTCACTCACAACCTAAAATTTCTACCCAAACCAAAACTCTCAAACTAACATTTCCAAAATCCACATTCTAGCCATCAACCTCTTAACACTTTGTGATGTAGGCCAATCGGCCAAACACATACAAACATGCACTTACCTCGTGTCCCGAGTTTAGTTTCAACAACTTGATCCACTTCCTGTTTAACTTGCAAACCTAATACATGCATAGCATAAATTAGAAATCCCAATATATTTTTGAACAACTAAATTCATTATTCATTCAATGAAACCTTTCATAAAATAGAGAACATGCACACATTACTCACTTAGGCATCTAAATCAAAATGACCTTAAGCACCAAGTAACAAAAATAACCATTTCATCCATTAGAATTTCGGAATTGGCTCAAAATGTGCATCAACTTTAAATTTCCACAAATTTTTGCTATATTAAACCAAATTCGATAATTCCAACGGCTATGGACTCCTTAAAAAGTCTACTTTAACATACTTAAATCAATACTTAAAGAAAACTCAATTAGTCCCATCAAAATTACAGAACCATACTGCTCTGTAATTCCCACCATTTTAACTATTCATGCTCAAATTTTATAACATCTATCCAGTTCCTTCCCTAGAGATTCGTTATATCCGTTTTAGCATCAAAACAACCAAGGAATGGAAAAAAGAAAATCAAATTTCGTGCATCTCCATTAGGGTTTATCAAATCTCCATAAAACCCAACGAAACTCTAATTTTATCAATCTATAACTAGCATCTTGCATATATATAACTTAACTTCTAACTTACCTTGAAAAATCTCAATAAATAGGAGGAGAAGTTGGCGTGAGGGGCTGCTGGAATGGAGGAGAGAAATCGTGGGAAAAAGAGAGGGAGGTAGTGCATTAACACACAATCTCTACTTTAAAAGAAAGGAAGATTCTAGAGAGGGTGAGGTGTCCCTCACCTTTCCTCTTTTCTCCCTCCACTTGTCATCCTCATCAGCCAATTTCTCTTCACGTTGAAGCCTTTTCCATTAACCAAAAGATTGACTTTAACCCTCCTTTCTATTGGTTCATCCATTCCTTAACTTTTCAATGTTAATTGTTATTGGTGTTTCACTTATTGACTTTTCAACTTTGCATAAATGGTTAAAACAAATTCCACCACTTCTTATATTTCCCCTCGTGTTTCCTCCAACGTGAACTTACTATCATTTCTCCTATTTGACTTTTCAATCTCATATAGTTTCTCTTCTTAAGTATCTCTTCTACTACCCTATCTACTACATCATCCATAAAATAGTCTAGTGTATTGAAATTTAAAGTGTATGGTAAAGTTTCAGGTGTTACATAGGAGGTTTGCAAATTTATATGTGTTGTAGGGTTCTACGGTTATAGATAATAAGACTGTTAAGTTTGTTAATTCAACTTCTAAGAGATTGTCTAGGAAGACTCGAAAGAAGTCAGATTTTCAAGTGAAGTTCAAGTTGAGATCTGAGTGTACATCAAAGCTAGTGAGTCAGTCTATTACAAATGTTCAGTCATCAGTTTCACGTCAGAGTGGTATTGCTAAAGGAAGAACCAAGTGAAAGATTAAAACTCCAGGCGATATGATGAAACTAGTTCAATAAGTTATGCGTTGAATGTGTTTGAGAGTAACGATTCTAGTGGGGAGTCTTCAACATGTTCAGATGCAGTTCGTTGTGACAATTCTGATAGTTTAGTAATAGTATGAAAAATGAGATGTGATTTCTTCTCAAATATGTTATTCAAGTTTAAGCAAAACTTAAACTTGATCAGTATCGGTTACTGAGTTAGCCCATCTAGTGCCTTTGTGGACGAGAATGTTATTTTTAATGGAATTTTGTAAATTTGTTTCCTTGTAAAGTAATTTTTTTGAAAATGGAGATTGTTAGAGTTTAGTTTTCTCAATTCGCTTTGGGTTAGGTCGAGTAGCCTCCATTGGATCTCTCATGTAGTGTTCATTACAAGGCGGAGAATGTTAATGTTCAATGTAACCCAAATTTTATAGTTGGGCCGAATCATACTTATATATCAATATTAGAACTTTATAGTTTCTTTATATATTGATACTTGAATCTCAAAACTCATTATACCTTAATTCATGATTAATAAATTTTTTCTCTGCCTATGATTTTTCTTTGAAAGAATTTTTCATGTAAATCTCGATATCCCTATTTTTTCCACGTTTATCTTTCTTTTTCCGACTAATTAGCCTTCGATTCTCAATAGTTTTGTATATTATTGTATGCTCCAAGCACACAATTATATATTGTATTGAAATCCCTCCGCTTCATTTTAGGTAAGTCTCTAAACTATTATATTCAAATAAAGTATACATTGTAGTATTTAATGTCAAAAAAACTGTTACATTAAAATATATATATTGACGAAGCTAGCTGCTTCTTTATCTGCATAACCAGAGTCATTTGATTTACAAAAATTGGGTTCAATGGAGCTATGCCTTGGCATGATCACGTGTTACCCTGGCTGCAAAGGAGTACATAGTCTCATTAGTGATATTTCTTTTACAGGGTGCTTACAGTGCATGGATCAGGTGATGAAATCATCCCAGTTGAAGATGCTTATGAGTTTGCCAACATCATATCCATCCGCAAATGGCCAATCGTCGAAGGAGCCAACCATCGTAATACCTCTCATCAACCTGAGTTAGCTGTCATCGTCTTGAACTTCGCGGCAGCATCCCTGCAGGAGGACAAGGATCCACAAATACAGGTCAATCGACCACCTACAATGCTCAATGCAGGCTCCTGAAGGATTATATTCTTACATTGCTCAATGCAGCCGGCATTTCTAGTTTTTGAACCTCTATCATCTTGGCAGTTTGTTTTAAAGCATCATCATAATAAATACTCCTGCTTTAGTACTTTTTCTTTGCTTGATTAGATACTTTTTGCTTAAGTTGGATTTTCATTTGACCTTCACTTAGGAATAACTTATCCTAATTTTTCAACACAAATCTCATCATGGCCAAGGTGATAAAAGTAACTTCAAGATATAAATACAAAAATAATCAAAAAAGATTATTGGTTTCGTTCGCAGCTCAAGGAATGGCGCAATGCGACGAGAAGTGTCCAATGAAAGCAAAGTAATGGCTAGGTAGTGCTCAATTTTTTTAACACTAGCATTCAATATCTAGTAACGAAAGCCAAGTTAGGGATTTTTACCAATCAATTGTCGTCCCATTGCTCTTCGCTTCCTGATATGAAGAGTGAAATCATAGACTAGCCAAGGTACAACACTAGCAAAAGAGTAATGGTTAGTGAAAAGCATACCAACTCTGATTTTAGCAATTGAATTTTCTCCTCCAAATCCAAGATATGATGCTTCAACGCCTATAAAAAAGGATTTGATTAGCAGAACACATTAAATAAGAAATAAATTTAACTACAGTGGAATCTTTCCATTCAAACTGCATATTTAACTGTTACCTCACGTCTCTGAAGTTCAACTGCTCGAGCGAGTGCCTGCCTCCTAGTCAACAAATTCTTCGGTCTTAGCGCATCAGGACGTCGATAGTTCTTTCCACGATAAACCAGAATAGTATGACCTTCTGTTGTTTTATCCACGGATACTAGCAATCCACCACTCTCTGCTTCCAAGGAAATGGCTATGTGCTTCACTTGTTCATAACTTTTTCGCTTCACTATCATTTTTACCAACTCCCTAAATTTCCAATGTAAATGCATGTTTTCTATTGTGCCATCATAAACGCCCCGCCTCCCTGAAATGCCAATCACTCACATTAGTTTAGATCAAAGAGAATGAGCTAACATGAGATTTACCCTTCAAATATTTCCTGAAAGAAAAATGAGTTTAAGTAAATAAAATGCAAAACTTACCCAGAAGTAGAAAAGGTTTCATACTCAAACCCATCCTTCGTAGTAAAAACCTCTCCTCATCACTTATGGTTTCCAAATCATTTGGCAACTCTGACGGGTCCATATCCTCCTGCAATTTTCCTAAAGTCTTCTCTGCCTTTTTGACCTTCCATTTTGCCTACATCATTCCACAATATACCACATTATTTCTGAATCAAGAGGCCTAATCTCGTAACACAAATTTACCTAAATTAGGTTAGTTGATGTACTTACAAGATCCAACTTCTTCTCAAGATGCCTGACTAATGAAGCGTATCTAGTTACAGTAGAGTCTCTCCTCATATTCTGAATATCTTCCCTGCTTCGCTGGATTCCCCATCGAGAAGTTGCAGCTATGGTTTCAGCAAGAGTACCAGCAACCAATGTACCTTTGAAAGATTTGACATTTGACGCCATGGAAGTTGATGCCACCTGCCGAGCTTGCTCCTCCACGTCCTGTTGGACATCAGCTAGTTTACGCCTCTCTTTCAATTTCTCATTAATAGAGGATGGCATGAAATCATTCCCTCTGTAAAGCACGATATATTCCTTGTTTCTGGATAAAAGTGTTCCTCCAGTCAATCTCTGCACAAGAAATTTGGACCATTAGAAAAAATAGAAATCTAAAGAACAAATTAACTATTCAGATATCACATGTAGCTGGAAAATTTACATTATTAATAATAAAACGTAAACACCTACTAAACCAAATCGAGAAATGACTACAATTGAAGTGCACACCCAATCTATGACAAATTCTCATATCAGTTTTAGCACTTTCAATGTGAGTAATTGATAGGTATCCGAACAAAATTACAAGAACACACAGAATTCTCTTTAGAGAATTTTTCACATCACAATAGTTTTTATATATCTTAAAAACTCATTTCTCCAACTATTTATTCCCACTATCATGCTGGAAATAACTTCCAAGCCAAGTGTTCCATCAATTTCTCTAAACCCATAAGTCGTTGCATCTCCCTTCTGTAGTCCACTCTCCAGAATATTCGTTATCTCATCATTCTTTTGTGCCATCAATCGACACTCGGATACAAATTTTATAGGTATCCAAACAAGATTCATAAGAAAACATGAATTTTCTCTGGAGAATTTTCCAAACCACAATAGTTTTTACATATCCTAAAAACTCATTCCCCCACCTATTTATTTCCCTACATCATGCTGGAAATAATTTTTAAATAACTGTCTATTCAAATCCTAAATAACCATCTGATACATAAATTGAATAATTGTCACATGACAATCATAACTATGGCAATTATAACTACTTATTACATGGCAATTTTAACTACCTTAATACATAACATTTATAACTACTCAATACACAACGTTTATAACCATTAGATCCACCTTATTGGTGACTTGTGATCTACTTAATTAGTAAGATAAAAGCACCTCCTGATGACAATGTCATACACTTGAAATTTTTAAAATAATCAACTTCACACAAAGAAACTTAATACATTGCATTCAAAATTCAAGTTTTTTAATAAGCAACAAAAAGCAATAATTTTCATTAAGTCTCACCTTAAGTTCTTCAGCCATCCTGTCATTACGTGTATTTTCTACACCACGTTTTATAGCAATCTTTGCAATAGCGCTACTTTCCCAAAGCTTTACTATCGCATCGGCTAAACCTTGCAGCTCTCTGTTCCTTCCTAGTAAAAATGAATAAATTGAAAGTCATCACGAGAAAAAAGTTTGATGGATCTGACTGAAAGACACCAACAATAAATTGCATGTACCAAGAGCAAAATGTGGGGGCATTGTTCTGGCAAGCCTTCGAAATGTGGTCATGTCCCTGTCCCTAAGACAGTGTTTTACCCTGTAAGGAAGAAGTCGCACCGGAGGTTTATAGTCATACACCACAGCAGGAAGCAAGTCTGCATCGACAGGCAATGGTTCACGTCCTGACCAGTCTTTAAATCTCGGACCCAACTCATCCAATAACTGGTTTAAATTACCTAATTCTATAATTTCTTCTTCAGATAAATGTTCAGGATACTTCATTTCATCAAGTAAAATTGATTTCCTAGTTTCAACCGAATCAGCGTCTTTCGAATTGATGGCAATATTCATAGGAGTCTGATTTTGTAGGTTAAATGTTTGAACGCAGGGTAGATTGTAGCCCATTCCCCTGTACAACACTACAGAACTCCCAGACCTCCATATGACCAACCCTCCAGTTCTATCCTGATATTAGAAACATTTTTAAGTAAAACAAATGCTTAATTTTTGAGAATTCTGATAGACTTGGTAAACAACAGATACATAATTGTCAAAATTATCGAGCAGACTTCACATTGCAAATGGAAGATTTACCTGCAATAGCTCTTGGGTCTGCTTCATGTTTAAGGAAAGAGGCCCTTCAAACTTTAGCTTCACAACTTCATCTTCTTTCCATTTCTCAAGAATAGATTCCACCAATTTCTGTGTGATGCCAGCAACTCCGACTTTTGTTCTTTCTAACATTCTTGAAGCTAGGTTTCTGAGCCTCTGCAATTCGTGCTCAGGTACCCTTGTTTCGGCTAGTTCTGTTTTGGTCCTTCTCCTCTTCCTGTCTTCTACACCATATTCTATTTGCTTATCTTTCTCCCATGGCAAACCAGTAGAACCATTGAAGTCATTCGACAAGGTAACAAAATTCCCAAAGTTTTCAGGAATCAATAGTGGCTTCTCCTGCGTAAAATCGCTTTTTTCACTTGCCAAATTGTTTTTTCCTTCGTCCTTCAAAACCCCACTAGGAATTTCATCGACCTCTTCGTCTAAAATTCCCTCTCGCAGGCTGACTCCATTCATTACATTGTCAAAATCCCTTCCTTTTAGCACATCATATGTGTTATCATTGATCGAATTCTCGTCTAACATATCAGAGTCCTCTCCCGTCTCCCTAATTTCTTCGAAAATTTCAGGTTTCCAATCAACCCGAGTTTGCTTGGATCGGCTTCCATGTACCCAGGGAGCCGAAGTTGAGCGACTCAGGGAAGCAAAATTCGTCGAGTCACTCACTGGCGGGAATCTATCAACATTTGACTCAGTCACACCGATTCCAGAAGGCTGTTCGCTCTCTTCTACTTCATCTTCTTCATTTTCTCGCTTTTCCTGCCATGGGAATCTCTCTCTCGAAGAAGTATTCTTCATTTGCCATTTTTCTTGAATTTGCTCAAGGAAGCTGGGCCTAGGCTTCCTCTTCCTCTTCGTCACTTCAAAAGATAATTTGGTTCGGCGGGGCCGCTCCAACTCAACTTGCTTAGTGTCACTGTCATTAGAGCAAAGAACTCTGAATCTGAGAAAGGTGCAAGCGATTGGCGACTGAACACGAGGCCGGCCAAGAAAGTAACAATAAGATGGCGATGAAGGAAAACGACAATTCGAAGAAATGCTACCGAAGGAAAACGGTGAGAGCGCCATGGCTACTCGGAAGAAGCTTCATCGCTTAAACATAAGACGACAGAGAGAAAACTGGTTGGAAATGGCCATTGTTGAGAGAGCCCAGAGGAAGGGATGAACTTTTCTGACAAGGCCCACGACAGAGCCATAAAGATGAAAGAGAACCGACACGTAGTAATGAGAAAATAGGAAGAAATCATCACCACCTCGTCATGTCGGTAAACGAAAATGTTAGTATTGTGTTTTATAAGATTAATGTCATATGTATTCTCCTAGGTTCTATTTGAACTGCGCATGGCTTATTCACTATGTCACTCTCTTAAGTCACGAATCTTTTGATAATTCCCGTTATTTACTCAGCGTTACTTGTGATAGCTTAAAAATAGTCGAACATTCATTAGATGGAAAAACCGGTTAAACGAGTCAAATTTTACCAAATCGATGTTGTAAAGCGTGTTTAATTACTATCTTCTCTACATTATTTAGGAGAAAAATAACTCCAATAGAATGATTTTTGCAATTTTGACAATTCTGAGAGTTAAGTTTTTCAACTTATTTCTCTTCAGAAATTGCTAAAACCGTCAAAATCATTTTATTGGGAGTTGTTACCCTCTGAAAATTGTCTGACGTATAAGATTACGTGACAAAAACTTGAATTCTTTGACTTATCCTTGACGGTGGAGATTTAATTTGCTTAAAAAAAGTTTAAGGATTTAATCACCTTTAAATTTAAGAGCTAATTTGCATATTATCCTTTATAGATATTTAAATCTAAACTTGTTAAATTGAATTTTAAATACTATGAACTTATCAGCGTTCTTCCCTATTATTCCTACTCTTCTAAGAAACCTTCAATGCTTCAAAACCATGTCTTGCTAGTCATAGATTTCCAAATTTTTTTGGTATTAATCTGCCCTTTCAAAAGATTCTAAAACCATGTCTAACATTCTAAAAACTATTTGCTTCTCTCACACACAAAACTTCATTAATAATTTTTATTTATTATGTAAATTATAACTATTTTCTACCCAATTTCAAAATTTAGTTTTTCATAAATAAATTTGCCAACTCAAGCGACAGAGCAATGTTAGGTCTAGTGATTGAGATAGTGAAAAATTGTGTCTTTGAGAGGTTTTTGATTTTTGTGGGCCATTTATAAACTTCTCGCTCTCTTGTCAATCGACCGACGATCATTGAGCTCGTTAGATTGACTATGTGATTCGTTCATTATATGTCCGTCCATTAACACTATTGTTAACCTAATGCATAGTTGGCCGATATTATAACATTGTAATTCTTTTCCAAATCTCAAGTGTTTAGTCGATTGACCATGCCGCTTCTTATGTTCGACTGCGTGACCAACCAAGAAATCACTAGCTCTCCGGCCTTTGCCAAGTTGACAGACACTTCCACCTGATAGACTGTTTGTCCTTTTTTCGTCATTGCTTTGTTCTGGTTTTGGCTCGATTCTCTTACGATATTTCTTTATTTATTTTGATAGGTTTTACATGTCACCGTATAATTGACTAGTAAATATGTATTTATTGCATTTCCGGGTACATAAACTAGATGATGATATTAAATTCCATGCATATAAAACCATAATTAATGAAAATTTAGAAACTTCACTATATATTTGGCTTTTGAGATCCATGGCTTTGTGAAACACTAATACAAGTGTCAAATAATCTTTTAACTATATGGTATCAGACAAAAGTCACCTCCATATGAACATTAATCATTTAAATATGTTAAAAACAAATAAATAGTAAAAAGGCTTTGTAATCATAATCACACCTAGGACAAGATACTGTTTAAGAATATATGTTTCACACACTATTTAATGTTTTCTTTAAGCGGATGTTAGGATCTTGTCTTGAAAAACTGGTATGTTTTTTTATTAAAATTTGATATTTGCAATATAATAAGTCAAAAATGATGGCAAACAACAGCTTTTGATGTCACCTCTGTAGCCTGCAGGCTGCAATAAGAGCTAAGCACATCCTTTTTTATGAATTATTTTATTTAAAAACCTGCCTTTGCCTCGGATTGAGGCTGCAGAGCATCATTCTTTGCACCCTTTTCGGCTCTTTATTATGACATGAGATTAGTGCAAAGTATAGTTCATGTTCATGAAAAGAAATAAAACAGAATAAGATTTAATAAAAGGAGGAAAGTTGATGGGGAAACTAAGTTTGTCGTTTAGGAAAACCTAGCCTCCCTACACTCCTACCTACCCACACTGAGAATATCTTCTCATAGCCAAAAATTATAATGTAGAGTTATAAGCTATGGGATCTCAAACTCTAATACAATACAATGTTGTTTGCTTATAGTCAAAGTCTACGTGATTTTGTTTCTTACATCTACTCTAAGATTTGTTACACTAGATTGATAAGATAATTCTACTTATTAAATTATTAACTTCCGTATTTCTTGGGCGATAGTAGTATTGTACAACATTGCTAGTATGACTCTCAAAATCACATAATATTTAGTCATCTTTGCTTTTACATGAAAAACTACCTAAATCTTTTTCTTTCGTGACCTAACTAATCACATTTTCGATAGTTCAATATTGTTTGTTTTTACTTGAAACTCAACAAGAAGTGTAGTCGAAGAGAATGACAAACTCTTGAGGTGAGAAGAATAAGATAACTTACAATGTGAAAGTAAAAACAACCTAATATCATGTAATTACGAGAGCCAAGTTTTACTAGGGAGTTACTCAATCTCACACTCTTGAGAAGATGAAAGTGAATGATTCAAAAGTACAATTCACATCTCAACATAATACAACGCTATTTGAGACAAAACTCAAGAACAAAATCTTATGAGTTTTGGTATAAATTAGACAATATTGTACTGATGTGTTAGAGACCCACAAATAGTAAATAAAAAATGTGTTTGACAAAGACATCAAGTGTCCAAGGGAGAAAATTGTAACAGTCTAATCTATAAGTGTAATGATGACTCAAGATCAAATGAGTGTCCATCTCATACAAAAAAAAATTGTACAATCTTACATTGTTTAAAGAAAAGAAATGTGAAAGTAATGGTTTACAAGAAAAATTCTTCTCATAAATTAGTACAAATTTTTTTTTTGGTGTGAACCCAGTGAAAAGAGCTTTTACGTAAAATAGACAATATTGTATTCGTGAATATGAGACTCCACATAAACTATTATAATCGACATTAGTTTATGATGTGTCAACCGAAAAGCGTATTTTCGATAGTTAAAGTGTTTTTTTATAGATGAAGTGCGAAAATAGATGCAAACAAATACAGTGGTTTCCCACTCTTACTGGACACCGAATATGTTCACTTTTATTAGAAAAGCATGCATATAATTGCCTACATAAAACCCTAGCTACTACTACTTCTCCATACAAAAAAAGAAATAATTCATAAAAGCTGCTTAATAATTCCCCCAACATAATAACTACACATGATGGCTCAAGCATTGAAAATTCTCTGCCCAGGTGAGAGTATCATTTTCGGATCGAACTTCATTTTCCTCTCCTGAAAAGTTTCCCATTTTGAGCCAAAATGGTTCATCCACTCTCCCTTCGTTCTGTGATGAGGAAGATACTGCTTGAATTTAATTCCAGCATTTCTGCAGAAGTTTAATATCTCTCTGTTTTGATCATCGAACGTCTCCCAATCTCCAAACCCACTTGAGTTTAACAACCCTACCGTATAGAATATTTCTTCTTCTTCTGGTATTACTGCAGACGTTCTTTCATCCCATCTGTAGTTCAATAACTCAAGTTTTTTACTCTCTTTCCATTAATCTAGAGAGAGAGAAAGAGAATATTACTTGTTTCGGTTCATTGGGAAGATAAGAACAGGAACTCCTGCTGTGATGTTTCGTTTGAGAAGAATGTTTTTGAAAACAGCATCGTTGAAATCTGAAATTCGAGATCTTGGTACAAAGAGATTCAACCATGGGTGGGGAACCGCCCAAAGTCCTTGCGATTGAAGCTTCAGTTCGCCGCTATGAACCCTATTCAGAAAATCAGCGTATTCTACGCCCTTCTCGAACATGAACCCAGGAATGAAATTCAGACCTTCGCACAATGTTTCAAGTTCCTATACGCCAAAGTCGAAATTGCTATTTTTTTAGTTACATTTTCCAGTACAATATACTACGAATTCTCAGTTAAGTTTTGATTCATTCTACCCAAAACCAACAACATTAATTGGGAAAGAACAAAACACGAGAAAAAGAATTCGTAAGTTTCGATTCATTCTGCATGTGTTTGGTTTTACAGCGGCTAAACACAGCACAAAATAAACGAAGTTCTTGGAGTTTTCTACGGACGTGTCACTATGCATCGAAGTTAAAGATACTTTTTTCTTAAAAAACAAAAAAACAAACAAAATTGTGCAATGTTGATGGTAATTTTTGCATAATATGATAAAGGGTACCTTGTCTACGACGAATTTTGTTTGATCATCATGGTATTTGGCTAGTTCTAGACAGTAGATAATGCTATTTTGATTGATTAAGGAGATTATTCTGGGGTGATCGGACTGAGGGAAATAGGAGGATCGCCAGTTTTCCGGCGGACCATTGTGAATTAGGAGTAAGCCCTCCAAGTAATTCACTACATTCTCTTGATTTCTTCCATTTGTTGAGATTAAACGTTCTTGATCTTTGCAAAATTCAGAAAAATCTCTGTACAGCAATCTCACCCACTTAACCTGGCATAAAATCATAACATAGAACAACTGATCAGCCATTTTAGTCTTTTAATAATCATAATAGTAACAAATAAAGCTCATTGTGAAGTACTCTTAGCAGCATATTCCAACTAGTTCAATCATTACAGTCTCCTCTTTGAAACTGCAAACATACCCTCTTAGGAGCTGATTCAAGAGCAATCCTTGCCCTTGTTATAATACCAAATTGGCCTAACCCTCCAAGCACTGCATGGAAAAGCTCAGAATTTCTTTTGGCAGAGCACCTTAAAGTATCACCTTTTCCTGAGAGCAAAACAAAGTGCAAGTACTCTCGTAAATTGACTACTGCATGCATGCACTAGAAGTTAAAAGACAAAATTAAATGAGATCAATAAAATTAGGAAGAGTTTTCATAGTTTTCTGTACCAGTAATTACATCCATTTGGTGGACGTTGCTAATCTGAGGACCATACCGGAAAGTCTGCCCACCAATCCCAGCGTTGGAGAGGGTTCCTCCGACGGTGAGATGCAGGTAATCAGTGAAAGAAACTGGTGAAAGTCCATATTTTAGAGTGGCATTCAACACATCAATCCAAAGCTGTTCGCCGCCCACATCGGCATAAAAACCAGACGAAGGGTCACCGGAGACCGTAATTCCCGAGCCATTTCCGTGATTGTTCAATGAAATCATGTCAACTACGACACCATTTTGAGCCATGGCTTGACCTCGAACAGAATGGCCTCGGCCTCTTGCGGCCACGGTAAAAGGAATAGTACTATTATATGAGAGTTTTATCAAGCTTTTTATGTCGTTAATGGAGGACGGGAAAAGAACTGCAGCCGGAATTTGTTCAACTATGTTGCCGTAATCGGTTGAAGCTAATCGAAGAGCCTCGGGATCATCACGCAGCCTTTTTGCGATATCGAGAAAGTGGAGGCTGGGTGAGAGAAAGGTCGTGATTATCAACTTTAAGCGGGTAATGAAGAGAAAAACTATGAAGTAAGTTGGGACAAGGAAGCTTTCAGCAGCCATGGTAGTTTTCCTCAGAAAGACAAAAAAAGTGATGAGAACAGAGAAAAACTTAGAAGAAGAAGCAGATATCTCCGGCTCTGACTCTCTCTAGATTTTGTAGGAAATAGATGGATTTATAGAGAAAACGAAGGTCTTTTTCTTTTGCTTTTTTCAAAGATTGCCAAAAAGAAGAAGTTGGATTCATTTTGCTTTTCTATGGCCGATAACTCCACGCAATAAACGAATTAGAAAATTTTCAGGCAAATGGTTAACTTTGTGATGATGAAGATTCAAAGCAGCCCACTTATTTTTTTATTTTTATTTTTTAATCTCGTGGGCCAATTTGAGGACAATCGGCCGTCAGATATTAATCTACGTCGTCCCGTTTTATGAGAGTGGATGAACAGTGGTCCATTCGCGATCAATCAACGCATTATGTCATTGATATCTCGTTGAGAGAGTACCGTAAAATTAGGTGAAAATTGTTCACAAAAAGTCGGCAAAATAACAAAGGGCTCAACCTAACGAGACAAAACGAAATTCACCAAGATGAACAGACCTAAACCCGTGGTGATCCTTCTTCCAGAGTTGCAGAACAGGGCCACTCAGTCAACCGTGTTCACTAAAACGAGAGATCATGGCCATACTAACAGATTTAGACCTACGACGAAATTAAGTAGACATATAAGTGATCAGTGATATTCAATTATGATATTGATCGTTTTAGGTCGAAATCTGCTCAGTTTTATTTTAAGTACTCACTTCAACATTCATGGTACTAGATTAGAGATTGATATTTCACACGAGATACTCATTTCAACCTTACTATTGTCTAGGTCCTTCTAGTTTTCATGAAACTGGACGGGTGGTCACATAGATAACAGATAATGCAAGTTAAAAATATAGAGATAAATGAAAAAAAAAAAATACAAAGAAAGGTGATTATCTTTCAGCATAATGAGATTTGGCATCGAAATTGCTACATAACAGAACAGAAAACTTGGCTCTTCTAATTATAATCTTTTACCTGAAGATCTCATAGGTAGAGGGAGGTATATGATAACGTGCACAAAGCTTTGACGAAAGCGACTTACCAGCTCTTCAATGAAGTCTTTCATCAACCCTAAATAATGGGAGTTAGGTTTTATTTTCTATCTGATAAAGATGGATGGAAATGGAAAGCTTCATTATTCATCTTCGATCTCAATGTTTAGTCGTAGAGTGACGAAAGATAGCCCTGTTACGTGACCGCCATTAATGCTAAGATGTTAGGTCTGTAACTGTAGCTTTCGAAGATCTATGAGGAGAGAGAGAGAGAGATATTGTAGAAAGACGTCGAAATATGATAAAGGTTTGTGTTGAAGATTCGTATCCAACGTAACTGCCAAAAGCAGACACATGGAGGAAAATGTTGGGATAAGACAGAGGTACGTTTGAGATGTGTCATTTCAAGAATTTCTTCAAATCTTAATGAAATTTATGTAAATTTAAGAGTCTTTAGATGTTTAGGGGCTGAAAATAGAGAACAAGAGTCTTTGATTTACTTAAGTCAATGAAATTAAATGTTGGGACAAAGGGAAAGCAGCAATCAAAATTCAAACACAGATTTAGCTTGACCAAACTCTATGGTTTCATTTTAACCTGATTCATCTTGTACCACCATAGATCTTGAAAAATAAATTTTCATTTGCTATATCTTTTTTTAATAATTATTAATAGTTGTGCTTCTAAAATAATCAATCGTGGAAGAAAAAAATAAGGGTTAGTGTATAAATTCTTTAAAAATAATTTACCAATTCTAATTATTTGACAAATTTTTATATTTAATTACGTAAAAGTCCATTAGATTTGAGAGAGAAAATAAAAGAAGGAAATAAAATAAGTGCGAGAGAGAAATTAAGTAGCTAAATTTCACTATTTAGAAATTTAGATGATTAAAATGGAGAATAAATTTATTTTGTAACATCCGTTCAAATAATTAGAAACTTTTTTTAAAAAAAACTTATAATTTCCAACTTCTGACATTATTGCAACTTAAAAAGAAACATCTTTTTTGGACACCAATCACTCGGTAAAATTTTTAAAATAAGTACTTCTAGCCTCCCAAAAGCTGTAAACTTCAGCAAAATAAAATCCAAGCAGATTTGGTAAGTTGGCAAATCAGTTTTTTTTTTTCTTTTTATTTTGTCTTAAATGCTTCAATTTTGCAATTTGATATTTATGGAAAAATAAAATTGGATATTATTTTCTTGCTCCTCCATAAATAGATGCTTAATTAGGGAGTTATTATTTCCAATAGCCAAAAACCTATTCTATTAGCATTCTAGGAGAGAGAAATGTAAGATGCCAAGAGAGAAGGTTTATTTTAACGATTAATGGTGTACGTTTTATGGAAGAAATTGGGAGAAATAGTGGTTAGGTTAAAGTGTGACTAGGCAAGGGCATATGTGTAATTTGTGGGGGAGATGTTATAAATGAAGGGTTTAATGAGGTTTAGCCGCTACCTTATTCCTCTCACCCTTTTCGGCTCTCAGCTCAACAGACATTCCCTTGGCGATTCTCCAGTGATTACCTCTCCGATTTCCTTCAACCAAGGTGAGTTGCATTTAATTTTGTTTGTGGTTTTTTTTTATTTTTTGTAGCTGGCAACAAGAGAGGTTTTAGTGGTATATTGGGGAGGGTGGATGCGCAGAGCAGTTTCGGTTCTGGTGAATCACGACCAAGCCAACGGCATTATGGTTTCACGGTCCTGACCTTTTAGTTAGTAGACATCCTAAGGAATCTATAATCGTTTGAGTCGTCCAAAACAGACAAGTGTTGAATCTGTTAAACAATATGAGAGTTAGACCAAAACTAGGAAATCCCGAGTTTAGTTAGTTTAGAATGAACTGTTAGTCTTCTTTAGAGAGTCTGATGAATGAAGTTTAGTGAAGATTTAATTAATACTCTGTTTATGGTTTTAGGTTTGAACAAACTCCTGAAGTAGCTTGCAACCAAGCATTTCCAGGAAGCCAGGTAAGTAGAGTATGTGTGTGTCTTAGGGCCTACATCACAAAACAGTAGTGTTTTTGTGTGCTTTTGTATGTTTTCAGTATGACATGTATTATTTTTTGAAAGAATCCGAAAATGATTTACATATATGACAACATGGTAAGGCATGAACAGAATGAATCAGTTTAGCTATTAAGGGAACTAATCCGCCCTTAATCGAGTAGAGGATGTAGACTTTGGGAAAATTGATCCACTTCCCATCGAACAGACGGATCAGATCAGCTATTAAAGGAACTAATCCGCCCCTTAATCGAGTAGAGGATGTAGACTTTGGGAAAATTGATTCACTTCCCATCGAACAGAGAGATCAGATCAGCTATTAAGGGAACTAATCCGCCCCTTAATCGAGTAGAGGATGTAGACTTTGGGAAGATTGATCCACTTCCCATCGTACCGAGGGATCAACTGAGAACGAATACGAATACAACTGAGTTGTGAAAGTAGAAACTGCATGAATAGGATTTATGATTCAGCATTGCATTTTATTATTTCTCTACTTACTTAGCATTAGGCTAATAGATGAGTTTTGTGATGTAGGTGAAGAAGAGACTACTGGTGTGTTCTCTGATCTTGTTGAAGATTAGAAGCGGTTGGAGGAGTGATAAGTGTGTATTTTACACACTTATTTATACTTTTTATACTTGATTTGATAAATTTTTATCAAGTATTTGAAAGTATTTGATGAATTTTGTGTGAGTGTGCAGCAAACTTTACTGAAAAATAGGAGAGGAAAGAAAAGAAGAAGTTGTGAAATAAAAGAAGAAACAAGAGAAGAAAAGATAGAATTGAATTCAGAAGACAGACAAGGAGGCGAATGATCGCCATACTTCCCGCGATCATTCACCTCAGGAGAACGCGAATCACACTCGGGAGGAAAGTATACAGAAGACGTGGCGATCGATCGCTCACTATAGGCGATCGATCGCCACAAAACATGTAGTTTTTAGAAGAATTATGCACGAAAACCAGACGATGTGGCGAACGTTCGCTCCTTCAGGCAATCAAGTGCTGGCGATCGAGACACAAACAAGAGGCGATCGATCGCTCATTTATGGCGATCGATCGCCACATGAATACAAATTTGGAAAGCCGATTCTTTTAATCCGAACCATTAATCGAAGGAAAGATTTTAATCTCTACCGTTGATCGAGTTGAAAGAAAAGATTAAAAAAAAAACCTAAAGAAGCAGCGCCTTTGGGGGGGATATTCTAGCATTCGGCGATTTGGAGGGCAAGAAGCAGAAGGTTATTTCCACAGAGAATTGCAGGCGATTTTCGGCGATCAGGCTATTTTCATAGTGTTTTCTTCTTTTTATTTCTACAGTTTAATTATGCAATACTTTATCATTGTTGTTTATTTTTCTTTTAGCATGAACTAAACTTTTATTCTAGGGCTACGATGTAGCCAGACGATGATTATTTTATGTTATTTGTTTAATTATATTTTATAAATATTTCTTCCAATATTGTTGACGCATTTAATTTCTATTCTTAAAGCCTGTAAATTTCTGGCCAATCTTTACTTGATTTTTGGGGTGTTTTGAGACCGAGAGGTGATAAATACCCGAGCACTGAAATTAATGTCATGAATATGTGTAGGCTAGAGATAGTTACGGTATTGATGTGATCATTGTGATTTCTTGATTGAATTGTATTTGATTAATGCAGGATTTGAAACTGAGAAGTGATAACCCATTAATCAGATAAACTACGCAATGCTCGAGAGAGATTATACTAGAATTTAGTGAAATCGATCATCAACATAGGAAGAATATTTATGAATATAATTGCGAAGGACTGAAATAAATATTGTCTTGGTGAAATCGTAGTACCTAGGTTTTTATCAATTAAATTTAATCTCATTTTATCTGTTTTGTTATTTTACATTAGTTTATTTTTATTGTTTTAATTACTTAGTTTAATTTCAATTCTTAAAAATCATCAACCGTGTGTTCAATTTAGAATTAAGATTAATTATTTCGATTATTAATTACAAGTCCTCGTGGGTTCGACACTCTATTTTATCACTTTATTACTTGTTGCGACTCGTACACTTGCGAAATATTTTGCACAACAAGTTTTTGGCGCCGTTGCTGGGGACTTTATTATTAATATCGAATTAATTATTGTTAGTTTTATTTTGAATTCTATTTATTTTAATTCTTTATTTTCGTGTCATTATCAGGTGTATGCGTAAGGAAGGAGACGCCAATCTTCTCCCGCTTAAGCTTGAAATCGAACGTACGTGTCAACAAAATCGTAAAGAGAGAAGAGAAGTTATTCAACAAGCGCGTGCCATCATGGTAGATAACGGGGAAAATAATGTCGAGCACCGGACCTTACTTGATTATGTTATACCTACTGTATCTGGAGTACATTCAGCTATTCGCAAACCGGCTATCACTGCTAATTTTGAAATCAAGCCGGGTACATTGCATATGATTCAACAATCTCAATTTAGTGGATTACCTTCAGAAGACCCCAAGGATCATATTGCAAATTTCTTAGAAGTGTGCGACACTTTCAAATTTCACAATGTGGGGGAGGATGCATTGCGATTACGTTTATTTCCATTCTCATTACGGGATCGTGCAAAGAACTGGCTTAACTCTCTACTCACTAATTCTATCACTACTTGGGAAGATTTATGTCAGAAATTTCTTTCCAAGTTCTTTCCATTTGAGAAGACAGCTAGACTTCACAATGATATAATTAATTTTACTCAATTTGATGGGGAGACATTATATGAGGCGTGGGTTCGTTTCAAGGAGATGTTGAGAAAGTGTCTCAACCATGGCCTACCAATGTGGATGCATATTCAGACTTTTTATATGGGATTATCAGCCTCTACGAAGACTCTGGTCAATGCAGCAGCTGGTGGGGATTTAATGAGAAAAACGGAAGAAGCCGCTTATGAATTATTAGAATAATTAGCACTTAACAATGATCAGTGTCCACTGGAGCGATCAATTATGAAACGCACAGCGGGTACTCCAGAAATCGAGGCTATGAACGCTCTGACTCTACAGGTGGCTTCATTGACTAGGCAATTGCAGGAATCTCATATGGCAGCGAGTGTTGGGAAAACATCTAAAGCCAGTTGTCAGTGGTGTCAAGGGCCGCACTTGAGTGAAGAATGTCAAGAGGGTAATCCTATGTCAAATAAAACCGCTGAACAAGCTAATTATATAGGCAACTTCAATCGTCAAAGAAATCCAAATTCTAATACTTATAATCCAGGTTGGCGACAACACCTGAATTTTTCTTAGAGGAATTCTCAAAATGCTATGCAGCCACCTCAAGCATCTCAACCCAGTCCATCTCAGCAAATGGAGAAGAAAAATGATCTTGAAACAGCCCTTATGCAGTTTATGACAGAAACTCGTACAGCGATGCAAAATCAATCAGCCCAAATTCGCAGTCTTGAAAATCAACTTAGGCAATTTGCAAGCGTTATGAATGGACGACCTCAGGGCTCATTTCCAAGTAACACCGAGGTGAATCCCAAAGATCACTGTAATGCAATCACCACTAGAAAGGGAATAGTAATTGAACAAGTGCAAAAAGAGAATAGCGTGCCTATAGCTGTTACTGAGGGGCCCAATGCTGATGAAGTTCAAGAATTATCCGCAGTTCATCCATCACCTCCAGTGCCGTTTCCACAAAGGTTGAAAAATGTGAAGCTCGACAAACAATTTTCTCAATTCCTTGATGTCTTCAAGAAGCTCCACATTAATATTCCGTTTGCCGATGCGTTGGAACAAATGCCGAGCTATGCTAAATTTATGAAGGATATTCTTTCCCACAAGCACAAAATAGAGGAGTGTGGTATTATTGCTCTTTCAGAGGAATGCAGTGCAATTATTCAGAGAAAGCTCCCTCAAAAATTAAAAGATCTGGGAAGTTGTACAGTACCGTGCGAGATTGGCAATTCTGTATTCACTAGGGAACTATGTGATTTGGGGGTGAGTATTAATTTGATGCCTTTGTCTATATTCTGGAAACTCAATCTAGGCGAAGCCAAGCCGACATGGGTTACATTATTGATGGCCGATCGTTCTATTAAACACCCGAGAGGTATTATTGAAGATGTGCTCGTCAAAGTGGATAAATTCATCTTCCCTGCAGATTTTATTGTGCTTGATATGTTAGAAGATCGAAATGTTCCAATTATTTTGGGTCGACCATTCCTTGCTACGGGTCGTGCCCTTATTGATGTTCAAAAAGGTGAATTGAGTCTGAGAGTGCAGGATGAAGAAGTCACATTTAATGTCTTTAAAGCTATGAAGTATCAAGGGGATAACAGTGATGTTTTTCGTGTTGAAGTTACCGAATCTACAATAGAGGAAGTTGCACGTCAACCAGATGACCCTTTAGAAGCATGTGTGTTTGAGCAGAATTATTTTCTGGAAGAGAACAATGAAGCACATTGGTATGCGATATGGATGGACTCATTTGAGCCAAACAAGAGGAAATATTATGAAAATTTGGGAGAAGGCCCGTCACGCACATTACCATCTATCGAGGAACCACCGATGTTAGAGCTATAGACACTGCCTGCCCACTTAAAATATGCATATTTACAGGCCCCATCTTCGTTACCGGTCATCATTGCCGCCGATTTATCTAAAGAAGAAGAAGAGAAATTTCTCCGAGTACTCCGAAAATTCAAATCGGCGATTAGGTGGACTTTAGCAGATTTAAAGGGAATAAGCTCATCTTTTTGTATGCATAGAATACTTATGGAGGAAGGACACAAGCCATCAGTGGAACACTAACGACGTCTTAACCCAACCATGAAAGAAGTAGTGCGAAAAGAAATTTTAAAGTGGTTAGATGCCGGGGTGATTTATCCAATTTCTGATAGTTCATGGGTTAGCCCCGTCCAAGTTGTACCGAAAAAGAGCGGGATGACAGTTGTGCAAAATGCAAATAATGAGCTAATTCCGACTCGCACTGTTACCGGTTGGCGCATATGTATGGATTACAGGAGATTAAACAAGGCTACTAGGAAAGATCACTTCCCGCTTCCGTTTATTGATCAGATGCTTGACCGGCTCGCCGGACATGACTTTTACTGTTTTCTTGATGGTTATTCCGGGTACAATCAAATTGCTATAGCTCCTGAAGACCAAGAGAAAACTACATTTACTTGCCCCTACGGCACCTTTGCTTTTCGACGGATGCCCTTTGGTCTTTGTAACGCTTCGGCCACTTTTCAACGATGCATGATAGCAATATTTTCTGATATGGTCGAACGCATTATTGAGGTATTTATGGATGATTTTTCTATTTTTGGGTCTTCTTTCGATCATTGTCTGGAGAATCTGAATATGGTGCTTAAACGTTGTGTGGAAACAAATTTGGTGTTAAATTGGAAAAAATGTCATTTCATGGTACGTGAAGGTATTGTATTAGGCCATCGGATATCATCCAAGGGGATAGAAGTGGATCGTGCCAAGATTGATACAATTGCGAAGCTACCACCACCTATTTCCGTTAAGGGAGTGTGGAGTTTTTTGGGACACGCCGGCTTTTATCGACGTTTTATCAAAGATTTCAGCAAGATCACCAAGCCATTATGTAATTTGCTGGAAAAAGGGGTGGAGTTCCATTTTGATGATGAGTGTTTAGTAGCCTTCAATTTGTTGAAAGAGAAGCTCACTTCCGCACCTATTGTTGTAGCACCGGATTGGGATCTTCCATTTGAAATTATGAGCGATGCAAGCAACTTTGCCATTGGAGCAGTTTTGGGGCAGCGCAAAGATAAAATATTTCACACTATCTATTATGCAAGTCGAGTCCTCAATGATACCCAAGTGAATTATGCCACTACAGAAAAAGAATTACTTGCAGTGGTCTTTGCCTTCGACAAATTTCGTCCCTATCTTATCGGCAATAAGGTAGTAGTCTTCACGGATCATTCAGCTATTAAATACCTTATGGTTAAAAAAGACGCAAAGCCACGCCTTATTCGTTGGGTTTTACTACTCCAAGAGTTCGATCTGGAAATTAGAGATAAAAAGGGCACCGAAAATTTAGTGGCTGATCACTTATCAAGACTTGAACCTCAAGAACACATGACAGAGGATGGAGTACCTATAGTTGATACCTTTCCAGATGAGCAACTTTTTAGTGTCGACAATACACCATGGTACGCCGATATTGTTAATTTTCTTGCCAGTGGTGTTCTACCTATAGAGCCTTCTGCTCATAAACGAAAGAAATTTTTTGCTGACGTTAAAAGATACTATTGGGATGATCCCTGCCTTTACAAACATTGTGTAGATCAGGTTATACGGCGGTGTATTCCGGAAGACGAAGTGCAAGATATATTAAAGCATTGTCATGCACTAGAGTGTGGGGGTCATTTTGGAGGCAAGAGAACAGCGGCTAAAAGTTTGTAATAAGCAATTTGAAGCCCTATTGTTGAAATATGGTGTCAAGCATCACAAGGCTCTCAGTTATCATCCACAATCTAATGGTCAGATCGAGGTGTCGAATCGAGAAATCAAGCAAATTTTAGAAAAGACGGTCATCTCTTCTCGCAAAGATTGGTCACGAAAGCTAGACGATTCTCTTTGGGCTTATCGAACAGCTTTTAAAACACCATTAGGTATGTTGCCATACCGGTTGGTTTTTGGTAAAGCCTGTCATCTTCCGGTGGAATTGGAGCATCGGGCGCTATGGGCTATTAAAAAGATAAATATGGAGTTCCCAGCAGCTGGTGAAGCTAGACTACTGCAATTGAACGAGCTGGACGAATTTAGATGAGAAGCATATGAGAATTCCAGAATCTATAAAGAAAAGACGAAGGCGTGGCATGATAAACATATTGTGTTGAAAGAATTTATTCCAGGCCAGCAAGTGTTATTATTCAATTCTCGACTTCGATTATTTCCTGGGAAACTCAAATCACGCTGGTCAGGCCCATTCACGGTTATTAACGTGTTCCCTTATGGTGCTGTTGAAATTCAAGGTGAAGATCAATCTACATTAAAGGTCAACGGGAAAAGATTAAAACCATATTGGGGAGGTACCTTTGATAGCGCTAAATCCGTTGTCCTTCTCAATTAGTTATGACACAGCACATCGTTAAGCTGACGACGTTAAAACAAGCACTTGGTGGGAGGTAACCCATTTTGTTTCTTTATTTTCTTACTAAGTTTTATTTTTTTTATTTTATTTTTTTTATTTTTACTTTATTATTTCCGGTTTCAGTTTTAATTTCGTTATTTCATATTGATAGGCTAAGTTTTATTAGGTGGTTAGTTTTCTTAGTTTTTGTTTAAAAAAAAAAATTTGAAAGTTCGCTTCTTCAAAACAGAAGAGGTGGCAATCGCTCGCCTCATTCCGACGAACGTTCGCCACCGCTATTTGCATTTTAAACCCGGCGAACATTCGCCACCCTCATTTACCCCGATTCCTCTGCTGAGCCCTAAAATTTTCGCCCCTTTCTCCTTGCGATCATTCGCCACCCGCGTACCTCTACTTTTATCGCCTTCTTCAGCGATTTATTCACGAGCTCGTCCACACCAACAGGTACACTTCTTCACGAGTATTTGTTTATTCTCTATCACACTTGGGTGTTTTCTGATTTATTTTCAATCGCTCTCGATCTTGCTTTATTTTTGGTTATCCTCTGAGATTGTTGAGAATGTTTTCACTTGCTTTATACTGTAATCTCTCAGGGTACCATTGATTTTAATTTTTGGAGGTAGTTCGGATTACTGTCGAGATTTGGTCATTTTGTGTAAATTTTTGACATATGTTCAATTCTTTTCATGCTGCGAATTATTCTTCCTGCTACGATTTTTGGATTACCAGAACCATTGTTGCATATATGTCATTTTGTGGGCGGGTATATGACTTGAACAGTTGTGATTCCATAATTTTTATGCATGCCCACCATGTGTTTCTTGAAATTCCTGAGTTAAGTAGACTTCTCATTTTTTGCACGTTGTTACCTCTAGCTTTCCTAATTGCTTATCGAATGTGCTTAACTGTTCTACGGGTGCTTATGGGGTGTTGGATGGTGTGTTTCTCTTTTGTGTGCAGTAACAGGATAAATATTTGTGTCACTCCAACATGCCACCGAAACGTTCAAGAGCCAATACTTGTGCCGTATCATTCCGCTCTATCCAGCACTCATTTATCAGCCCCGCTGCGGCCAACCATTTTAAGGATTTTATGACTAAAGACAAGGCCATTATATGCGAAGTTCAATTCCAGCCTGATAGAAACGATGGAAACATTTTGGCCATGCTTCGACAGCGAGGATGGGAGTCCATTGCCGTTTTAGGAGGGGATGCGAACGTGAATGCCGTTCACAAATTTTATGCCAACCTCAAGGCCGCCAACAATGATGGGCCCGTAAAAGTACGAAATAAGTTCATAAATTTTTCAGCAGAGGCCATCAGCACTCATTTGGGCCTTGATAATGACACACCCAATGATTTTCAGACCATGATGGATGTCGGGTCGGACTATGAGCTGATTCTCCGAGAGATGGGTCACCGGGGCTCTACCTAGATTTATTACGCAAGACCGTGCAAGACCAATCCACATCATATCGAGTTGCCTCAATTGGTATGGTCAAGCTTGGTGTAAATTTCTAAGGGGCAACTTGATGCCCACATCTTAAAAGTCTCAACTGACAAAAGAGCGGGTGGTACTGCTATATTGTATTCTCACGGGGCGTTCCATTAATGTCGGGCAAATTATACATCGCAATATTCTAGCATGCGGTAAAGGATCGACCACTGGCGGGCATATCCATCCAGTTCTGATTACACATTTATGTGCCTCTGCCGATGTTCCTATGAGCTCAAACGACGAACCATGGCTGCAACAAGCTGTGTATGGCTCTTCCAACATTTCCAACATCGCAAATTGGCCTTACGGGACCGCTCAAGCCAATGGTTTAGGGTTCGATGAACATGACGCCAATGCGGTGATCCCGCCTCAGCCAATGCCAATGCCTCGCGTACGGCGGTATCCTCAACCTTCGTTCTTCACATTTGTACATCCTGAGTTGGCACACGAACGAGATGCTCATCGAGACGCTCGCACAAAGCAGCGGTATGAAAGCCAGTCATCAGCCCCTCCCACTCATGGCGCTTCCTCGTCATCCATGCCACCTCCCTCTTATACCATCGATGATGTGGGACGTATGGTTGCACAATTAGCTGTCCAACAAGAACAGCTTAGCACACGGTAAGCCCGGATGGAACAGAGGTTGATGGAGCACTCTCAATTTATGGCCCAATATATTGCAGCTTTTAACGCCCACCACGGGTACTCGATTCAATCTGACCCTCCTTTTCCTACCTATCCCGAGCATCTTTTGCGGTCGTTTGATTGTCCATGCGACGATGAGAATGATGATACGCCGGGCTCAGCTTGAGGTACATTACTCCTTTTCATATTTTTCTTGTATGTTTTGCGTACAATGAGGACAATGTTGATTCTAAGTTTGGGGGTGCTGTTAAGTTGACTGAATTATCTGCTGTATTGCTCTACTACATTTCATATAGTCATGAATTTTGAAATCCTGGTTGAGGTGTCAATGATGATCTAAACGGAATATATTCATGATTTAAATTCCTGGAGATATACTGAGTAAAAGAGTGATTTGTTTTAGTTTGCATTGATTATAGGTTACATAGTTATCTTCAAAAATCTGAACACGTTTTATTCTTGTTTGATTCTATTTGTGGGTGATATATTTGTGTAGTCTACTGAGAGCGAAACCCAAATACTGTAAGGGAGTGAATGAGAACAAACACGGTAAGGGAGTGTAGCTCCAGTCAAAGGCATTGATAATGAGGACATTGAGAGGAAAATCCTTCTTAGCTTTGCTCAATACCCTCGAATGCAAATTGAAATTTTTCTGAAATTAAGGGAATGATTTAAGCCGTCTTTGAACCATTTGAGCTTTCTGAGCCTACCTTGTTGTGTCATTTAATGACACCCATAGTCACCCTTTTGAGCCTATTATTTACAATTCATTTGTCACCTGAACATAGCCTAGCCCTATATATATTTCTCTTACCTTATTCATTGAGCACAGAGATATTAATCAAAATTAAGGGAGAATTGGAGGAGCTGCTGAAATTTAATAGAAATTCCTTTGTCATTTGTTTCATTTTAGAACATTAAGTTGTTGTATTTACTTTACTTGTCAATTGAAAAAAAAAGAGCAAGTTTGAGTAGTTTTGCTTTCATTCTAGTTGTTACTCTTCGTAAGTATTGTGATTGTATTGATTTTGTTGTGTAATAATGACAAAGGAGTTAAAGTGGGTGATATTGAGTGAATTAAGTTTGGGGGTGAGCAATTAGAAGAAGGTTTGAAGGCGTTCAACAAGTCATTAAGTGAATAGAAGGAAATTTTGAATAGGTGAAATGAGGAGGAATAAGTGGTGCTCTAGGTATTCGCTTGAATCCATAAAAATTTCTACCCCTTAACTTGGCCTTTCATTACAAGCTTGTGAAGACCTAATGACTTTTGTTTTGATTTATGGATATTTGCTATTAGTTGGATAGTGGGCAAAGCTGATGAACGATTAGAGTGAGTGGAGTGAACCTGAGTGAAATGAGAATGCATCCCTTACCTGTAGCTACATTAGTTGAGCCGACAATTAGAAGAAGATAAGAATGAACGCACACACACACGAAGATTTCTATGTAATTTATTTTCAATGTGCTACTATGAGTTATTTCTTTTGCAAAGTGTTAACTAGTTGTTTTTATTATGAATTTTTCAAGCTGAGACAATTTACCAAAAATCGTGATTCAAATTGTTTGACTATTACAATACGTTGAGCAGTTTATATTTGATTGAGGCTATCTCTTTGTTTTAACTGAACTGCATTTTTTTTTTTCACTTGAGGACAAGCTTTCATTCAAGTTTGGGGGTGTGATAAGTGTGTATTTTACACACTTATTTATAGGTGATCGATCGCCACAAAACATGAAGTTTTTAGAAGAATTATGCACGAAAACCAGAGGATGTGGCGAACGTTCACTCCTTCAGGTGATCAAGTGCTGGCGATCGAGACACAAACAAGAGGGGATCGATCGCTAATTTAAGGCGATCGATCGCTCATTTATGGCGATCGATCGCCACATGAATACAAATTTGGAAAGCCGATTCTTTTAATCCGAACAATTAATCGAAGGAAAGATTTTAATCTCTACCGTTGATCGAGTTGAAAGAAAAGATTAAAAAAAAAACTAAAGAAGCAGTGACTTTGGGGGGGATATTCTGGCATTCGGCGATTTGGAGGGCAAAAAGTAGAAGGTTATTTCCACAGAGAATTGCAGGCGATTTTCGGCGATCAGGCTATTTTCATAGTGTTTTTTTTTTATTTCTACAGTTTAATTATGCAATACTTTATCATTGTTGTTTATTTTTCTTTTAGCATGAACTAAACTTTTATTCTAGGGCTACGATGTAGCCAGACGATGATTATTTTATGTTATTCGTTTAATTATATTTTATGAATATTTATTTCAATATTGTTGACGCATTTAATTTCTATTCTTAAAGCCTGTAAATTTCTAGCCAATCTTTACTTGATTTTTGGGGTGTTTTGAGACCGAGAGGTGATAAATACCCGAGCACTGAAATTAATGTCATGAATATGCGTATGCTAGAGATAGTTACAATATTGGTGTGATCATTGTGATTTCTTAATTGAATTGTATTTGATCAATGCAGGATTTGAGACTGAGAAGTGATAACTCATTAATCAGATAAACTACGCAATGCTTGAGAGAGATTGTACTAAAATTTAGTGAAATCGATCATCAACATAGGAAGAATTTTTATAAATATAATTACGAAGGACTGAAATAAATATTTTCTTGGTGAAATCGTAGTACCTAGGTTTTTATCAATTAAATTTAATCTCATTTTATCTGTTTTATTATTTTACATTAGTTTATTTTTATTGTTTTAATTACTTAGTTTAATTTCAATTCTTAAAAATCATCAACCGTGTGTTCAATTTAGAATTAAGATTAATTATTTCGATTATTAATTACAAGTCCTGGTGGGTTCGACACTCTATTTTATCACTTTATTACTTGTTGCGATTCGTACACTTGCGAAATATTTTGCACAACAAGGAGTGCATCCAAGCTACGACTTGGCAACTGATGGTGCGGTTTAACCAGTGACAGTATGTGTGAAATCTAGTGGACAATTGTCTAGTTAAAGTGTTCTGAGGATTTTAGTAACAGTGTTAGTTTTAATGTTTTGAAACATTTTTGAAGTTATTCTAATATTGAGATATAGTTGGTTTTAATCATAGTTTTCTTTGTGGATTTGACTGAGTTTTAGATTATTGTTGTTTCTACTGGAAGTCTAGATTTGACTAAGTTTTTGGGCTAGTGATGACTGTTAATGTTTTGATTTTGGATTGAAAACTCTTTGGGGTGCTTGTGTCCTGTCGAAAGAAGTCTTTTGTATGAAGATCGCCAGGCAGTGTGTTTTGTCTAAGTCTGGATTTAGAGTTGTGTGGACGAATAATCGTCCAACAGTCGTCCAGAGTCACTTATCCAGAGTCAGTCGTCCAGAGTCACTTATCCAGAGTCAGTCGTCCAGAGTCACTTATCCAGAGTCAGTCGTCCAGAGTCACTTATCCAGAGTTAGTCGTCCAGAGTCACTTATCCAGAGTCAGTCGTCCAGAGTCACTTATCCAGAGTTAGTCGTCCAGAGTCACTTATCCAGAGTTAGTCGTCCAGAGTCACTTATCCAGAGTTAGTCGTCCAGAGTCACTTATCCAGAGTCAGTCGTCCAGAGTCACTTATCCAGAGTCAGTCGTCCAGAGTCACTTATCCAGAGTTAGTCGTCCAGAGTCACTTATCCAGAGTTAGTCGTCCAGAGTCACTTATCCAGAGTCAGTCGTCCAGAGTCACTTATCCAGAGTTAGTCGTCCAGAGTCACTTATCCAGAGTCAGTCGTCCAGAGTCACTTATCCAGAGTTAGTCGTCCAGAGTCACTTATCCAGAGTCAGTCGTCCAGAGTCACTTATCCAGAGTCAGTCGTCCAGAGTCACTTATCCAGAGTTAGTCGTCCAGAGTCACTTATCCAGAGTCAGTCGTCCAGAGTCACTTATCCAGAGTCAGTCGTCCAGAGTCACTTATCCAGAGTCAGTCGTCCAGAGTCACTTATCCAGAGTCAGTCGTCCAGAGTCACTTATCCAGAGTCAGTCGTCCAGAGTCACTTATCCAGAGTCAGTCGTCCAGAGTCACTTATCCAGAGTCAGTCGTCCAGAGTCACTTATCCAGAGTTAGTCGTCCAGAGTCACTTATCCAGAGTCAGTCGTCCAGAGTCACTTATCCAGAGTCAGTCGTCCAGAGTCACTTATCCAGAGTTAGTCGTCCAGAGTCACTTATCCAGAGTCAGTCGTCCAGAGTCACTTATCCAGAGTCAGTCGTCCAGAGTCACTTATCCAGAGTCAGTCGTCCAGAGTCACTTATCCAGAGTTAGTCGTCCAGAGTCACTTATCCAGAGTTAGTCGTCCAGAGTCACTTACCAGAGTTATAAGAGAAAACAGTTGTCCATTATGTGAACAAGAATAGTTGTCTAAATTGTAGGTGAAAGTAAGTAGTCACGTGGACCATGGACGATAAAGTCACGTGGCCCGCGGACGACAAACTTAAGTAAGTCTATGGACGATGCTCCGTGGATGATGAGTTTATCTAACCCCGTGGACGAGTAAGTCACGTGGACCGTGGACGACAAAGTCACGTGTTCAGTGGACAATGAAACTAAGTGAGTCTGTGGACGATAATCCATAGGCAAAAATCCATGTAGCGGTGGACGACGCGAATACAGTCGTCCAGAGTCACTTGTCTAGAGTTAGTCGCCCAGAGTCACTTGTCCAGAGTTAGTCGTCCAGAGTCACTTATCCAGAGTCAGTCGTCCAGAGTCACTTATCCAGAGTCAGTCGTCCAGAGTCACTTATCCAGAGTTAGTCGTCCAGAGTCACTTGTTTGGAGTTCGTCGTCCAGAGTCGTAGACAAGTATGTTGACCAAGGTTGTCGACGACGGATTCTGTGGATGCCAGATCGCCCAGTAGTGTCGAACTGGTTGTAATTGTCGCAGGATTGTTTCAAACGATTTCATATTTATAGAATCGTCAGTCTGTTCTGTTTTCAGTTATGTTTTACATAAATGTTTTCCACTGTAAGGTTTTGATGTTTTAAACAATTTTGCAGAGAAGTTTTAAACGCTTTTGAACCCAAAATTTTGCTGGTCTGTATTCGTCATGATTCTGTTTTCATTTAAATGTTTTCCGCTGCAAGGTGTTAAAGTTTTAAGAAATGTCGAATTTTGACCGTTGAGTGAAGTTTTAAAATTTTTCCCAAAATTTCTTAGTTCTGTTTAGTGTTATGAGTAGTGAACCGGGTTTACAAAACTTGAGGCATTACAGTATGGTATCAGAGATATTTGGTTAAACCGTTCAAAAGATTACTCATCAGTGCCGATTGTCGCATGAGAGTACTCTAACAACTGTAAGTGTTTATGTTAACCTTAGTTATTAGATATTTATGAAAGTAATTAACCTTGTCCAGGAATATAGCGAAATGCCTAGACGACCAGGAAGACCAAGACAATCGAGAGTAGAGCCATAATTGAGAAGTAGGGAGGATCTGAGTGTGATCAGACAATTAACAGAATTAGTGCGCCTACAGTCTGAGCAGGTAAGTACACTATTGAACCGAGAAGTACAAAGGATGAAAAGGGTCAGTGAGGGCCAGGGCAGCCAGGAAAGGAAGAAGAAAGTACAAAATATCGAGAAGTTTCATCAGTGTCCGGAATGTTTGAGAAATCACTAGGGCAAGTGCAAAATTAGTTCGGGAAAGTGTTTCAATTGTGGTGAAGTTGGACACAAGTTCAAAGGCTGTAACACCTGGAAAATTTTGACTACGTGTTGAGACCTAAGTTGGTGATGTATGAGAGTGCTTTGTGAGGGGTTTAGAAGGTTATTAAAAGAGAAAGGTGATTAGTGGAAAGTTTGAAAGTTAAACTAGTCAAACTAATACATGGACCAATAGGATATTTTTCATTCATTAATGGTATGAAAAAGAATAGATAAAATGAATGAAAAGTGGTGAGGTGTATGGCTCACGTTGGACTTAAAGAAAGGAGAAAAGGGAGGGTGGATTTTCAATTATAAAAAGTTTGGAGGAGAATTTTTAAAAGAAAGAAAAATGGAGGATTTATTGGTGGAAACTTTCCTTGGTGTTCATTTCTTCTCTTCCACGATTTTTCTCCCCAAACCCTCATCCTCCATAGCTTCTTCCCCTCTCTCTTTTGCTTCATTTTCTGAAGGAGATTCAAGGTAATAATGCATGGGTTTTGATTTTTATAATTTGAGGTGAAGTTTATTGAAGGTTTTAGTGAGTTTTAAGTGATTTTGATTAGGGTTTGGAAACCCTAATTCTTGACCTCCGAAATTTGAGTTGCAATGTTAGATTTCTTTCTTACTTTGATGTTTTGGTTGTTGAATGGCTTAGTTTAGGTTGTTGGAGTGGTTGGATTGAGGATTGGAAGTGAAAGTGTGGAAAATCGGTTTTTACCCTAAAGTGCAACGGTTCTGTTTTAGCATGTCCGACTTAGCCTTTGTGTTTGGATGATTGATTTGAGTGATTCAATGGATAGTAGACGTGTAGAGGTTTCCGAGTTGGGGTGGCACATTGAAATTCGTTGAAAAACGTGAGAGTTACGACCGTTTGAAGTTGGACGGTCAATTTTTGGTGTAAAAATCGGGTTTGGAGTTAAGTTGTGAGTTTAGGTCGAAATGTGTGATAGTTTAGTTAGAAAAATCCTTATAATTTATTTAGGTTGTTACTAAGTAACTTTTCGTTATTTGTTAGGTGATCGAACACGTGATTTGACTGGTGGAAGTGAGAAAACAATTACCGAGACGTCAGGTAAGTAGAGGACGTTGTGTAAAAATCGGGTTTGGAGTTAAGTTGTGAGTTTAGGTCGAAATGTGTGATAGTTTAGTTAGAAAATCCTTCTAATATTTAGGTTGTTACTAAGTAACTTTTCGTTATTTGTTAGGTGATCGAACACGTGATTTGACTGGTGGAAGTGAGGAAAACATTCTTTGCTTTGTTTGAATTGTGAATTGGTTGCTTTGCTTTGAGGTGTCTCGAGTGCTACTCGAGAGGTACGCAACTGTGTCTCGAGTGCTACTCGAGAGGTACGCAAATGTGTCTCGAGTGCTACTCGAGAGGTACGCAACTGTGTCTCGAGTGCTACTCGAGAGGTACGCAACTGTGTCTCGAGTGCTACTCGAGAGGTACGCAACTGTGTCTCGAGTGCTACTCGAGAGGTACGCAACTGTGTCTCGAGTGCTACTCGAGAGGTACGCAAATGTGTCTCGAGTGCTACTCGAGAGGTACGCAACTGTGTCTCGAGTGCTACTCGAGAGGTACGCAACTGTGTCTCGAGTAGAATGGATATTCTACGAGAGAGGTACGCCTACGATTAATGAAATGAGAACGTGATACATACAACCGAGAGTAGAAACTACATGTGCTAGGTTGACTGCATTGTATTGTTGTTGAGTTGTCTTGGAATGTGGTGTTATGTTGTCGTGTTGGGTAATGTTGTGTTGCGATGTAGTGCCGAGTAGTGTTGTGTCGTTATGTTTGGGGTTGGGTGAGCTTGAGTGTGCGTTGGGCTTGTTTATATTGTTATCCCTACTTGCTAAGCGTAAGCTTACGTGTGTGTGTGTGTTCTGTGGTGTAGGTGACGACAGGAGTACAGGTTAGAGCTACGAAGAAGGCTAGGATTGGGACGCAGTCGGAGGAGTACGGAGTCCGCCGGTGCAGGCTGTTGTCGGGGCGTCTGGACCACTTTTCCTCGGGTAGTGTGGGAGGTGAACATTTTGATAGATGGTTGTTTAGTGTTTGTAATGTTTTGAATGTTGGGAGTAAGATAGAACCAAGGGTGAACGGGTTGTTATAACTGTTTTAGTACCGGTTGTACGGGTTCGATGTAAATGATTTTGTTTTGTGTGTCGTTTTGGTTGAAACTATTTTCGTAATGGTTGTTAGTGTTTGGGGATTGAAAGGGTATATTTTTGGGTTAAATTTTCAGGTTTTGGGTATTTAAAGTTTTAGGCGTTATATTGCCCGTTTTGATTTAAAATAACTAACGTCGGGTTGTGTTCGCTATTTTTGTATTTATTCGTTTTAAGTCGGTTTTTCGAGATTTTTACGGGACTCGAAGACTTAGGTGTCGGGAAGGTATGTTTAAATTTTCAGAATTTTTGGAGGTGTCGGGGATGTAGAAAAGTGTTAAAATGTGTAGGGAGGTGGAAAAAGGTTAAAAAGGGCATTTTAGGGCATTTTTGGTGAAGAAAAACCCGAGCGGGCCCGATCGATCGGGCCCGGGGCACGACCGGTAGCGGTCGGGAAATTTCTGGGTGAAGAAAACCCGAGGAGGCCCGACCGATCGGGTATTTAGCCACGATCGGTCGTGGAAAACAAGGGGTGGGGCGCGCTGGTGCGCCCCAGTGCGCGGACGCGCGCGCGCGTAGCGCACACGCCGCACACCCTGGGCGCGCCTGGCGCCCAGCCCCCCTTTTGATGAAAAATCCGCTTTTTTTTTAATTTCTCCCGATTTCCAACATGTTTTGACCCGACATTTTTCCAACGTATTTTAACGTATTTTAGACACGTGTTCCAAGAAAATTTGAGGGTTCGAAAAACCCGAACATCGAGCCGGGAATTTTACAAAACCGAGCCGAATATTTTACGAAAATTATTTTAAACTTCATTTTAAACACGGGATTTGTTTGCAACGTGACGCACCGGGCCCGGGGCGGGTTCGGGGCGTTACAAAGGCTGCCCGAAGCCCAGAGTTGTTCGATGTTATAACTACAATTATGTAGGCCATGTTAGCAAGGATTTCCCAGCTCTAAAGAAGGGTGTTGCTAAAGTGGAACCGAGGATATTTGCTATGATTGAGTCAAATGTTTATGACCAGCCAGCCGTGGCGTCAGGTACTGTGCTGATTAATTCAGTGTCTGCTTAAAGTTGATTAAAGTGAAGTCAACAATTGGAAGGGCTGTCGAGTGTTATGATGTATGGCTTAGAATGATTTAAGTTAGAGACCTAGGGGTCTGTCAATACTCGATGAGTGGTTGTAAGACGGGTTAAGGAAAGATAAGTGTTAAATTATGTCTTATGACATAGTAAAAGAATTTAAAGGGGATGAAGTAGTTATCTTATGATCTACTTCCATTGAAGCTACAATTAAGTCATATTTAGACAAAATAGCTAGTATTTATGATCCAAATCAGCTGAGTGATTCATTATTCATGAGGTTGAATTCTATAAAATGGAATATAGACGACTAGAATACATACCTTATATTTGGAATATAGGATAGAATGTTCACTACCGAGGAAGCATTAATAGGAATTTGGAATTAAGGACAAACAAAAGTGACACTCTAGATTGTCGACCTACAATCGGTAAGTTTTAAGTGAAGAGAAAATAATAATATAAATTTAAATATTTTAGACCCGTGAGAAGTTGACAGTCTCAAGGTGAGAAATTATATACAAGAATCTAATTGAGGTTAATGGTTGAGAAGATATGAATAATAATAAATTTTGAGGATGTAATTTATCACTATGAAGTTGAGGACTTATGTTTTAGTTTGTGAATAGGTGTATGTTTTTAGGTAAGTGAAAGGAATTGTCGGATTAGATGTTATTTTTATGAGAATTGAAATTTGTTGTTCGAGTACTTAGAAGTTGGATTTGTTTGAAGACTTAAGACAAGAATGTTCCTCCTACATATGTAGCGTAGCTTAGTTGAGGAAATTTTTGAGGATTTGGAAATAGAAAATTTAAGGGTTGAATGAATTTGTTTCAGGGGACTTAGAGATAAAGCCATGTCAGATAATTTTGAAAGTTGAGGTTATAGCGGATTGATTGAGGCCAAAGAAATTGTAAATCGTTGAATGTAAGAAGGGTACGGTTATGATGATTTAGATTAGATCGAGGGAAATTCGGTGGTGTTGGAGATAAATGAGGTAAGAGTTAGTCAAGGGTAATGAATGTGGATATGGAAGTTCGGGGATATTACTTGAGAGATAAAAGTTCCGGTGTATATAGGGATTTCTTACGCCAGTATAATGAGGGGACATGTATAAAGATTGTGGACGTACCCGTGAGGGATTAAAATCCCGCCTGTTTTATAGATATCGAATGATCACCTTACAATGGCCACGTCGACCCCCACTGTACCATTCGTCCAAACCTTATAGAATGAAAGTCGTCCTCCACTGTTCAGTCTGATGAAACCCAATAGAAAGAAACGTCTACCTCTACTGTTCAGATTGATGGAATCCGAGCGCAATTAAATGTTAGGCTAGGATATAGGCGTTGACCGAAACCAGGTTTCACTGTTTTTCATGGAATGAAAATTAAGTTACACTTTAGTATAATGTGGATAGATGTGAACGAAATGAAAAATGAATTGATAAAAAAAAAAATGAAATGAAAGATGAAAATTTTAATTTCACGTGATTTTTCTTAGAATAGTAGAAGGGTAAACTTAAGGGACGTTACAGGTTGAGTTGTTTTCTTTATGCGACTTTAGTAACTTGGAGTAGAGAGAGATTTTTAAAAAGTATGATGAAGGAGATCGATGACGAGGGCACAGGCAGTTAGGGAATTATTCGAACCCGCAGAATGTTGGATGTTATGAGTGGTTCCCATGGATTAGCAAAACATTGAGATTCAACCTACTTTTGTATACAAAGAGAAATCAGTGGAGATTCTAGATTATGCAGTGAAGGTTTTACGCAACAAGGAGATTGGGGTTAAGAGTGTTATGTGAGCGACTTCAAGGTTGTAAAAATGAAGAGCTAGAAGAATATATAGAACCCGAATTGGAGGTAGAGACTTAAGGTATACCTTGATGGAATGGTGGATAGATTAAGTATTGAGAGCTTGAGTTGAGATTGATAAGTAGAAATGAGATGGCAGAGTAGAAAGGAAATGGAAATCGATGATTTAGGATAAGAAGTTTACTAAGTCTTTGGTGTTACGTAATTAAGGACCTATTGAGGACTTGATCGGATTATACAAGTGTTTGATTGACATGGAAGTAGGAGGGGAGGAATTAGACAAACTTAACACAAAGAGAAGCTAGAGTCGAAACTGAGTAAGTCAAAGTCAGGAGGGTAGCGTTATAGTGAGTAAGTTGAGGGATAACTAAGCAATGAATTTTGAGGACAAAATTCCTTTAAGGAGGGTAGATTGTAGCACCCGCCACTATTGACACGGTTTATTTTAACGATTAATGGTGTACGTTTTATGGAAGAAATTGGGAGAAATAATGGTTAAGTTAAAGTGTGACTAGGCAAAGGGCATATGTGTAATTTGTGGGGGGAGATGTTATAAATGAAGGGTTTAATGAGGTTTAGCCACCACCTTATTCCTCTCTCCCTTTTCGGCTCTCAACTCAACAGACATTCCCTCGGCAATTCTCCAGCGATTACCTCTCCGATTTCCTTCAACCAAGGTGAGTTGCATTTAATTTTGTTTGCGTTTTTTTTTTTTTGTAGCTGGGAACAAGAGAGGATTTAGTGGTATGTTGGGGAGGGTAGATGCGCAGGGCAGTTTCGGTCCTGGTGAATCACGACCAAGCCAACGACATTATGGTTTCACAGTCCTGACCTTTTAGTTATTAGACATCCTAAGGAATCTATAATCGTTTGAGTCGTCCAAAACGGACAAGTGTTGAATCTATTAAACAATATGAGAGTTAGACCAAAACTAGGAAATCCCGAGTTTAGTTAGTTTAGAATGAACCGTTAGTCTTCTTTAGAGAGTCTGATGCATGAAGTTTAGTAAAGATTTAATTAATACTCTGTTTATGGTTTTAGGTTTGAGCAAACTCCCGAAGTAGCTTGTAACCAAGCATTTCTAGGAAGCCAGGTAAGTAGAGTATGTGTGTGCCTTCGGGCCTACATCACAAAACAATAGCGTTTTTGTGTGTTTTTGTATGTTTTCAGTATGGCATGTATTATGTTTTTGAAAGAATCCGAAAATGATTTACATATATGACAGCATGGTAAGGCATGAACAGAATGAATCAGTTTAGCTATTAAGGGAACTAATCCGCCCCTTAATCGAGTAGAGGATGTAGACTTTGGAAAAATTGATCCACTTCCCATCAAACAGAGGGATCAGATCAGCTATTAAGGGAACTAATCCGCCCTTTAATCGAGTAGAGGATGTAGACTTTGGGAAGATTGATCCATTTTCCATCGTACCGAGGGATCAACTGAGAACGAATACGAATACAACTGAGTTGTGAAAGTAAAAACTGCATGAATAGGATTTATGATTCAGCATTGCATTTTATTATTTCTCTACTTACTTAGCATTAGGCTAATAGATGAGTTTTGTGATGTAGGTGAAGAAGAGACTACTGGTGTGTTCTCTGATCTTGTTGAAGATTAGAAGCGGTTGGAGGAGTGCATCCAAGCTACGACTTGGCAACTGATGGGACGGTTTAACCGTGGCAGTATGTGTGAAATCTAGTGGACAATTGTCTAGTTAAAGTGTGCTGAGGATTTTAGTAACAGTGTTAGTTTTAATGTTTTGAAACGTTTTTTGTGATGACCCGAATGTGAACGTATGTGTACGACTGCGGGGCAAACCTCGGGTTCCGGGGCAAACCTCGGGACCTAAGCCGAGTGTAGGCGAATCCCAGACTCGAGTATAGGCGAATCCCGGGTCGTAAAAAGGGGGTCGTCACAATCGCACATCGCTTGGGGAAGTATGTGGAAATGAAACATATGTAAAGAGACCCTCCCAACATAGCAAGACGCGTTTTGGAGCACGATTGGCAACGGATCCCATAAGAACTCCGAAGTTAAAAGTGCTTCGGCGAGAGCAATCCCAGGTTGGGTGACCTTCCGGGAAGTTCTCGCCAAACAAAGCCGTGAGGGAAGGATATTGTGCTACGGCCCAATCCCCAGAGCGGACAATATCTTGCTGGGAAACGGGGTCGTTACAAATGGTATCAGAGCCTGTACCTAACCGGAAATGTGGCCAACGAGGACGTTGGGCCCCCGAGGGGGGGTGATTGTGATGACTCAAATGTGAACGTATGTGTACGACTGCGGGGCAAACCTCGGGATGCGGGGCAAACCTCGAGACCTAAGCCGAGTGTAGGCGAATCCCGGACTCGAGTATAGGCGAATCCTGGGTCGTAGAAAGGGGGTCGTCACAATCCCACATCGCTTGGGGAAGTATGTGGAAATGAAACATATGTAAAGAGACCCTCCCAACATAGCAAGACGCGTTTTGGAGCACGATTGACAACGGATCCCATAAGAACTTCGAAGTTAAAAGTGCTTCGGCGAGAGCAATCCCAGGTTGGGTGACCTTTCTGGGAAGTTCTCGCCAAACAAAGCCGTGAGGGGAGGATACTGTGCTACGGCCCAATCCCCAGAGCGGACAATATCTTGCTGGAAAACGGGGTCGTTACATTTTTGAAGTTATTCTGATATTGGGATATAGTTGATTTTAATCGTAGTTTTCTTTGTGGATTTGACTGAGTTTTTCTGCTAGTGATGACTGTTAATGTTTTGATTTTGGATTGAAAACTCTTCGGGAATGGTGCTTGTGTCCTGTCGAAAGAAGTCTTTTGTATGAAGATCGCCAGGCAGTGTGTTTTGTCTAAGTCTGGATTTAGAGTTGCGTGGACGAATACATCGTCCAAGGTAGTCGTCCAGAGTTATAAGAGAAAACAGTCGTCCATTATGTGGATAAGAATAGTTGTCCAAATTGTAGGTGAAAGTAAGTAGTCACGTGGACCATGGATGATAAAGTCACGTGGCCCGCGGACGACAAACTTAAGTAAGTCTATGGACGATGCTCCGTGGACGATTAGTTTATGTAACCCCGTGGACGAGTAAGTCACGTGGACCGTGGACGACAAAGTCACGTGTTCCGTGGACAATAAAACTAATCCATAGGCAAAAATCCATGTAGCGGTGGACGACGCGAATACAGTCGTCCAGAGTCAGTCGTCCAGAGTTAGTCGTCCAGAGTCACTTGTCCAGAGTTAGTCGTTCAGAGTCACTTGTCTGGAGTTCGTCGTCCAGAGTCGTAGACAAGTATGTTGACCAAGGTTGTCGACGACGGATTCTGTGGATGCCAGATCGCCCAGTAGTGTCGAACTGGTTGTAATTGTCGCAGGATTGTTTCGAACGATTTCATATTTATAGAATCGGCAGTCTGTTTTGTTTTCGGTTATGTTTTACATAAATGTTTGCGACTGTAAGATTTTGATGTTTTAAACAATTCTGCAGAGAAGTTTTAAACGCTTTTGAACCCAAAGTTTTGTTGGTTTGTATTCATCATGATTCTGTTTTCATTTAAATGTTTTTCGCTGCAAGGTATTGATATTTTAAGAAATGTCGAATTTTGACCTTTGAGTGAAGTTTTAAAATTTTTCCCAGAATTTTTTAGTTCTGTTCAGTGTTATGAGTAGCAAACCGAGTTTACAAAACTTGGGGCGTTACAGTCTGTAACACCAACTCGTTGTCTTCGGACACAATAAATCAACACACTCGTATAATCGATGAAATCTACAGCATAAGCAGAGTGTGTATAATAATCACAGACCCATACGCAGAAGTGTTGGGAAAGAAAGAAAAGCGACGGCTTGCAAAACGAAGAAAAACTTCTCTCGTGAATAATAAAAAATCCGTCAGTCGTTTCCACAGAAACGGAAGCTTAAATATGATTGGTAATTGCCATATCTTCGATTTAATTAAGTTACCAAAATAGATTTAATGCCGCAAGGAAAAATGAAGCCAAATCTCACAAAATCGGTTGAGTGACACCTCGTGTGACATTTTAGGAAAGTATTGGCAACTACATGGATATGGATCCAAAATATCATCAAAATATCATCAAAATATCATCAAAATATCATCAAAATATCATCAAAATATCATCAAAATATCATCAAAATATCATCAAAATATCATCAAAATATCATCAAAATATCATCAAAATATCATCAAAATATCATCAAAATATCATCAAAATATCATCAAAATATCATCAAAATATCATCAAAATATCATCAAAATATCATCAAAATATCATCAAAATATCATCAAAATATCATCAAAATATCATCAAAATATCATCAAAATATCATCAAAATATCATCAAAATATCATCAAAATATCATCAAAATATCATCAAAATATCATCAAAATATCATCAAAATATCATCAAAATATCATCAAAATATCATCAAAATATCATCAAAATATCATCAAAATATCATCAAAATATCATCAAAATATCATCAAAATATCATCAAAATATCATCAAAATATCATCAAAATATCATCAAAATATCATCAAAATATCATCAAAATATCATCAAAATATCATCAAAATATCATCAAAATATCATCAAAATATCATCAAAATATCATCAAAATATCATCAAAATATCATCAAAATATCATCAAAATATCATCAAAATATCATCAAAATATCATCAAAATATCATCAAAATATCATCAAAATATCATCAAAATATCATCAAAATATCATCAAAATATCATCAAAATATCATCAAAATATCATCAAAATATCATCAAAATATCATCAAAATATCATCAAAATATCATCAAAATATCATCAAAATATCATCAAAATATCATCAAAATATCATCAAAATATCATCAAAATATCATCAAAATATCATCAAAATATCATCAAAATATCATCAAAATATCATCAAAATATCATCAAAATATCATCAAAATATCATCAAAATATCATCAAAATATCATCAAAATATCATCAAAATATCATCAAAATATCATCAAAATATCATCAAAATATCATCAAAATATCATCAAAATATCATCAAATATCATCAAAATACTCTCCTTTTTGCCATAAAAAGACAAAAAGATATATATAACAGAATATGAATAACCATATAATCACCATAACATCATATAAGCAATTATCACCATAGAAACACCATCATCATATGAGAACCATAGAGAAATAGCCGATCCAAGGAAACTATAATTTTCATTAGTAACCGATCATCCATAGATAGAATATCCAGCAGCAGTCAAAATAACTAAGAAATATCCAGAAATAGACAAGTCAAAGAAATAGTGCAAGAATACTCCGCAAATAGAATTATTCGTAGAACCCATCATAATAGTAGAAGTCAATTTGGAACATCAACATTTTTTGGTACATTCTCTAGGACATCGTCTAGAACACCAGATGTACTAGCATCTTCTTTCTCTTTGTCATGTGGATCTGTCGCCTTCATGTGAGGATTCTTTTGGTAGATATTATTTAAAAGCACAGAAATTACAGATTTCTGTTTTTCAAGATCAGAAATTTGAATGCTTAGTGATTTCGACATATCTGCCAAAATTTTTACAGATCTAGCCAAACGTGCAGAATCTGTTCTAGATTCAGATATAGGAAGACCTTCTACAAAACCTTCAAGGTTATTAATGTACTCTCCCATACGAAGTTTGTAACTTATACGAATTTCTTCTTTTTCAACATACAAAACTTCACTTTCTCTAATAATAGACTGTTGAGTAGACAAAACACCATATATCAGACTAGGAAATAGAAGGGCTAACCGTTCATTCTTTCCATCTTCGTGCTTTATAATTTGATCAAAAAGATGCTTTCCAAAATCAAAAGAAATTGAGTTTCCAATTTTGAATAGTAAAGTTGTCATTGCCTTGTTCACTCCTGTTCCATGAGATGTAGGCATCCAGTTTCTCATGACGATTTTGTGCAGAATTCCATACGTAACTGTAAGTTGTGAAGCTGGAAAATCTTTTCCATGGGGCCAAATGCGTCTAACGCCCAAGTGACATCAAAAATTATTTTGTTGTAATCCGACACAAACTCATCAGAATCAGACATATTTAAGCACAAATAATCATTAATGGCAGACGGAAAGAAATTAAAGATATGTTCACGAACAAATACATGACCATAGCTAGGATGATTAGGATATTTCTCATCAGGATCTAGATTGCAGTAAAATTTCTGAATTACCTTCCAAACAAATGGCTTAATATCTCTAAAGGTTTTCTCCAGTCCTATACTCGTAAGATGGTATATTAAGGCTTCACATTGTGTAAAATCACATTCATGGATTTTCTTTCAGGCCAAATATGTCTGTGTGAAAAACTTGACCAACAGCTAGCATGCAGTCTGGATTTAAAATCATCAACAGAGATTTTAACCGAAGACTTATTTGGGAATGGAGCTTGACTCACCCCGATGTGTAGATTTAGAGTGAGTAGTGTCTTTAGGAGCAGGACTTTCACTGGTCTTCTTTCTTTTGGATTTTGGAGCTTTTGAAGGACTTGTTTTTGGTGGTTTGATAGCAGTTGGCTTTTAAATCTTTTTAATAGAAGGCTTGGACGATTATGTAGCATTGGATTTTGTGGATTTCGGAGCAGTGGGTTTTGAGGATTTCGGAGCAGAGTACTTGGAAGACTTAGAAGCAGCTAACCTGGAGGATTTTCTGCTGGAAATCGACTAAATGTTCCGGGTCGATTTCTTTGGAGATGTTTCAATAAACTCGTTTTCATTATCTGTATCAATTTCAACGACATCTTCTTGCATCCAGGAGCTGTCAGAAGAAGTTTCTCGTTCAAATCTCGGCCTTTTTCCTTTCGAAACCGAAGTAACTTTGGATTCTTTAGGTGCCTTGGGAGGCACTGAGCTCATTTTAAATTTTTCTCCTTTTGATTTGAGAAATTTCTGTTGAATCCCCGACGAATCTACTTGTCGGATTGGAACAGCGTCAACAGTAATTTTTGGAGTTTCCTGGCTGTAAACAGGGGGTTTTACTGGTGGTGAAAACGATGAATAAACCACAATAGCCGATTCCGAGCTCGGCATCTTCTCTGCGATAGGCACTAGAACACTGCCTGTAAACTTTTCATTTGAAACTTCTTCGATGATCACCATTGCGAGGAGAACAATAGAAGGCCCTAGAAAGCCGATTGTAGAAGAAGAAGTAGAAAGAGAGTATGCTGGAAAATCGTGAAATTTGAAATATATCAAACAACTTTCATAAATAGCTATCAAATCCCAGAATAAAGAGAAAACCCCATATTTGTAGGATATTTTTGAAAAATAAATCCGAAAGTTACCATAAATCAAATATTCAATCTCTCATAAATCTTTGAAAAAATAATTCTGATCTCTGCAAGATGGGAAATAAACCAAATAGAATAATGCAGCTCCAATTCTTCATTGAATATAAACACCCGATTTTTTTTCATAAGGATGATAGAATTTCTCATGTCATACACGGTGTTGTTCCATAGAATACCATAATATCAAGAAGGATCACTTTCTGTAAAGGGTGAGTAATACACAGAAGATTGCCCAAAAATAAAAAAACAAACGCCTAAAGTAAGTGGCGATTATTATTATTATTTTTTAAATAAAAACAGTCATTGAGCAACTTACATAATACAGAGATCTAGGGAAGACAAACTTAAGTAAGTCTATGGACGATGCTCCGTGGACGATTAGTTTATGTAACCCCGTGGACGAGTAAGTCACGTGGACCGTGGACGACAAAGTCACGTGTTCCGTGGACAATAAAACTAAGTGAGTCTGTGGACGATAATCCATAGGCAAAAATCCATGTAGCGGTGGACGACGCGAATACAGTCGTCCAGAGTCAGTCGTCCAGAGTTAGTCGTCCAGAGTCACTTGTCCAGAGTTAGTCGTTCAGAGTCACTTGTCTGGAGTTCGTCGTCCAGAGTCGTAGACAAGTATGTTGACCAAGGTGGTCGACGACGGATTCTGTGGATGCCAGATCGCCCAGTAGTGTCGAACTGGTTGTAATTGTCGCAGGATTGTTTCGAACGATTTCATATTTATAGAATCGTCAGTCTGTTTTGTTTTCGGTTATGTTTTACATAAATGTTTGCGACTGTAAGATTTTGATGTTTTAAACAATTCTGCAGAGAAGTTTTAAACGCTTTTGAACCCAAAGTTTTGTTGGTTTGTATTCATCATGATTCTGTTTTCATTTAAATGTTTTTCGCTGCAAGGTATTGATATTTTAAGAAATGTCGAATTTTGACCTTTGAGTGAAGTTTTAAAATTTTTCCCAGAATTTTTTAGTTCTGTTCAGTGTTATGAGTAGCAAACCGAGTTTACAAAACTTGGGGCGTTACAGTCTGTAACACCAACTCGTTGTCTTCGGACACAATAAATCAACACACTCGTATAATCGATGAAATCTACAGCATAAGCAGAGTGTGTATAATAATCACAGACCCATACGCAGAAGTGTTGGGAAAGAAAGAAAAGCGACGGCTTGCAAAATGAAGAAAAACTTCTCTCGTGAATAATAAAAAATCCGTCAGTCGTTTCCACAGAAACGGAAGCTTAAATATGATTGGTAATTGCCATATCTTCGATTTAATTAAGTTACCAAAATAGATTTAATGCCGCAAGGAAAAATGAAGCCAAATCTCACAAAATCGGTTGAGTGACACCTCGTGTGACATTTTAGGAAAGTATTGGCAACTACATGGATATGGATCCAAAAAACTTAGGAAAGCATCCCATGATTAATATGATCTCGAAGCCTAATATATTTCAACAAATATTTATCAAATCGGCTTACCAAAACAAAGTTTACCAAAAAACAAGTATCTTTAGATTTTTCAACAACTTTCCTTATGTTCAAGTTTCCTTATTTTTCTCTTCCGCAATATCTTCATGATCTTAAATATTCATTCATCTAATAATCTGAATAGATTATTTCTTGATTACCAAGAAATAAACTACTAACTTGAAAAATAATGGAATAAAATATTATTACCCTAAATATTATTTGCCAAAAAATCAATGCCAATATATTTGCATTTACAATCTCCCTCTTTGGCATTTTTTGGCAAAATCAATAACTCTCTCTGAATTAACTCCCCCTGAATGGTGGCTTCAAAACATCATAAAAATAATTCAATTATCATCAAAATATCATCAAAATACTCTCCTTTTTTGCCATAAAAAGACAAAAAGATATATATAACAGAATATGAATAACCATATAATCACCATAACATCATATAAGCAATTATCACCATAGAAACACCATCATCATATGAGAACCATAGAGAAATAGCCGATCCAAGGAAACTATAATTTTCATTAGTAACCGATCATCCATAGATAGAATATCCAGCAGCAGTCAAAATAACTAAGAAATATCCAGAAATAGACAAGTCAAAGAAATAGTGCAAGAATACTCCGCAAATAGAATTATTCGTAGAACCCATCATAATAGTAGAAGTCAATTTGGAACATCAACATTTTTTGGTACATTCTCTAGGACATCGTCTAGAACACCAGATGTACTAGCATCTTCTTTCTCTTTGTCATGTGGATCTGTCGCCTTCATGTGAGGATTCTTTTGGTAGATATTATTTAAAAGCACAGAAATTACAGATTTCTGTTTTTCAAGATCAGAAATTTGAATGCTTAGTGATTTCGACATATCTGCCAAAATTTTTACAGATCTAGCCAAACGTGCAGAATCTGTTCTAGATTCAGATATAGGAAGACCTTCTACAAAACCTTCAAGGTTATTAATGTACTCTCCCATACGAAGTTTGTAACTTATACGAATTTCTTCTTTTTCAACATACAAAACTTCACTTTCTCTAATAATAGACTGTTGAGTAGACAAAACACCATATATCAGACTAGGAAATAGAAGGGCTAACCGTTCATTCTTTCCATCTTCGTGCTTTATAATTTGATCAAAAAGATGCTTTCCAAAATCAAAAGAAATTGAGTTTCCAATTTTGAATAGTAAAGTTGTCATTGCCTTGTTCACTCCTGTTCCATGAGATGTAGGCATCCAGTTTCTCATGACGATTTTGTGCAGAATTCCATACGTAACTGTAAGTTGTGAAGCTGGAAAATCTTTTCCATGGGGCCAAATGCGTCTAACGCCCAAGTGACATCAAAAATTATTTTGTTGTAATCCGACACAAACTCATCAGAATCAGACATATTTAAGCACAAATAATCATTAATGGCAGACGGAAAGAAATTAAAGATATGTTCACGAACAAATACATGACCATAGCTAGGATGATTAGGATATTTCTCATCAGGATCTAGATTGCAGTAAAATTTCTGAATTACCTTCCAAACAAATGGCTTAATATCTCTAAAGGTTTTCTCCAGTCCTATACTCGTAAGATGGTATATTAAGGCTTCACATTGTGTAAAATCACATTCATGGATTTTTCTTTCAGGCCAAATATGTTTGTGTGAAAAACTTGACCAACAGCTAGCATGCAGTCTGGATTTAAAATCATCAACAGAGATTTTAACCGAAGACTTATTTGGGAATGGAGCTTGACTCACCCCGATGTGTAGATTTAGAGTGAGTAGTGTCTTTAGGAGCAGGACTTTCACTGGTCTTCTTTCTTTTGGATTTTGGAGCTTTTGAAGGACTTGTTTTTGGTGGTTTGATAGCAGTTGGCTTTTAAATCTTTTTAATAGAAGGCTTGGACGATTATGTAGCATTGGATTTTGTGGATTTCGGAGCAGTGGGTTTTGAGGATTTCGGAGCAGAGTACTTGGAAGACTTAGAAGCAGCTAACCTGGAGGATTTTCTGCTGGAAATCGACTAAATGTTCCGGGTCGATTTCTTTGGAGATGTTTCAATAAACTCGTTTTCATTATCTGTATCAATTTCAACGACATCTTCTTGCATCCAGGAGCTGTCAGAAGAAGTTTCTCGTTCAAATCTCGGCCTTTTTCCTTTCGAAACCGAAGTAACTTTGGATTCTTTAGGTGCCTTGGGAGGCACTGAGCTCATTTTAAATTTTTCTCCTTTTGATTTGAGAAATTTCTGTTGAATCCCCGACGAATCTACTTGTCGGATTGGAACAGCGTCAACAGTAATTTTTGGAGTTTCCTGGCTGTAAACAGGGGGTTTTACTGGTGGTGAAAACGATGAATAAACCACAATAGCCGATTCCGAGCTCGGCATCTTCTCTGCGATAGGCACTAGAACACTGCCTGTAAACTTTTCATTTGAAACTTCTTCGATGATCACCATTGCGAGGAGAACAATAGAAGGCCCTAGAAAGCCGATTGTAGAAGAAGAAGTAGAAAGAGAGTATGCTGGAAAATCGTGAAATTTGAAATATATCAAACAACTTTCATAAATAGCTATCAAATCCCAGAATAAAGAGAAAACCCCATATTTGTAGGATATTTTTGAAAAATAAATCCGAAAGTTACCATAAATCAAATATTCAATCTCTCATAAATCTTTGAAAAAATAATTCTGATCTCTGCAAGATGGGAAATAAACCAAATAGAATAATGCAGCTCCAATTCTTCATTGAATATAAACACCCGATTTTTTTTCATAAGGATGATAGAATTTCTCATGTCATACACGGTGTTGTTCCATAGAATACCATAATATCAAGAAGGATCACTTTCTGTAAAGGGTGAGTAATACACAGAAGATTGCCCAAAAATAAAAAAACAAACGCCTAAAGTAAGTGGCGATTATTATTATTATTTTTTAAATAAAAACAGTCATTGAGCAACTTACATAATACAGAGATCTAGGGAAGACTTCAACTCTTCAAACCTTACACCATCCAACGCCTTGATGAAAATATCGACAATTTATTTTTTGGTCACCATATGCTCCAAATTAATAATTTTATCCTCCACAATGAAATGATGTCGTATATCAATATGCTTGGTCCTAGAATGCTGAACAAGATTTTTAGAAATATTGATAGCACTTAAATTATCACAATAGAGGGTCAGGACACCATGTGTGACACCATAGTCTTTCATCATTTGTTTCATCCAAAGAAGCTGAGTCAACTGCTACCTGCTGCAATATATTCTGCCTCGGCAGTAGACAGAGAATAGAATTTTGCTTCTTGCTGAACAATGACACCAAGTTGTGTCCCACATAAAAACATCCTACAGAAGTGCTTTTTCGATCATCAAAACTTCTTGCCCAGTCAGCATCACAATAACCCACCAGATTTGCATTAGAGTCGAATGTCGGTTGTTCCGCTAACATATTTGAGAATCTGCTTGACTGACACTAGGTGAGACTCCCTCGGATTTACTTGAAATCGAGTTCATAAACCTACGATATAACAAATATCTGGTCGGCTGACGGTTAGATATAGGAGACTCCCAATCATACTTCTATATAAACGTGGATCGAAAACAATTCCCTTTTCATCTTTGGAAAGTTTCTCATGTGTCCCAATGGGTGTTCTACTCGGTCGTGCATTTTCAAGCTTAAATTTTTTCAATAGATTCTTGGCATATTTGGCTTGCGAAATAAAAATACCATTCTTTTCTTGCTGAATTTGGAGTCCAAGGAAATAATTGAGTTCTCCCACCATACTCATCTCCAATTCTCCAGTCATTTGAGCTACAAATTCATCCACCATCACCTGTGACACCGAGCCAAACACTATGTCATCAACATAAATTTGAGTGAGTAAAAACTGACATTTTTCACGGTGAACGAAAATGGTTTTATCTACTCCCCCTCGCTCATATCCCTTGGTTAACAGATATTGCGTGAGTCGTTCATACCACGCACGAGGGGCTTGTTTAAGCCCATATAACGTCTTCTTCAATTTATAAACATGCTCGGGATGATGAGGGTCTTCAAAACCCTTTGGTTTAGTTACATAAACTTCTTCATTAAGAAAACCATTGAGAAAAGCACTCTTCACATCTATTTGATATAGCTTGAACCGCATAACAAGCAATAGCCAATAAAAGTCGAATAGATTCAAGACAAGCAACCGGAGCGAATGTTTCATCAAAATCAATTCCTTCACTTTGAGAATACCCTTGAGCAACTAGCCGAGCTTTGTTACGAGTGATGTTGCCATGCTCATCGCTCTTGTTCTTGTAGATCCACTTAGTACCAATAACATTCACATCGGGAGGACACGATACTAAGTCCCAAACTTGATTTCATGAAAATTGACTGAGTTCTTCTTGCATAGCTCCTATCTAGTATTCATCGAGTAATGTTTCTTTCACATTCTTGGGCTCGATGGTTGATGTAAAACATGTCATTTGAATCATGTCTCGATAATTCACCCTCGGTTTATCTCTGGTTCGTATACCATCATTCAGACTACCAATAACCTCATCTGTAGGATGATTCTTTTGAACACGTGTGGATGATTGCCTGTTGTGTGAAGTTGTCACCTCCGCTTCATCAATAGTCTCAGTCTGATCTGTGACACCGCTTTAGACACCATTTGTGACACCGGTTGGAACACTAGTGCCTTCATTATTTGAAATTTGGTTTGCATCTTCTTTTGGATTATATGTCATGTCCAGAGAGTCATCTACTTGAACATTTACAGATTTGATGATAGTTCGAGTTCTTTTGTTGTAAACTCGATAAGCATGGCAATTTGCAGTATAACCGAGAAAGATAGCCTCATCCCTCTTGGGATCAAGTTTTCCCCTATGTTCCCTGTCATTCAACACAAAGCAAATGCTGTCAAACGGATGAAAATAATTAAGATTCGGAGTTTTACCTTTCCATATCTCATAGGGTGTCATAGAAGTTTTGCCACGGAGATACACCCCATTTATGGTATAACAAGTAGTGTTCATAGCTTCAGCCTAGAATTTTTGAGAAACATCCCTTTCGTGTAACATAACTCGAGTAATCTCTTTCAACTACGCCATTTTGTTGAGGAGTCTTAGGTGCTGATCATTCATGAGCAATTCCTAGATGTTTACAGAAATCTGAGAATTCAGAATTTTCAAACTCTCTCCCATGGTAACTACGGATGCGAATGATTTTTAAGATGACACAATCTTTTTCACAGACGAGTACACATAGATTTGAAAGCTTTAAAAGTGTCAAACTTTTCTCTAAGAAACTCCATCCATATGTAGCGTGTGAAATCATCAACAGTAACGAAGAGATACCGTTTTCCTCCAATACTTTCAACAGACATTAGACTCATTAGATCCATATGGAGAAATTCAAGCACACGGGTAGTTGTAGATGACTGTGACATCGGGTGTGACACTTTGGTTTGCTTTCCAATTTGACATGGTCCACAAAACTTGTCTTCATCAAACTTTAGTATAGGAATTCCTCGGACAGCACCTTTTGAAACAATCTTTGCCAGCATTCTGAAATTTACATGTCCCAACTTTCTATGCCATAGAACAGTGTCCTTCATACTCGATCGAAAACAAGTAGATGAGGAAGAAATAAGATAGCAATTGTCTGATGATCTAACTCCTTCAATAACGCACTTGTTGTTTTGATCGGACACCACACATTTTTCATGTGTGAATTGCACATTCAGATCTTGATCACACAGCTAGCTAATACTGATTATATTAGATTTCAAACCATTTACCAAAAGAACATTACTCAACTTTGGTAGACTAGGAACATTTAGCGTTCCCCTTCCAATGACATCCGCTGAGACACCGTTGCCGAATGTAACTTTTCCTAGGATTTCGGGTATGATATCCTACAAATATCTCTCTTCACCTGTCATGTGTCTAGAACATCCGCTATCAAAATACCATGCATTCGTTACGGTTGCCTTTAGTGAAAGATGTGTAACATTACACTTCAAACTTGATTTTTTCAGCCATTTTTTATAAGGGAATTTGTAAGAAGAAACATTTATAACAGTACTTAATCTTAGGTCAGCAAGATAGGTGAAGCATTTAGGGCGAATATGACCACGCCGATTGCAATAATGACACACAGAAACATATTTGTTACCTTTATTGCTTGAAGCATGATAGGAATCATAGGAATTTGATTTTCTGTCAGTTCTTGGAGTTCCGTTTGCAAATTGCTTTCCTTTGTAATCAAATCTCTTGGCTGACACTAGCTGTGACACCGCGATTTCCCTTACAAATTTCATCACAGAGCAATTTTCCTTTACTGCTACAGTCTATGAAACTAAACTTTCACCTTTGAATCCCAATCCAGACCGATTTACACTTGATTTGTTGACGTTTATAATATCATCCAGTTTAGAAGAACTCGAATTTAACATTTTGACATTCTTCTTCATGAGACTTATCTCATTGGTCAGATCATTAACTTCATCTTGACTCGTTTTCAGCTTGGTCTCCAAATCAACAATAACATTTTGAAGATTGTTCTTCTCATCTTTCAAATTTCTAATCTGGATGTGTAGATGCTTATTTACTTTAACAAGCTTGGTCCATTTCTCATGAAGAAACTTGTATTCTTCAATAAGGTCTTCTTCTGTGACTGCTTCATCGTCTTCATCACTACTATTGGAAAAGTTGTCAGTGACACCGTGTATAACACCACCATTTTCTTCATGTTCTGTCTTTCTAACAAGCGCCACATGGTTGCTCTGAAATTCGTCTTCCTTCTCTGACTCATCCTCACTCCAAGTTGCGTTCAGAGAATTCTTCTTTTTCTTCAAGGTATTAGCACATTCTGCTTGTATATGCCCGAAACCTTCACATTCTCTGCACTTAATGTCTTTGTTCTTGAATGGTTGATCAGACACATAAGTTTATTCTCTGTGCTTCTTGTTGCTTGAAGAACCATTTTTGAAGTTAGTGACACCGTGCTTAACACTGCGAGTATTTCTTCCAAATCTCTTCATAACTCTACTAAAACTCTTTGAAAGCAGAGCTAGAGACTCCTCCAAGTCATCCTCATCATGTTCGTTGAAGTTCTGTACCTCGGTTTTTAGAGCAACTCCTTTTGCCTTCTTTGCTTCCGTGTCTCCTCCAAGATTCATCTCGAAGGTTCTAAGAGATCCCATCAATGCTTCTAACTTCATTTTAGAGACATCTTTGGCTTCTTCTATAGCGGTGACTTTATAGGCGAATCGTTGTGGCAAGGACCGTAGTGTTTTTCTTACAAGTTTTTCTTCGAAAAACATCTCACCGAGAGCAAACGCTTTATTTGCTATGTCACATAGTTTGGAATTGAACTCACCAATATTCTTATCTTCATGCATCTTTAGATTCTCAAATCTAGTAGTTATTATTTGCATCTTGGACAACTTTACGGTTGATGTTCCTTCATAGGTGGTTTGAAAAATCTCTCATGCCCTTTTTGCTGATTCATAAATGGAGATGAGTCTGAACTGAATAGGATCAACGCCATTGAAGATAGCATTGAGAGCCTTTGAATTGCTGTGTGCCAAAGCATCTTCATTTACAGTCCAATTTTCTTCAGGTTTTGGAGATATGATACCTTCTACATTAGTGTCCATAGGGTGATTCCAACCTGTTAAAATAGATCTCCAAGCTTTCTCGTCAATAGCTTTAATAAATACTCTCATCATTGCCTTCCAATAAGCATAATTATTTCCATCCAATAACGATGGACGTATTGTAGAGCCTCCTTCTTTCATATAGTCCATCGCACACAAACTGTGATCTTGTCCCGCGAATCCCTCTTAAGAAACAGAAACGACCCGCTCTAATACCAATTGAAAGATTAAGATCAGTTATGCGATGTCACATAGAGTGTTTCGTGTAACACCGATAATTAATGCAATGATGAACAATATAAATATGCAAAAATAAATGAGACAGGAGGTTGGTAACGCAATTCGACAATTAGCCTACGTCTGGGGGCCACGCCCAGATATAAAAATATTTCATGAGTTCACAAAGTTACAAGACAATCAGACTTATATAAATAAAGACTCCCTCTTATCTTTGTCGCAGCCTCTTCTTAACTTCCCCAATGAAACTGTTTTTGCGAGCTCCCCTTAACTTGAGATCGATCTCTCCAGAGATCTAAACCCAACAAGATCCCCTTATTACAGATGACTCCTCCCGGAATCTGTGTTATTGCAAGATTCCCTTGCCCAGAATCAAATTGACAAGCTCCCCTTGTCGATAAATAGAACTCCTCTCGAGTTCAAATGCAACCTTCTCTCAAGACTGAGCTTCAATGAAGAATGAGGGCGATTGCCTCTTGGGACCGTTTGTAACACCAGCTCGTTGTCTTCAGACGCAATAAATCAACACACTCGTATAATCGATGAAATCCACAGCATAAGCAGAGTGTGTATAATAATCACAGACCCATACGCAGAAGCGTTGGGAAAGGAAAAAAAAAAAAGCGACGGCTTGCAAAACGAAGAAAAACTTCTCTCGTGAATAATCAAAAATTCGTCAGTTGCTTCCACAGAAACGAAAGCTTAAATATGATTGGTAATTGTCATATCTTCGATTTAATTCAGTTACCAAAACAGATTTAATGCCACAAGGAATAATGAAGCCAAATCTCACAAAATCGGTTGAGTGACACCTCGTGTGACATTTTAAGAAAGTATTGCCAACTACATGAATATGGATCCAAAAACTTAGGAAAGCATCCTATGATTAATGTGATCTCGAAGCCTAATATATTTCAACAAATCTTTATCAAATCGGCTTACCAAAACAAAGTTTACCAAAAAACAAGTGCCTTTAGATTTTTCAACAACTTTCCTTATATTCAAGTTTCTTTATTTTTCTCTTCCACAATATCTTTATGATCTTCAATATTCATCCATCCAATAATCTGAATAGATTATTTCTTGATTACCAATAAATAAACTACCAACTTGGAAAATAATAGAATAAAATATTATGGCCATAAACATAATTTGTCAAAAAATCAATGTCAACATATTTGCATTTACAAAAACATCTAGTCAAGTGATGTCCAAACTCAGCTTCACTTTAAGATGCGTAAAATTTTCAGAGAGACTTCTTGAATCAATAGAACATTCGAACTAGTGTTCATAAAAGAACTAAAATAAAATAAAAAAACACCAAGATTACAGAGAATGTTGTCTTAGAGTATCTGGTTTTTAGAAACCTCTAGTTTTGGAAGACAAGTGTTTTCCAAAACTCATCTTCACTTTGTGTTTTTACAAATGGTTTTTCTTTCCAATTAGTCAAATCTAATGCATTATAATTATTTTAATAAATCAACGTGATGAAAAGTCCAGTGACAGTATCCTTGAAGTATACGAAATCAACAAGAGTAGGAAAAATTTGGACAAAATGATGGAAAAGAAAGACGACCCGTGCGGGGAATCTGTTAATAAAGACAGTGAGTTGCCAATGGGGATCTAAATTCTAAAGCCATAAAGGAAAGCCATGAGATTGCTTCAATTTCTGAAACATCAACTGGTCCAAATCTACAGCAACCACAACCCACCTCCAATCTCTCTCTCTCTCTCTCTTCTAGGACTCAATCACTCAATCTTTTCCATTTTGTCTTCCTCACAATCACACGTGCATTTACTTTCTGTAAAAAGAAAGGTTTAAAGCTTAAAGTTACCCAAAACATCACAGCTCACCGTTTCTTATTTTCCACGCAACCCATGATCTCAATGAGGAAAAAGAATCTCATTAAAATCATGAATCTTTGTATAGAACAGTTTAGATCCCGATGGATATGTTTCAGTACTGATTAAATTATTTGGTAGTGCGTCCGTGCGTGCGTGTGGGGTGTAATGATTAGCCAAGGCTATCTCTTTTGCTGGGCAACATGATAAACTTTTGCCGGGCATTGTCTTCACTTTGGGGTGCTCCGAGAACTGTTTGGATCCACCTAGTTGAAATCAATTCTATTCCGTACTTTACAGTGTTAATGTTGTTACTTCAGTCTGGTTCAATATCTCACCCCGACAGAGAAGAAAACAAAAGTCCAATATATAATATGAGGAGATTCCCTCAATCTTTGAGCTAGCTTTTGAAATAAGTTCTATCTCTCTCATTCTGTCACTTGTCTTGTCTTTGTTAACGTCTCTAATTTTAATGTTGGGAGAGAGATTGGGAGTTGCTTAAAATCTGCCATTTTTGTGAATAGATAAATTTTGAGTATATTTTTAATGTTTATCAAGGTCAATTTGTTTTGTAATTGAATCTGAATTCCGTAATTGATGGTTTTGTAAAATGAGTTTTTTATCGAATTATCAAAGTTTATGAAAAGTGAGAATACCCTAAACTAACTTTTTGAACAAAATGACTCTTGAACTATTCCCGTGAGTGATATGGCCCTCGACGTTAAAAAAAACTGTTTAAAATATTGAGGAGTTCACGTGACATTCAACCGTTGAAAGATGTGTTTGTTTGTTGTTAATTAGAGTAATTGAAAAATTGTATCTGTCGTACCCGAAGCCTGTAAGTGATTCTATTTTTACTGAAATTTTCTTATTATATAGTATGCAACGCCCCCGAACCCGTCCCGGCTCGGTGCGCTACTAGCCGGAACAAGTTCGGAGGCGTTACATAGTATGAGCTTATTTTATGTACATGTCACACTATAGTGAAATGTTTTTAACACTTGCAATGATATCCAAGTTTTATTGGGCCATGACTAACGTTTATTATTAAGACTTCTGTTGTTATTCAATAAATAATTTTAAGAGTTGGATGATTCAACTTATTTTTGGATTGAGTCATTTTCTATACCATCTCGAGTCCCTCACAAGTAGTGATAGAGGTGAATCTCGAAAATATTGTTATATACATTGTTAACTATGTATAAAATAGGGTCACCATCTTCTTCTTGTTTTTTTTTTTTTTTGGTAAAAAAACAACTTTAGTTAAAATGAGGTAGCTCATGAACCTTTGCACGGTGAATGCTGAGAAGTGCATAAGGGGAAAATGCTGACAAGTGCATAAGGGGAAAAGAACGATTGTATGAAGACTAATCAATGCGTTTTGAAAGAAACAATAGAACACACTTAACAGTTTTAGAAATAAAAAACAAGTACACAACACTATTGTTGTACTAATACCAAGTCACCGTTAAATAAAATATGTTCATGCAGTAAGAAGTGTACAAGGGGCCCACACATCACATTAATTTTTGAGAAATTATCGATTTGAATCTTGTACTATACACGTTTTTTTAATTCGGCCTATGTACTAAAAAAATCGGCAAACTGAACCCTGTACTTTGATTCTGTTATCAGTTTTGACCTTCTATCAACAATTTCATTAAACTCTCATTGAAAAAACTACCAAACGATCGTAGATTCAGTTGAAAGTTTTACCACATGTTCATTACTTAATGAGAAGATAATATGAAAATTTTCGTTATTTTTTAACACATCTACGATTTATTGTAATTTTATTTTAATATTTTTTTAAAATATTATAATAAATCATACAAGTTTTAACAAATTACGCAAATTTTTTTATTATCTACCCATAATATGATAATATCTCGAAAAAGTTTCAAATAAATCTAATATCTTTTGGTATTTGTTTAAATTAATCTCAGTTTCTTCTTTACTTTATAAATTAATTTTTAAACAAATATCAAACAATATTTGATTTATTTGAAAACTTTTTCACATGTTCAACTTATTATGGGTAGATAATAGAAAAAGTTTCGTGATTTTCTAAAATTTTATAATTTATTATAATATTTTTATAAAATACTAAAATAAAATTCTAATAAATCGTACATGTGTTAAAAAATCACGAAAATTTTCAAATTATCTTCTAATTAAGTAGTGAACATGTGGTAAAAATTTCAACTGAATCCAATATCGTTTGTTAGTTTTTTCAATGAGGGTTTAATGAAATTGTTGATAGAAGGTCAAAACTGATAACAGAATCAAAGTACATGGTTTAGTTTGTCGACTTTTTTAGTACAGGGACCGAATTGAAAAAACATGTATAATACAGAATTCAAATCGATAATTATCTTTAATTTTTTTTGTTTTTTCTTCAGGGTCTATGGTTCGAGGGAAAGAAAGAGATGCATGAATATGGGCGGCCGGTGGAGCTGGAGCTATAAATAAACACAGAAAACCCTAAATCACAATCATTACGTGAAATCCTCTACTTGATACGCCTGCCAAAGCAACCTCAATCATCGCATCAAAACACATCATTAGAACACGAGTGGCTCTTCCAACACCATTCCCTCTGAATTCGCGATTCTGGTTTTGCTTTCACTTGACAGGATGAGGACTTGTTGTCTTTTGTTTGACTTTTTGAGGACTGTATTGAAGTATTCCTACGGATTTCTAATTCAGTTACTCCTTAATCCGGTTGTACACGAATGTAATGAAGAGTCTTCTTAATAACTTGACCTGTACCATTGTATAGACAATATATGTACATATATAAGTATTGAGTTTTTCAAATATATTGCATCGTTGTTTTCAAATTATTTACCAAAAAGTTTAAGTTTGTGGGTTCGTAACAATTTAACCATTCATACATTTCTCGATACTCTCTCTCACGTGTAATCCAGTTTCTTTTTGTTGATTCCTACCTATGGATTTTGCCGATATCGAAACTGGAACATCAGAATATTCAGATACCATGGTATATTACCAACTATCTCAAAATCTCAAGTTTGTACTTTAATATTAATCACTTATATAGATTTTGCATTTAAAGGGAATTCATAATTCATAATTCATAATTCATAATTCATAATTCATAATTCATAATTTCTCAATGTGAACGAGAAAACACTGAAGCTGACATGTGAATAAAGCTGTCTCAAACATTCTGTCTGCATGGCTTCGAAATTCAAACGTGACAGATAAAGGAAGAAGATGGAAGCATTCACACAGGGTAAACAGGGTGAAGGCAAAAACATTAATCAGAAGCTAAGAATAAGGAAGACAATGGTGGGTCTGGCTAGGCTACGTACTACTAAAGTGTTCATCATGAGCCTACGAAGGCCATGGTGGATGACAGAAAAAGTATTTGTTTTTAAAAGATTTGGTTATTGATATTGCCTTACGTCTTTTCTCTTTCCATTATTACTTAATATCCTATGTTAAATATTTTTTGACGGCCCTTTACTCCGACGGCATCTAGAGTTTCTTGAACAACATGATATTTCACACCGAATAAATTTTTAATCAATTTTCTTTTTATTAAGACTACAAAATGTTTTTGTAAATTATAGTTAATACTAACTGTATAAGTAGCAATTTTAAATTCAGAGATTAAACGTACTTTGACAACTTTACATAAGATATAGTTTGGTTTTTTAAGAGTGATAGTGGAAAACTTGACAGATGAATCAAGGTGAAAATAGAGTGTGCTCTTTATCAAGCGTGGAAAAAGACTTTGCACTAGCACTTGTCAAATTTCAAAAGCTTTGCCTATTGATATTGAGTGACTCCGATTGGAATTGCTTATAAAAGCATAAAAGTGTTTATTTCGTAATTCCACTAGTCATGCAATGTTTCATAACTAAAAACAAAAATAGAACAATTTTATGAAGTTATAAAATATAGCTTTTAATAATCTAGAATGCATTTAAAAAATAAAGTTATTTTTCATTTTAATCCTTTAATTTTTCAAATAGTTACATTTAATCATATGCTTTTACACTCTTTTTACTTCTCTTTCATTTTCTCTCTTTATTTTAATATACTTTTATGGAATTTAACAATTGAGCAATTATAATTTGTCAAACAAATAAATTTAATAAATCACTTTAAAGAAATTAATTTATCAACCAGTTTTTTGATTATTTTAAAAGCACAACAAGCAGCCATTGTTACAAAAACTACAGAAAAACTAAACTAGTCCTATCTTAGCAAGAGGACGGGTACGAATAACACCTCAAACCCGTCGAAATCCATTATCATTTACTTTAAAATATGGAAGATATTGTTATTTAGAACAGTGATTCTTCCCCTTAGTTGAATATTTGGTGGCCTGGAGAGAGCATTTTGTTGGGATCAAACAATGATTTCCTTGCTTCAAATGCTTCCCATTTTGAACCAAAATGGGTTTCCCAATCTGCCTTGGTATCATAATGAGGCAAATACTGCTTCACTTCGATTCCAACCCTAGCACAGTAGCTCATTATTTCTTTATTTTGGATCTCAAACTCCTCCAAATTATCGAACCCACCTGAAAACAAAAGACCTGCTGTGTAGAAAACTTCTGCGTCTGGCGTAACTGCTGACATTCTATCATCCCACCTGAAATATCATTTCAAAAAGTTCAATTTTTTATATTTAAGAAACTTGATTTTCAAGGATAATATTTGAAAATTATTGTTGGAAATCTCTCTGGGTATATCATACTTTTCTCGAAGCATCGGGTAGAAGAGGAAGAGTCCGGTCGTGAGATTACGATCAAGAAGAATCCCTTTGAAGACTGCAGAATCGAAATCCAAAATTTGAGATTTGGATATGAAGAGATTCAGCCATGGATGAGGATGAGGACGACCCATCAGTCCCGCTGATCGAAGCTCCAACTCTTGTAACCCAACTCTATTCATAAACTCAAAGTAGGTTACATCTTTCTCGAACACAAATTCACCCACAAATCTCAACCTTTTCAGGAGAATCTCAACTTCCTGTACAAGAAAAAGAAAAGTCTGCTAGTGACAAAATTCAAGGGTAATGGGTAATCAACTAATACATTAAACAATTTTCTTTGAGCAAAACAACCATTGTTATTTCGGTCATTAATAAAATTGTCTATGCCGTAATAAAATCTATTAAATATTTTATGGGTTTTTGCACGTAATGACAATTTTGATCAACTCCTTTGACTTACTCGATTTCGAATGCATATCTTAGTTTAGACTGTCCTCTAATCTTTAAAATCGAATATGATATTGAATGTGCGGAAATTGAGTATGTCAATGTTACTACGGTGAAATCTAAATTTTATGACGACAGTGACTATTTTACAAATGACCCAAAGTACAAAAAATAATTTTGCTCAAAAAAATTATTTAGGATATCAATTGTTTCTTACCTCAAGTACAGACTGTATATTGCACTTTACTTAAATTTATGACAAGAGAGAAAACATCATTTACTGTAGAATACACGCATGTACCTTGTATGTAGATTCTGCAGATTGATCATCATAGTAAAACCCAATTTCCATGCAGTAGATAAGACGATGTTGGTTTATGAGGGACAATATTTTTGGCTGATCTGAAACTGAGAAAAAGGAGTTATTATGTGGGGTGACATGGTCAAAGAGAAGAAAACCTTCAACATAATTTATAGCCGATGATTTCTTTTGCCCGTCTTTGTTGGTTGAGATGATCAAATGCTCTTGATCCTCAGAAAACTCGCAGAAATTATTGTAAAGCATCCTTACCCACTTGACCTACATGTAAAATAGTGTTTTCTGGTTAACTATTTTTATAATAATATAATTTGTTGACGCTACTTACTAATGGTCAATAAAGGACGGAGTAATGAGTCGTCTAAAGCTTGATATTTTGAAGTGTTCTTATAATATGTGTTCATTCGTAATTCATAATAGCCGGATTTGTTTTTTAAGCAATGTCTTGTAAGTAAGAAATGCTGATTAGAGACCATTGTGGGTGCTGTAGTCAAAGCAATTCTTGCTCGTGTTATGATCCCAAACTGGCCTAAACCTCCAAGAACTGCATAAAACAGCTCTGAGTTCAGAGTTGGAGAGCAAGTCAAGTGATCCCCTTTTCCTGCATGCAAGTATCATTAAACAACAAAATTTAGTGTACGTATCTGTGAAAAGAAATATTTTTTTCTCAAAAAAAAAAAAGAAAAAAAAGAAAAACACAGACGAGAATAAGAACCCTAAAAGAAAAAAGGGTTGGAAAAGGAGGAGAAAATGCCAAACCAGTAATGACATCCAGTTCATAAACATTGCAAATCTGAGGACCAAAACGAAACGTTTGGCCACTAATGCCGCCATTAGAGAGTGTCCCTCCAACGCTTATATACAAATAGTCAGTCCAGGACAGAGGCGTGAGTCCATAATCGAGAGCAGCCATCAGCACTGCAATCCAAAGCTCATCTCCTCCGGCATCCACATAAACCAGACCGCTCATCGGCCTTGGGTGGACGATAATTCCTACTCCGTTTCTGCAGTTCGAGATCACAATCCCATTCTCAGCGAAGGCCTGGCCACGAGTTGAATGGCCCTGTCCTCTAACAGCTATGGTGAAATGATCCGAGTTACTGAATGCAAATTTTATCAACCTCTCGATGTCTTTAATGGAGTCTGGATAGAAAACAGCCGCAGGACTTTTTCTTACAACAAGGCCATAATCCGTGGAGGCTGATTCAATTGCTTGAGTGTCGTTACGAAGCTTGTCAGCAATTTCTTGTGGTGGAAATGAAATGGAGGTAACTTCAAAGATGGACAAGAGAACTAGAATGGTGGTTAACAATGGAGAGAGAGAAATTTTCATCGCAAGAAGTTGGCAATCGCAAGGAGAGAAAGTTGGATATATATAATGTATATATAGTATTTGTAATTTCAAAAGTGTTTACTGGCTAGATAGTAAATTGAGTAAGGTTACATGTACCCATTATTTTTTCTATTTATTTTTAATTTTTGACGTGTCACTTGCGTTGCTATCATTAATTAGTACAATAATTAAGATAAATAGCAGAAAATTTTATATTTTTCAGAAATTTCAATCGTTTTCCAACGATTCGGGGATTTGGGGAGATATTATATGCAATGGGTGAAGTTTCAAAGTTTCAAAGATATGCTATGATCTTATTTGTAGATCCTTCTTCCTTGTAAACATCAAGAATAGACCAAGTCAATGAATTTTAAATAAAGAGATCCAAGTGTGTACCTAAAGAATCTTGTGGTTTCAATGAACCAATCCCCATTTGTCAAATAAAAAACCAACATCATATCTCCTTCTGATACGTCCATCTTGTCACAACAGTTGATATAATCAACTGCCTAAACTCTTACTCTTATGGCAGCTTTGCTAGTTAGTCCAGATATGCACGAGCTGATCTAAGTTGTATCATTTCAGAAGTGTAAACCCAGTGATAATAAAGATAATAGAAGCAATTTGCAGTTTAACAAGCCTAGAAATCTCAATGTTCTCTTTGAATTTCATGAAGATTATCACTATGATATGATATCAAGGTCTTGTTTGTTCTTGACAAACGATGTTGTATCCATCAAAGGAGATACATTTGCAAAGTAGTGTCATAATCAGATCTAAAGAGGACCCACTCACCAATGGTTTTTGTCAAATTTTAGGTGAGAGTCAGAGAGAGCTGAGGAAATTCCAGGTAAGAACAGCAGATTCCTCTGAATTCTTGGAAGGAAATCCTTTGAATATCAACCAAAAGACCAGTCCATACAAGTCTGAAAAAAATGACAAAATTCGTTGACTGCTCCACTGCGAGGGCAGATACAGGACGGTCTATAGATTGTAAAGATGGGTAAACCAGGTCGTATACCTTGAGAGCTTTCACAACTGCAATTACAAAGCCCGATGGCTTTTACTAGGAGGTACTCTTGTGGAGAATTTAAGAAACTTCTGACTTCTGGCTACAGCCAAACTGGACAAAAGATTTGATGCTGATATTGTTTGGACATGAAAATCAACCCGCAGGGATCTTTTTTCCATCTTCAATGAAGAAAATTGAACTTTCTGGTACCTACATAGAAGCCAGAAGTTTATGCTATTTTCTTTCCATTGGTTCATAAATCTAATTAAACCACATCTTTGAAATTCATTGAGGTGAAATGAATCTTTGTTTAAACCTTGATAGCTTTTTGGGTAAGTGGTTTAACATGGTATCAGAGTAAGATGTCCTAATGGTGGTGAATCTCTCTCTTTACTTCACCCTCATTTAGTCTACTTGTAAAAAACTATTATGGTTAAGGTTTATGCACGAAGAGGCATGTTATGATCTAACTCAAATTACTTGGGTAACCTCATTTTTTAGGATGACTAGGAACCAACAATCAGTTCTTTAACTAACATAGAACTTTACAGCAAGAGGTAAGATGAAAAATGAGGGAAAAATGTAGCTTACATCTGGCCATGTCTCGGTATTGAACTCCACAATGTCATAGGCTATGTCCCCTTGCACGTCAATTTGTTCCTTCTCAGTAGGGCCCTGTAAAAACCATTACGAAACAAATGAAGATAATGTTACCGCCGAAGGAAAAGAAATGGCAGTACATGCCAATTATACCTTAACAACAGAGGCCCCTGTAGCAAACTTTTTTCCATGTTTTTTCGAAGCATCATTTAACTTGATTCCTGAAGTAAAATTAAAGAAACTGAGTTGCCCACATGACACGTACAGCTATATTTTGACAGGGAAACAAAAATAATTTAACCAGTTCGCTCCTCCCCAAAAAGTTCAAGCCCTTTGACAGTTGTAATGCACTTCCGTTTGTTTCGTACAACCTTCTCAATGACAACTTCTTGTTTCTCCTACATAAAAAAAAAAACACAATTTCAATCTTTTAAAGCATAAGCTTGTTGATGATCTCTAGCCAAGGAAGCTGTTTAAAGACGTCAATCAAAGAGAGATCTTCAATGTACCTTTTTCTTTATCTTCCCACCTGGAAGACGTTTCACTTCTTCCTGCTTAGGCACTGTAGAACCTCCATGAACAAAGGTTACCACTAGAATTAGAATTCAAAAGTAGAAGCAATTTGCAATTTGATGTAAAAAAAATAAAGAAAAGAAAGTATGCCACCAAGGACATCCATATCTAGGTCAAAGTTCAATTAAAAAAACTGTGCAATTGACATAATGAATACACCCATAGAAGATAGAAATAGCAGGAAAATAAATTACATTGTTGTTTACACAAGATACATCACATGTAATAAATGTAAAAAAATGATCAGAAAACAGGTCAAACAGGATAGCAGGAAGCAAGTTCTTAAGTTTTGATGCTTCTCAGGAGAAACCATGGCCACATCCCAGCTAAGGTGTGATGGGTATAGAACTCCATAACTTAAAATAAACCATAGTAGAAATAACGAGAAGTTTAAATCTAACCCCCCAAGTTTAGCAACAATGCCAAAAACTTGGAAAACCCTAAGAAACTAGGATAACATTTCATCCATCAATAAGCATAATCCCCATCTCACTCCTCCTCCCTTCTATTTATAATTATATCCCTAATAATATTTCTAAAATTACCCCCCTTCAATCATTTCCCAACAAGGTGCTTTGTCAAAATGAAACAAGTCAATGGTGAGAATTTTGGAGAAAAATAATTGAATATTCTCCATTTCCTTTTTATTCAGTTAGTTTTGTTGAGGGAAGTAAATCTCAAAGGAAGTCGGACTCGTTTATCTTGTCAGAAAGTAGTTTAGCACACTAAAGTCCTTCCATTTCCTTGAGCTCATTAACAACTAATAGGAGTGTGTTCAATAGAGAATAATTAATTTTTTATAAAAAAAAAATACTCAGACCATTTTCGTGATCAAAACATTCAATGTCTAGCTGTTTGCTCAAATCTCTAAAAACAAAACATGGAATATTCACTGGTGAATTCAAATTCTTAGGATCTCTCAATATCCATTCAAAGGTAAATTACTTTTTCCTCCCTTGCATGCTCTTCAACTCATCCAGTTAACTTATCATCAAACAATGTTCGTAATACCCAGAAAACGGAATCCATGAACACAACCCAAAACGAAGACAAGCAAGAAAGTAGTTCGCCTGAAGTCCAGGCACAATGTATAACTAAACCAAACTAATAAATTTAGCTAAGGAAAATATCAAGATGAAACTTTGTTACTCTTTCCTTTTGTAATATGAATCAATTGAGTGTAGTTTTCTAGAAACATGGCCACGCCGGGACCATGTGGGATTTAGAAAGAAGCAAATGAACTTTTCATTTTAAATTTGAAAGCCACCAAAAATTCAACATGAAAACCTAGCACATTCCAACGATCAAAGGTGACTATTAGAAGTTAGAAACGGACTTAGTTGCAATAAAGCACATAAGCAATGAAGATTACACAGACAGAAAATCAAAGAAATCCAGTGTTCAGAGCCTTCACTCTCAGCAGATGCAATCATGATCCAACTGAAGGAACTTCAAATAAAATAAAGTTACACAATTCAAAAAGTTACAAATTTACCTGAAGAAGCACCTTCGTTTCCGACACTAGAAGCAATACCAATGGACTTTAATTGCTCCGAAACTTCATTAGTCTCCTTTGCATTTGCCTCTGCGCATAAAAAAGAAAGGAAAACGTAAAATATTACGAAATAATAATAAGGAAAAAAAAAAAGAAGGCTCGATTCTCAAAAACCTTTGATAAGATCCGTATAAAGATCAGCGGCATGTTGGATCAACCAGGGCTTGCATTTTTCAAAATCGGATCCGAATTCGCAGTATTTCGCAGGTAAACTGCACACCTGACAGTACAACACGCTGACCGGTTGAGGCTTCTACGCCATAGGAGCTCAAACGTTGTAGTGCCGCGAAATGGAGAGGTTTGTACTGCCAACAGCTCGCAAAAAGCACCAGCTACTAGCTGGTAGCTAGGTGGCCAAGTGCTGCTTTGCTGGAATAAGAGCAACATGAAGCCCAAGCAGAGACATTTTTGCAAGCAATAATGAAGCTAAAGCCCACTCTTCTAATTTTATTTTATTTTATTACTCTTTTATAATCTTAACGATGTGGTTGAGTTTAATGGTAAGATCAACATTTTATTACTGAGAATACGCATGCAATTAGACACGACATAGACATAGACATAGACATAGACATAGACATAATAGTGATTGTTCAAGTATCATTAATTCCACTTATGTTATGCTAAACACATTAATTCTTCTTTTGTAAGAGTGGGTAGGACCGGATTGTGGAACAAAATCCTAACTGGACCACCAGTTTCGGTTCCAATGGTACCGATCTCGGTTCAGTTTCAGTCTTCCATCCAAAATTCTCACCGATTCTGGTCCGGTCCTCAATCCATAATAGGAAAATCCCGAAAAACCGGGACCAGATCGATAATTTAAAAAAAATGTTCAATTTTTCCTAGACTGGACTAATGGATCATTTAGTCATTACTTAGGGATAATTGCTTAAGCCTTCAGTAATTCCCAACCCGTCCCAACTCCTGAAATCCCGATCCTGACTCCCGAATCCACTGCTCGCCTGTCGTCTCTCCTCGCCGGTCCCCTTTTTCTCAGACGGCCAGACCCCACTCGCCTCGCTAGCTCACCTACTCGCCCTTGCCAGTCGCCCGTCGTTGCTCACTGATCTGTTCTCGCACAGATTTGTTGACGGTATTTCCTAATTTTTCCTCTTATCGGTTTCAAACTCTTAAAAATTGTCTGTTGTTATGTGGATATTTGTTACGTGTTATAGAAAACCATAACAGGAAGGTAATATAATCAATGCTTTCCTCCTCCTTAAATTATGTTCTTCCTGAAGACCAAGGAGAAAAAGATGGACTCGTATTGCCTTGGTGTAAGAAAACTTGGTTAGTAAGGAGTGATTGAAAGAGAATTCTGCTTCTTTCCTTTTGAAGCAGTAGATGATTAAATAAAGGAGAATTAATTTCCTTTGCCTGTACTATTTCTCCCCAAAATCGTGGCTCCATTCCAAAATATATTTTGGTTTAAATAAGGAGATTTAATTTAGTATCTAATTTAGGTTTGACAGAAATTAATACGATGAAAAACGATTGCTTGGTAAATTGATTATGACTAAAGACAGATGTTTTATTCTTTTTAATGTTTAAAAAAAAAACAGAATGTGGTGGGAGAAACGGGGACCGGACCAGACCAAAAATTTTGGTCCAGTTCCAGTTCAGTCCCGGACTAAAAATTTTGGTCCAGTCTCGGTCCCTCCCAAAGCCAGTTCTGGAATTCGAGAAAAAATTCTCGAAATCTCAATCCAATTTCGGTCCGGGCTCAAAACCAGACCGTACCGGACCATGCCCACCCCTACTCTTTTGTACACATTTCAACAAAGTTTAGTTGAGATGAATTTTGAGGGTTGGAGAGAGGTGATGTTCAAATTAGAAATAATCAATCAACTTAATATTCAATTTTGGGATTTCCAAATAAAACCAAATTAAATCAAATATTTCTTATCGTTCCTAAAAATCAGAGGAATACCAAACAAAATAAAAATTCAGAATGAACCTAGTCTAAATATTGTACAAAAATCGAAGGAATTCTGATTTATAGAGCAACAAATTTGGGGAAAACTAAAATTTTGAGAAACAGTGGGATTTCTTCTGGAAATTCGGTGTTAACCAGATTGAACCTGGACTTTCTAAAGGGAGTGTTCGGAGTCCGAAAATCCGGCGCCGATCAGTTTCAACCGGAAAATCTGAGCTGAACTATGATTTCACGGAAAGGTGTGGGGTGAAAACCCCTATAAATAGAGCTTCGGTGGTGGAGGAAACTCACACCACAACTCTCCTCTCCCTCTCGAGTTCTTCTGAAAGGAAAGAAGAACCTACCTCGGCCTCCGATGTGGCGAATCTCCTCCGACGAGAAGGAACTCCTCGGCTGAATACTCTGACGAAGCTCTCTCGGCCTCCATCGTCGACCACCTCCGGAGTAAGTCTCCTCTCTCTCTATTTTTCCCTCGATCGTGCCCTCTCTCACCCTCCCTCTCTGGTCCCTCTCGCTCGATCTCTCTCTGCTTCTCACTCTCTCTTTTTCTTTCGGCAGAAAACGCGAGGAAGACAGTGGTTTAGTTTTAAGGAAAAAAAACTGAATCGGTTCACTTAAGACAATCCAGACCGAACCGGACCAGCAGTGAACCGAAGCAACGACCAGAACCAAACCGGCATTGTTCACCTGAACCAAACCGGTACAGTTCACCCGACCCAAACCGAACTGGTACTGTTCACCAGATCCGAATTAAATTTCTACCCAAATCAAACCGGACCGATCGAAGATTTAATCTGTAAGAAATTTCTGCCCAAATTCTTCTAAAGTTGAAATAATTTAAATGAGATTTAATATTAGTATTCGAATTAGGCAGGAAAGATTTTGGAACTGTCCGATTCAATCTAAATCGATCCAACCGACCCGATCCGACTTAAGATTTCAATGTAAGGAATTTTTGCTCAAATTTCTTTGAAATTGGATTGATTAAGTAGGATTTTAATCCCAAAGATTTTATTTGAGCAGGATATTATTTCAGAATTTTAGGAATATCCCGATATACACTAATTGCTCGGAATCCAAGTAAGTGTAAATACAATGTTTTGGCTACGGCCCTACATCACATGATAGATTACTTTTCTTATTACTATTTTATTTTATCACACGTTTTTTTATAGTTGAGCACACATGTTAGAATATCGACATAGAATTGTTTAAAAGATAAAATGGGTAGGACATTTTCATGTGTATGAAAATGATGGAATTGACGGAATCTACGTGATAGCAAAAGCCTGAACGACAGTGAGATGGTGAGCTTGAACGTTAAAAGTAAAAGTAAAAGATGACGAAGCCTGAACGACAACGAGATGACTAAGTCTTAAAAGAAGGTTGAAATTTCAACCAGTATGTACTAGTTAACAGGATTTGGTAAAAGTAAAATTAAAAGTTTTACAACTTGCACGTATTTCCACTTACTGAGTTTTCTCATAGTTTTAACTTGTGATGTAGGTGAATTTTTGTCTGAGGAAGAACTAGCTGCAATTAAGAACCCTCCAGTGACAAGCGAGCACACAGATGAAGAACATATTGTTGATTTCGAGGAAAATATTTTAAATTAGTATGTTTTAATTTTCAAACGATATTCAATGTTTTGAAATAATTATGTTGAATTTTATCATCAAATAAAGTCTCATAAATTGTTTTAATTATGCGATGGTTTCAAGGTTTTGACAAATTTATTATCCAGCTTTCGTAAAATTAAAGTTTTTAAATAATGTTTTAATTATGATTTAACGCTCGATTTCAAATTAATTTGGAAAAAATTCTAGAGTTTTCAAAATTAGGGTTTCAAATTGAGAATTTTTATGGAGCGTTACAGGTGATCCGAGAGAATAAAAACGAGAGATGTTGAGAGAGTTGCATGTTTATATCTTTATCTATTTAAATATCATTTATATATGAAAAAATATTATTATAAGAAAAATATCAATTATAGCCGTTCGACCAATTCAGTGTTATTTGAATTGTGAGTAATGACTACTAAGTAGTAGTTAAAGAAACTATAACGGTTAATTAAACAATAAAAGATACGACATTCTATATAAACGTCGTAACGTTATTTTTTCTAGGGAAAAGTTCAATTTTGCCCCCAACGTATGAGGTCAGTAGTCATTTGAACCCTAACGTTTGTTTTTGACCCAATCAAACCTTATCGTATAAAACGTTTACAATTCAAACCCTCCCGTTAAGCAGGCCATTAAATTTGACACGTTCTTTGCACGTGCGATGCTATATCCCCAAAATACCCTCATTTTCAGAATTTCTGGCAGAGAACAGCCTCAAGTCTCTCTCGCCATCTCGCGGAGTCGCAGACTAAGAACCAGTGGGAGCGTCAATGGCGGAAAGACCTCTCCTATGTTTCATGTGGTTGAAAATCCATAACCAATTTCTCCAAAAGTGACTTGTATTGGCCAAGTGAGAGTGAAGAAGAATAAGAGAAATGGGAGAAAGATGAGAAGCAGATCGAGAAGGAGAAGCGGAGAAATTATTCTGAATCCTCAGTTTCAGAAATCACTGAGGGAGTATTTGACTGATAGCAACACCAAGTGGGTTCATCTGCCTTTGACGATTTGTGAAGCTTTGAGAGGGTCTGGAGCTGATTTCAACTGCTTTACAAGCGAGAGGGAGAAGATAGAGGAAGGAAAACTGATAATTTCGAGCTCTTGCACGACGTTAATGGTGGAATTAATGGTGGAAGATGGAGGAGAGCGAAAAGGCAGTCAAAGAAGATAGCTTTTTGAAGGGATTGAGTTCAAAGAGGAAGAGTACTCTGGTTTCGAGAGTGTTTGTGTTCCTCCTAAGAATGCTTTGTTGTTTATAAGATGCAGATCTGATCCGGTAAAAATGGTTGCCCTTGCTAAACGACTTTTGGAGACCTCTGTGAAAGAAGGTCATTCCTTGCTATTTCCATTGACCCATTGTCGGTCTTATACAATATTACAAGAGCAATTCTAGACTACAATCAAGCATACCGAATATACATTTTCCTTATACTAATTACAATTCATACTAAAATATTATTCTATCACGTATATTCTATCACACCCCCGCAGTTGAAACGGGAGGGTGACGAACGTTGAGACTGTCCCGAAAATCTTCAAACAAAATCAATGGTAAACCCTTCGTAAATATATCAGCTATCTGATGGCGCGACGGGACATGGAAGACACAAACCTGTCCACGAGCAACCTTTTTGCGAACAAAGTGAATATCCATCTCGATATGTTTAGTGCGCTGATGTTGAATAGGATTGCCAGAAAGATATATTGCACTAACATTATCACAGTATACCAAGGTAGCTTTCTTAATAGGACAATGAAGTTTCAAAAGGAGGTTGCGTAACCAACAAGACTCAGAAACCACGTTAGCCACCCCTCGGTACTCCACCTCTGCACTAGAACGAGATAAAGTTGGTTGCCATTTAGAAGACCAAGAAATCAAATTATCACCAAGAAAAACACAATACCCAGAGGTGGAGAGTCTGGTGTCTGGACAACCACCCCAATCAGCATCTGTATAAGAAAGGAGAGTGGTAGTCGAAGATGGATAGAGATGCAAACCATTATCAAGTGTACTCTAAATGTAGCGCACAATGCGCTTGAGGGCATGCATATGCTTGTCCCGCGGGTCATGCATGAACAAACAAATTTGTTGCACAGCATAAGAGATGTCGGGTCTCGTGAATGTAAGATATTGCAGAGCACCCGCAAGACTTCGATAATGGGAAGGGTTCTCATACGGTGTGCTAGAATTAGCACTCATCTTCTGTTTAGTATCAACCGGTGTGGGAGAAGGCTTGCAAGTAGACATACCGGCTCTCTCGATAATCTCGGTTGCATATGTCCTCTGAGATAAAAACAAACCTCCTGCATGTCGTCTGACGGCAATACCTAAAAAATCACTCAAAATGCCCAAGTCTTTCATAGCAAATTCTGAGCTAAGAAGAGATATGATAGACTTGCGAAGAGCATCAGAGGAAGCAGTCAAGATAATATCATCAACGTAGAGAATAATGTAAGCCGTATCATTACCATGACGATAGATAAATAACGAATGATCAGACCGGCTATGAGTAAAACCAATAGTAGAAGTGTAATCCGCAAATCGCTTATACCAGGCCCGTGGTGCTTGCTTGAGCCCATATAGGGATTTCTTGAGCAAATAAACATGATTAGGATGAACGGGGTGGCGGAATCCCATGGGATGATACAAGTACATAGTCTCTTTGAGTTCTCCATGCAGGAAAGCATTTTTCACATCAAGTTGGTGGATGGACCATGCTTTAGAGAGAGCTAAACTGAGTACAGTGCGAATGGTTGCCGGTTTGACCACGGACTAAATGTGTCACCACAGTCTACGCCAACCTGCTGAGTCTTGCCATCACCTACAAGACGGGCTTTATACCTCTCAAAAAAACCATCAGATCTTTCTTTATGAGTAAAAATTCACATAGACCGAATAATATTAACACCTGACGGACGAGGTACTAATTCCCACGTCTTATTGTTAATAAGAGCATTATATTCGTCTTCCATGGCCATTTTCCAATTCGGGTCACGAAAGGCAGACATGTGGTTGCGAGGGAATGGGGATTTAGAAACACTAGTATGGAGGTCGTAGGGAAGTTTGGGTTTAAAAATCCCATGTTGACTACGTGTGGTAGGTCTGTGGACTGGTATAGGAGTAGGTGGGGCTGGACGACTGGCAATGGATGGACAGGGCACTGGGCTATCAGTAGCAGGGCCTATGTAGGTGGGGATGTGGGTCGAGGAGAGGATGGGTGAGGTGGGCCGAGGGTCTTGTGGTTGAGGGGGATGAGGTGTGATGTCTCGGTGAGGAGATGGTGTGTTTGTTTGTGAAGTCAAATGATGGATCAAATATGGAGACAAGTCCTTATGCAAGAAATCGTAAGTAGGAGGATTTAGACTATGCAGTTTAGCAAAAGGAAAATGTGTCTCATCAAAAATGACATGTCTACTAATAATGATTTTTTGAGAAGATAAATCATAACATTTGTAACCACGATGATTGGAAGGGTAACCGAAAAAGACACATGGGACCGAACGAGGTTAAAGTTTGTGAATAGTAGTGGAGGGAAAAAGAGGGTAGCATAAGCAACCGAACACCCGGAGATGAGAATAAGATGGATCTTTTTGATAAAGAATTTTGAGAGGGGAGTCATAAGCTAATAACTTACTTGGAAGTATATTAATAAGGTATGTGGCCAGTTGTAGTGCATGGTGCCAAAAGGAAGGTGGTAGGGAAGCATGGACAAGAAGAGTACGAATCATATTGGTAATGGTTAGGATTTTTCTTTCAACTTTTCCATTTTGAGAAGAAGTATGTGGACAAGACAATCGAAAAGACAAACCATTATCACTACAAAATTTCCAAAATGGCCCATTATCAAATTCTTTCCCATTATCACATTGAATAGTTTTTATTTCCCGTTCAAATTGAGTGCGAATGAAGACACGAAACGATAAAAAAAAATAGAAAAAACTTGAGATTTTTTGGATAAGGGAAAAGTCCATAAAAAATTAGAGTAATCATCCAACAAAATTAAATAATAACGATGCCCCGAAGCACTCAAAACCGGAGATGTCCAAAGATCACAATGGATAATATCAAATGGCATAAAGGTGTGTGACGTAGAAGCAACAAAAGGCAATTTAACATGTTTGCCAAGAGAGCAAGAATGACAAACATGAGAACTAAGAGTGTTATTACACTCAAGAAATTTATTTTGCTTAAGAGAGTCGAAAACAGGAGTGCCTGGATGACCCAAACGATCATGCCATAACGAGGGAGCTAAAGCTGCAAAAGTTGATGGTGGCACTTGAGATGGAATGGTAGTGAGAATGGGATATAACTCGCCTTGACTATTACATCTCATTAGAGGTTTCCCCGAAGGATCAAATACAACAGAAACCAAGTTATCAGTAGTAAATTTTCGAACCGAAACCAAATTTTTAATAAGATGAGGAGCATGAAGGACATTTTTTAAAGATAAAGGTGGGTGTGGGGAAGACAGAGTTGTGTGACCATAACCACAAATTGGAATTGTATGACCATTACCAACAATTATTGTGATGACCCAAATGTGCACGTATGTGTACGACTGCGGGGCAAACCTCGGGTTGCGGGGCAAACCTCGGGACCTAAACCGAGTGTAGGCGAATCCCAGACTCGAGTATAGGCGAATCTCGGGTCGTAAAAAGGGGGTCGTCACAATCCCACATCGCTTGGGGAAGTATGTGGAAATGAAACATATGTAAAGAGACCCTCCCAATATAGTAAGACGCATTTTGGAGCACAATTGGCAACGGATCCCATAAGAACTCCGAAGTTAAAAGTGCTTCGGTGAGAGCAATTCCAAGTTGGGTGACCTTCCGGGAAGTTCTCGCAAACAAAGCCGTGAGGGGAGGATATTGGGCTGCGGCCCAATTCCCAGAGCGGACAATATCTTGCTGGGAATAGGGGTCGTTACAAATGGTATCAGAAACTGTACCCAATCGGAAATGTGGCGAACGAGGACGTTGGGCCCCTGAGGGGGGGTGATTGTGATGACCCAAATGTGCACGTATATATACGACTGCGGGGCAAACCTCGGGTTGCGGGGCAAACCTCGGGACCTAAGCCGAGTGTAGGCGAATCCCAGACTCGAGTATAGGCGAATCCCAGGTCGTAAAAAGGGGGTCGTCACAATCCCACATCGCTTGGGGAAGTATGTGGAAATGAAACATATGTAAAGAGACCCTCCCAATATAGTAAGACGCGTTTTGGAGCACAATTGACAACGGATCTCATAAGAACTCCGAAGTTAAAAGTGCTTCGGCGAGAGCAATTCCAGGTTGGGTGACCTTCCGGGAAGTTCTCACCAAACAAAGCCGTGAGGGGAGGATATTGGGCTGCGGCCCAATCCCCAGAGCGGACAATATCTTGCTGGGAATAGGGGTCGTTACAATTATACCACGATCACTGCTCAAATTAAAATAAGATGAGAGATTACCTGGGTTTGATGTCATATGAGACGTGGCACCAGTGTCCATGTACCAGTTTGCATCTGGAGGATTAAGCCCAAGAGTGTGCATCACGGCTTCAATATTGGTGGGAGAAGGTTGGGCTGTTGTAGAATAGGCTTGCTATGGTCGTGGCCCAAGGACCCCAGGTGGCTTCCGTTGTGAATTGTGCCTGGTCCAAGGAGCGGTAGGGTATGGACAAGGGGGAATGGCCCAAGGAGACCACTGTCAAGGCCATTGTTCTCCACCGGTGCTTGGTTGTGACTACGACTGCTGCTGCCGGGGCTGTTGGTGTCTCCCCCCATGTCCACCACTACCACCGCGGTTGCCGCCTCTGCCACCGCCATGACCACCAGCACGATGTCTCCTAGAGTTTCTGCCACCACCGTTACTATGGTTTTGAGGGTAGACATCATACATAGATGGAGTATCATCAGACTCCTTGGTCGTGACAGCCGCCATGGCAGAATTCGAACCAGTTGCGGCCTTTTTAGCCAAGGCCGCTTCTTCAAGAATGAGCATAGAACGGGCTTGATAGAAAAGGGGAAGGGGGTTGTTGCGATGACCTTAATACTGTACCCGATTTTCCATACTATATATATATATTTTTTATCCTTATTACCAATATACTTTAAACTTTATTCCTAACTTTAAGCGGAATTTAAATCGTTAAAGCCGTTTGAAATTCATTCGTAAAAGCCACTTAAACAATTAATTAAAATAATTAAAACAAAGCAAAACAGGGAGCAGGGCAAAATGGGACTTTCGTCCCAAAATGTGAGAGGTGATCGATCGCCCAAAACGGGCGATCGGTCGCCGCTGCAAAACAGGAGGGGCGATCACGATCGCCCCTTTTCGTTGGCCATCGATCACCTCGCAATCGATGGTCAGGCGATCGATCGCCCAAAAGGGGCAATCGATCGCCACGCTCTCTGGAAAAACCAGAGAGCGGCGACCAACCGAGGCGATCGCATCGCCTCCCCAGGCGATCACCCGATAACGAGGGGCGATCGATCGCCACCCTCACTGCCTCCCTCTCCTTTTCTTTTTCTTTTTCTTCCCTCCTTCTTCTTTTCCATTTTTCCTTCATACTCCTACATACACATAAACACAATTCCACCTACATCTAAACTCCATATTTCAACATAAACTTACCCATAATCCATCCATTCCTCACTTCATCAATCACCCAAAATATTAACTCAAAAACTCAATTAAAAACATAACTTAATTTCATAAAAACAAACTGCGTGGTTATGTTTAAAAACCGATCATTTTCTTAATACAAAACGTTTTATAAAAACAGGTTTACCAAAACATCGAAATATCAAATATAAACCTATCAACTAGTCAGATCCAAGTACCCTAATATGTTCAACTATACAATTAACCTATCTAATCCATCGTTAGCCCAAAATATCCCCAAAATCCTCAAAATACGTACATACACTTCCCACGGGTCAGGTTACGCGTCGACTGCGCCAGCACACCAACACGAGCCATCCTCCGTCAACTGCATCACTCCTCAGGTGGAGGGATCTCGTCCTCACCTATGTCGAAGTCACCTACACCATACAGACACCTATGAGATAAAAATCTCAGCAAGCTCTACGTAAATGAAATGCGTGTTGTGCATATGAGTTCGTAAAACCATTCAACGTTTTCATTATCTTTACTCTGGTTGTCACCGAGATCTCATCCCCCTAAATGGAGAGGGCACATCCAGCGGTCGGACTACCCTTTCCACTTAGAGGAAGGGGGTACACGCTTACAACACGTACAGCCGTGCCTGAGCCCCATCTCGCATGACCTATAACTGTATGAGTACATATTAGATGCGGTATTGTGACAGACCCCTTCGTGCCTACACAATAGATCAATAGCCCCTCTCCAAGCCGCATCGCCATTTTTTTTAAAACATTGTGCAGAAATTCATTTTCTATGCGTAACTTAAAACTGTGATGCATGAACAGTTAATGGTATAATTTAAATAAACCACATACATACCATCAAGACAATAAAAGCTATTAAAAGCTTATCCTATCTAACTACCCAACCAAAACAATTTAAACCAAAAGCGTCACCAAAATTCCTCGAGACGACCTCGACGTACGGTGTAGGCCAATCGGCTAGAGAAGATCACGAGAACTTACCTCGTGTCCGATGCAATTCAAGCTCCGTCCACGAGTGTTCACCTAGAGCAATTTCACCAAATTGTCGTTAAAACGAGCTTAAACAATTAAATGCTCGAACTAGCAAAATCCTTAACTAAGGAATTTCTCCTAGGGCTATAACTCAACTAATCGAGGCGTTTCTATATCCAATTTGTGCTCGATACCACGAAACATCCATTAACGAGTTTTCCGAAAACTCGAAAATTCGTCAATCTCTAATACACGTCCTAAATCGATTTAACTTCGTCCAAAAACGTTCAATACGTCCATTATGTTCATAACTACTATAACCCTACTGATTTCTAACCCTAAATCACGTTTTTCACAAAATCCTAAACGTTTAAACTTCGTAAAACTTGAAATAAACTCCACTAAAACCTTAGAATCGTACCTAGGGTTGAGTTTGGGAAAGAAATCGAGAAGAACGGAGACGATCAGAGCACGAACCAGTTGCTGGAAATGAGAATCGCCGTGAATCGCCAAGGAGGGAGAGAATTCGCAGGAGAGAGAGAGAATTCACGTGGAGAAGAAGAAAGGAAATTGCCTTTTTTTATAATTTTACTTTGGTAAATTACCATTTTGCCCTTCCTTTGATTTTCTATTTATTTCGTCATTTGTTTCGTTAATTAGCTAACGATTCAGCTTCTCCAAATTTTCTTAATTTACCAATAACTCCAACTCATTGACAGGGTTCTTTTAAAACTGTCTGTTCGCAAATCGGACCTCGTTTACCATTTTTACCAAAGTATCTTTTATATTACGCTAAACGTAATTCTCGTAAAATTAGCGTTAACTCCTAAAATTCCCGAAATTTTCTTAAAATCCTTATTAATTATTAGGATTGTAATAACGCTTTCTTTTCGCAAAATGGACTTGATTTGAAATATTAATAAAATGTCATTTACATTAAAATAATAAAAATCCGTACAGCCGGGTATTACAGTTGCTTTGGCAGATAAGAGTTCCAACACCACTATAGGCCTCTGTGAGTCCCAAAACCATATGAAGAACAAGCCAATTATCAGATACTGGAGTGCCGACATTCTTGAGTTAATCTGACAATCCCTTGAGACGTTGACAATACGCAGAAGCATTCGGAAAATCCTCCATGTTGGTATGAGAAAATTCTTGTTCCAATGTTACGGCCTGAGAGTTTTTGTTGTCTTGAAATAGATCTCGCAATCAATTCCAAGCCTCCATGGCCGTGGAGTCGGGCTCAATGATGGTATGTAATAGATCAGGGGAAATCGTGGCATAAATCCACTGAAGAACTGTAGCATCTAAAGTCGACCATAACTCTTTTTCAGCATCGGTGGGGGCCGACTGATCGAGAGCTTTTTCCGGTGGGATGATGTGGTGGAGGACCTTATGTGTAACGACCCCGTTACTATTCCTAATCTCCCGTATAAAATTTTTCTTTTTAAGCCTCTAAATCAATTAAAAACATCCTCGAAAACCTTTAAAGAAAATTCATTTATCATACAAAAACAGTTTACATAAAACCACTCGACCTTTTATCATTCCTCAATTTATCAACTTATCACTTCTTCACAATATCATTTCTATCTCCATTTCAATTATACATTTTACATAAACTTTCCAAACATTCATACGTTCTCGTAACTCTGCCCAAAACCGACTCTAAACACGATTAAAATGAAGTACATTTTCATGAAAACGAACTGCATGGTTCCGTTTAAAAGTGTGACATATCCTCCTGTTTACAAAATCACCAAGCAGTTCATAAAAATCCAAATAAAAATCTTAACAAACGTTTTATAAAACAAATCTATCAACTAAACGTAACCAAACACCCTAAAATGTATCAACTATACAATTAAACTAAAAACATTCCCATAACGTTAAATTAATGGCTTAAACAAAACGTTTGAAATATCAACATACAAATCTAACACCTAACCAGAACCAAGCATCCTAAAATGTTCTACACAATTCACCATCAGCCCAAAACACTCCAAAAATCCTCAAAACCTATGCATACTTCCCCACGGGTCGGTCAAGCATCGACTGCGCCAGCACACCCCGCGAGTCATCCTCCGTCAACTGCGTCACTCCTCAGGTGGAGGGACCTCGTAGTCACCTGTATCGGGATCACCTACACCATACAGACACCTATGAGATAAAAATCTCAGTAAGCTCTAGTAAATGCAAATGCGTGTTGTGCATATGAATCTATAAATCATGCATTGTTTTCTTTACTTTGCTTTACTTTACTTTGCTTTGCTTTGCTTTGCTTTGCTTTGCTATAAACTGTATGCCGAAGGGCCATTTAAACTATGTACCGAAGGGTCATTTAAACTATATACCGAAGGGTCATTTAAACTGTATACCGTAGGGACATCATTTCTTTGCATTTACTTTAAAACGTCGTGCGGAAATTCGTTTTCATGACATTTGAAATACGTGATGCATGAACAGATATGAACGCAAAATAAACAATCAACATGCATACCATCAAGACCGAAATAGAGTAACCTATAACAATTATAAACCTATCTACCCGACCAAAGCAAATTAAAACAAACAATCCATTGAGATCCTCGACGCTACATCGAAGTACGGTGTAGGCCAATCGGCCAGAGAAGATCACGAGAACTTACCTGTCGTCCGTAGCTTGCTGGTTTTGGCACATCACGTCACATATGGTTCGACCTATGACAAATATTCAAGCTTTATTAAAATCAAGCCTACATTCACCAATTACTCTCAAATTACTATTTCTAGCCTAATCCAATTAAAACCTAACTAAACGGGCCACTAATTCGGGTTCGGTAAAAACCGACTCAAAACTTCGAACGTGCATAACTTTCGCGTCGGTTATCGGAATCGAATGATTCTAGCGGCCACGTACTCCTCTAATAACCTATTTTAATCTGCCAAAAGGAATTTTAAAACAAATAACCAGAACTTGGTCAAAAAGCAGAAAACCCGAATCTGCCCTTTTTCTGAAATTTTCCCCCTTTTTGATTTTTCATCAAATTCTACTCATTTCCTCCCCAATCGACCACCTATACCCTTAATTAGAATAATCTAATCAAAAATCAAAGTTTCCAACCACAAACCCGAATTGCCCTAATCGGGCATTCACTGAAATTCGCCCAAACGAGAACCATTACGGCCAGGCGATGAAAACCGGACCAAGGGTCAGCAAACCCTCGCCGGAGGCGACCAAAAACGGCCGGCGATCGGAGCTCAATCGAGCTCGTCACGCACAGCCCTAAACCGAACCGAAACAGAGGAGAAAACCGAGCTTACCGTCGGTTCGTGCGCGAGGATGAACCGGAGCCTCACGTCGCCGTTGTCTGGCCGGAGAACGGCGAGAAATCGCCGGCGTTTTCGTCGGAGGAGAGCCGCGCGCGTCTCCCTTCTCTCTCGGCGTCGGGCTCGAGCTCGAGCTCGGGCTCGGGCAACAGAATGGTTTTTTTAACCATTCTGTTTTTTTTTTTACTTATTAATAATAATAATAATAATAATAATAATAATAATAATAATAATAATAATAATAATAATAATAATAATAATAATCATAATATTAATTCCTATTAAAACTTTAATATACCGTTTTGCTCTTTCGTAAATTCCGTTAAATCTCGTTCTTAATTATAATCCACGGCTTAATTTCACAAGAAGTGCCCGAATCTAAATTAATTAACCAATTAGGTTAACCAAAATTATTCACTTTTATTTTAAATTACTTAAAACAATTATTTTATTATTCTTTTATTTTCTCTCCAATTTTCCCTTTTAAAAATTCTCGGGCGTTACATTATGAGATCTGGGGTGGATTTTAAAGAGCTCCGCCCACGTAGCATAGTGGACAGTTTCCATTTCAAGGGTAATGGAGATATGATTCTTGATGTTGGAGACAGCAAGAGCTGGGTGGAAGGTTGATTTGATGTTAGTCATGGTAGCCAACGGTAGAGGAGAGAAAGATTGACTGAGAACCACTAGGGCGCAGTGGAAGATGGAAGAAGATTCCCCGGGGCTCTGATATCATGAAAGAAGGTCATTCTTTGCTATTTCCATTGACCCATTGTCGGTCTTATACAATATTACAAGAGCAATTCTAGCCTACAATCAAGCATACCGAATATACACTTTCCTTATATTAATTACAATTAATACTAAAATATTATTCTATCACGTATATTCTATCACTCTGCCACTGTAATTGAAGAGGAAAAAGAAGAAGACGAAGAGGAAAACATACATAAAACATCACCAAAAGAAATATTCAAGCAAGAACAGGAGATTAAAGGCAATGAGGATGAAAAAGACGAGTATCCAGAAAAAGAAGACGCGGTTGAAAATGGCGGAAAATAGAAATTGAAAATCAGCTGCGACAAAGCAATAAACTAGAAGAACAGAAGGAGGAAAAGCTTGAAGGAGAAGGAAATTATGGCCTTATAATTCAACAAATGATTTCTAAAATCAAAGAAAAAGACATCAATGAACCTGGAGAACAAACAGAAGAAGATGAAATTGCAGAAAGAGGCGGGGAAGAAGAAGAAGAAGAAACAACCTGTGAAGGCCTAGAGTCTGAAAAAGGAGGGTATTTTGGGGATATAGCACCGCACGTGTCAAATTTAACGGCTTGCTTAACGGTAGGGTTTGAATTGTAAACGTTTTATACGATAGGATCTGATTGGGTAAAAAACAAATGTTAGGGTTCAAATGACTACTGACCCTATACGTTAGGGGCTAAATTGAACTTCTCTCTTTTTTCTATAAAAAAAAAATTCTTTGGTCGTTCCATAGGAGCCAGGAGGGCTGCGAGAGGCTCGCGGGCTGGCATGCCATCTTAGAATAAGGTTCGGACCAATTGAAATTTTTTTCAGGCCGATTTTATTTGGTAAAAGAAAACCTGAAGATTGCTCGTGACGTGGCGTGATATGATTGGATAAGCTCGAGGACACTTTTGCTACTGTAAAATGTAAATAGCGAACCGGAGAGAAGTGTATAAAGCCCTCGAGTGAGTCCAACATCGTCCAACGAGATCACGTAACGACTCGAGCGATACCTCCGTCAATTTTCTTCCACATCGATGGTATTCTTTGCTCTCTCTCGTCTGGATTTTAGGGTTCTATAGCGATTGTTCGTATTTTCTATGATTTTGTTGTTTCTTGCTTTTATAGGCTTCAAAACCTATTCCCAGTCCCGTTCCTGACGCTTGGTATCCAACACTAGCGGTTTCTATGCTGGCAATCGGCCTCCTCGTTACTGCATCGTTCTTCATGTAAGTTGGGTACCATTGGGTTGCCTCCAGTGGGAACTGAACTTGATCCCATGCGAATGTATATATTGAAAAGCATTTTCGCAGTTTTTTTTTTTTTTTTTCAAATTTTGATTTTAAAGTTGATTGAATTTACCTTAACGATAAATATGTGGTGAGATGTTGAGTTTGCTTTGTCTGTGTCTGCTACGAAATTGAGATCTTGCCTTTTCCACCATTTTGAGATTTGCGGAAATTACAGTGTCCCAAATCTGATCGATTATGAGTCAGTTTTATGAGCTAGGGGATCGGAACAGAACTTCATGAGAATTTCTCTTTATGTTGGCGTCCATTCCTCTGCGCTACAGTTTTCAGCTCTGAGTGTTACCTGAGTTGATCTAAAGCATCTATGGAATGCTCGCGGAATTCTAAGTTTTTCCTTTTCTGAAATGTTGCGTCTTTAACAGAATGCTTATTGTTGGAAGATGATGTGCCTGAAGCAATTCTTCCCCATTTTTTAGCAGAAACTGAACAATTCATCGTTCCATACAAATTGTTTTAGCCATAACATACTTAAATAGGATGATATGTTCGACGATCTAATCTCTTTGACTGCTTGAAATCTGTTGAGCTAACATAGAACTATGTGAAGAGTAGTGAGAGAACATATCTTAGAAAAAAATTTCTCGTAGCATAGGAGCTTCATTGAAGTTTTCATTTTATGATTCTAAGCACTGATGAAAAAGCTGTTTTATTGATCGACAACTTAATTAGATCGTAGTATGGTGAGCAGGTAATTTGGTTACAGTCAATCTGTAAAAAAAAAAATATTTTTTTTTTTACTTTCTGTAGCTATGAAACAACTACATCAAGGAGAAGCCGCAGCCTGGGCAAGGAACTTGGAGCTGGAGCAGTTGCATCTGTCTTCTTGGTACAACTAAATCTCGTATTTCTTCCTACGGCATTTACTTCGATATGGTAATGGAAAGCTGATATTATTTCTGATTGTGTGTCATTGTATGGTGCAGGGTTTTGGGTCTTTGTTCTTGCTGCTTTCTTCTGGTGTTTATGTTTGATTTTCTCTTAACATTTTGACAAATACAATTTTGCAATATCAGTTTACTTGAATAGTGTTTCTTTTTCATAATTATGATTAGTCTGTGGTATTTATGACATTGTGAGTTGATTCTATCTCTACAATTAGCTTCCGCGCTAACATTGATAAATGCTTTATCGATCTTTTTGATGGCTCTGCAGCAGTAAGTTAGAAGAAGATGTTCTTGTTTTGGAGTGGCAAATTCTTGAAATGAACCGTGTTTGTTGCAATAATCCCAAATGACGAGGAAATTAGGACTTTAATGTTTGATAATCTAAAAAGTTGTCACCGTGGAGTCTTCTGTATTTCTAGTACAATATTGTCTGATTTGGGTTGAAACCTGCGCAGATTAATTTTAAAAATTAACTCAAAACACGTTGTTTTAGGTAGATAGAAGAACTCATTCACTTTTCACTCTCTGAAGCGATTTGAGATTGTATTAGATGCCGGCCCTTACAATATACATAATATTGAGTTGTTTTTGCTTTCATTAGTCAGACTGTCATTGGTAGTCTTTGTTGATTTTCCAATAAAAAAAACATCTAGGACACATTACAGTTATTGAAGCATGCAAACATATATCATGCGATATTTTTTTTATCATGAATTGGGAAACAATGACTGATTTAATGGATTGGAAAATTGGTGAAAGATACTTTAAGACTAGTTAAGTTTAGTTCATACGATTTTCAACTATGTCTTCATGTTTAAAGCTCTTTTAATTTATTTTGTCATTAAAATTTTATAAAAATAATTTTTATCTCCTTAACATGTTCATGTAAACTATACAATTCTCGATACTAGTCATTTTTCAAATTAAATTAGTTAAAATAATTGAATAAGTCTTACTTATTTTACTATAATTAAATATTTAATTTGCATAATTAAGTTAACAAATTATTTTGTGATTTTTATATTTATTAAATGTAACTATGAAAATAGATTAAATGATCAAAATTATAAGTATATAAGTATATTTTTAAATTTCAATTAAATATAATTTGTAAATTTTAAATTAGTAATCTATCTGAAAAGAAATAATAATAAATGAATAATGTTAGTTATACACTTTTATTTTATTCTCTGAAAAAATTTGTTGACATGTCAAATATTTATTGGTATAATTAATGTTATATTAAAGAGTAATAAAAGTACGCTAACGTGTGATCCTTGTAATTTTGAGGTCATATCTAATATTCAGAGTTTGCCTCGATTAGGTACTGCTTTCGTAGCCAGAAGTTATGAGGTTATTTTGTCGAGTTCCTTAGAGAGAGTTGTCTCACGCCATTAGGTATTCTCTACCTATCCACCTGTGTCGGTTTCCCGCATCTTCACCGACATATCTATTTCACCGAGCTTCTTTACTAGACAGTGCCAAGATCGTTACGTCTTTCGTGCGGGTTGAAACTTACCCGACAAGGAATTTTGCTACCATAGGACCATGATAACTAAGGCCTAATAAATCATCCTCTAGTTGAAATCTACCTCGGGAGGACAGTGTCAAGCTCACGTTGATAAAAATAGTATCGAGTGTAGGTGAGTATAGCAACTTTCGTTTTGACGGAAATGGAGTGTATTTTGTTCCCTGTTGTTCCAACTGAGACTCAACGTCGAAGAAAGCTCTGTAAATTTGCCAGTAGAGAGGAGTAGCCATGGAACTGTAGCCACAGTGACAAATTGTGAAGAAGGAGACTAGAGGCAGAAAGCCTAAGCCGAAGGAAGAGAAAAAGGACGACCAACAGACAAAGAAGATGAAGTCTCAGCAGGTGCCTATTGTGGACGAGAGGTACACTCAATGGAAGTCCCTCGTCCCCGTTTTCTCCGAGTGGCTAGCTAATCATAACCTCGTCTGGCCTGTTAATGTATCTAATGGTTTAGTTACCCTTAGTTAGTTTGTAACTATTTCGTACTGTACGGTTTAGCCTATATATATGTAATTTTACACACACTGCTCAATACAACAGGATTACTTTTTCCTTCTGTCAACTCTCACCTTCCATTGTACCTTTCTTCTTCCTCCTGTTGTTTTCCGATTGCCCTTAACTTTCTCCGGCAGAATACAAAACATAACGTGGTATCAGAGCTCTGAAGGATGCCTTCCTCCAGCTTCACTGTCCCTTCTTCTTCCCCTCTCCCCCTCTTTCCTTCGGTCAACCAAACGTTAACAATCAAACTCACCAACAAACTCACCAACATCAATTACCTCATCTGCCCAGCTTCTGAATGTTGTGATCGCCAATGACATCAAACATTTCCTTGACGGCTCCCTCTCACCTCTGCCACAATTTCTTGACTCCCTTTCCTCGCAACTAAATCCAGAATACACAATCTGGATGCTGTATAACAGACTCATTATGAGCTGGATATTCGCCTCTATATCTGAAGACTTGCTGCCTCAAATCATCTCTTTCACCACCGCCGGCGAAGTGTGGGAGGCCCTCGCTCGTATTTTTGCTTCTTCGTCCTTGGCTCGGATAACTGATCTCCAGAGTCAGCTCCATTCCTTGTCCAAGGATGGTATTTCGGCAACAGCTGACATTCGAAAGCTCACAAATTTGTGCAACACCCTTGCGAAAATAGGTGAACCTGTGTCTTCCCGAGATCGAATGATCTACTTCCTCAATGGCCTTGGCAGTAAATACAACGCATTTGTGGTCTCCATCACAAATCGACCTGACAAACCTTCACCGGAAGAAGTTTAGAGTCTACTTCAAAGCTTCGACTTCTGCCTGGAAAAAAAAGAACGCTGCACTCTCTCTCCCGATGCCGGGCAATATCCAGGCGAACGCTGCCAGTTTCTGCCCTGGCTGGATTCCTCGTCCCTTGCCGTCTGCTCACCCTCGTTCTGCCTCCCCTGCTTTCCCTCAGAACAACCTAGGCTCTTCTCAATGGCGCTCGGTTCGGCCCAACAACTGGTGCCAAATCTACAACAAACTGGGCCACTATGCCTCGGCCTGCTACCATCGCTTGTACCTATCCTACAAACCGTTTCCCCCGGCCCACCCAAACCCAAACCCAAACCCAAACCCAAACCACCCTATCTTCCCTCAGCCCACCTAGCCTCCCTCCCCTCAGCCCACTTCTCTACTCCTCGCCAGCATCCCGCCTTCGCATCCCTACCGCGATCCAGCGCCGGTCTTCTACTGACGCCGACCACTCCTCTGGCCACCGACCCGTGGCTTATTGACTCCGGCACTACCAACCATTTCACTCTGCATGCCTCGGAGCTTCTCCAACCCCAACTGTATCTTGGCTCTTCCGGTGTGGCCATGGCCGACGGCTCAATCCTCCCTATCCATCAAACAGGTTCGGTTCTCATTTCAACTCCTTCTCGATCATTGAAACTGCAAAATGTTTGCCATTCTCCTCAACTCTCTCATAGCCTTACTGCCGTGATAATCATGTGTATATTTGTAACACCCGGTTTAACGGGTTTTCAGTTTTTCGTCATATAATGGTATTTTTGTGAATATAGTAAAATAAGTCCGTTTGGTGAACGATGAGTTTTATTAGAACCCCAGTGATTAATATGTGTTTTAGAAAGAATAAGGAAATTTGGAGAAACCGAATCGATAATTAAATAATGAAATAAGCAAAGATTTAAGCATAAAGGGCAAAATAGTAATTGCCATGTTAGTTTTTTTATAAAACCTTAGTATTTTTCCCCTCTTCCTCATTTTCCTCTGCTTCTCATGAAAGAAAAGCTCCAGAGAGCTTTTTTGGCGATTCTTCGTCGCCTCCTCCGTTTCTTCACGTTTCAGCTGGTTCCTCCCCCGATCATTAATTCTTCTTCACGTTTACTTTTCTAATCGACGTCCTAGGTAAGACTCTATGATTTTGGACGGTTAGTTCTTGATTTCTAGGGTTTGAACGGTTAAGGTTTTCGTAAAAATAGTCGGGTTAGGTTAAAAATGGTTTGGTATTTCTGTATTTGTGATTATCGAATGTAGTTAGTTGATTTTAATGAAGAATATTATGGATTGACTTAGGTGAACAAAGCTCAAGGACAGAGCTAGGTGTGCTAAGGACCCGAGGTAAGTTCTCGTGACTTACTGTTGCCGATTGGCCTACACCATATGTCGAGTTTTGTTTGTTGAGGATTTTGGAGCATTGTATGTTTAAATGTTTTGGTTGGGTAGTTTAGGTTTAGTTATTTTATAGGTTACACTTTTGTGTTGTTTTGATGGTATACCCGTGCTTTGTGTTTATGTTACGTATTAAATTGCCATGCATCATCGTTTTACAAATGTCATGAAAAATGAATTTATGCATGAAGTTCACGAAAGAAAATGAAATGAGACGACTTAAATAGACGACTGAAATGTGATGACTGAGACGACTGAAATGAGACGACTAAGACAACTGAAATGAGACGACTAAGACAACTGATACTGAACGATAAATGAAATGAATGGACTAAATTAACGAGAATTGCATATACATGTTCATGCACTATCATTTACGTAGAATTTACTGAGATTTATCTCATAGGCGTTTTTATGGTGTAGGTGAACTCGAAACAGGTGAGGAAGACGTTCCTCCGCTAGATGGTCATGCAGGTTGAAGAAGGGTGCCGGTGGGAGTGCGCTGTGCAGTCGGTGCTAACCTTGACCCGTGGGAGTAATAGGTTAAATATTTTAGTGGTTTTGGGTTGTGTCGGGCTGAAGGAATTATAGTATATGAATTGTATAGAACTCATTTTAGGGTGTTTGGTATCTGGATAGTGTAAGTACTGACGTTGATGAAATGGTAAATGGGTTTGATGTTTTTAATGTTTCTGGAAGTTCGGGGTAAATGATGTCTAGATACAGAGGAAAGATTATGAAGGCAGCTCTCTGGGCAAAATCCAGAAAGCTAGCAGTGTTTAGTAAGAAATTCATCGTCCAAAGTCCGTGGACGATAAAGTCAAGTTAAGTATTTTGGCAGAAGAAAGTCATCGTCCAAAGTTGTCGTCCAAAGGCATAGACAAATAAGTCCCGTGGACGATGAGTCCCGTGGACGATGAGTCACGTGGACGATAAGTCACGCGGACGAATGAGTCTTGTGGACGAATGAGTCCCTTGGACGATGAGTCCCGTGGACGAATGAGTCCCGTGGACGATGAGTCCCGTGGACGATAAGTCACGTGGATGAATGAGTCTCGTGGACGAATAAACGCTGTAAGCGATAACGTCGTCCACAGTTTCTGTTGTCCACGGTCTCTGTTGACCACAGTTTATATTGTCCACGGTCTTTGTTGACTACAGTCGCTGTTGTCCACGGCTTCTGCAGGTCTGTTGTCCACGGCTTCTGTAGATCTGTGGACTATTTCTGTCATCCACACTGCCTTTCTTTATAGAAGCCACGTCGACCCCTACTGTTCAAATTTATGAAACCCGAGAGGAAAAACTTAATTCTCTGCCTGTTTTCATTGTTTTAGCATTGACGCCTAAGTTTAAATTCTTACTGAGGTTTCCACAATTAGATAGACTTCCACCGAATAAAGTAATTAGTCTTTGAATGTTAATAGATACAGATTTAATGCCTGAGTCTATTCTCTCACGATTGATGAATGAATGAAAAGGGAAATGGATCGATAAATGAAAACGAAAATTGTGTGAGAATAGACGAGGGTAATAGGCAAATCCAATTATAAGAAGAAATGTAAAAGTTTAAATTTTTGGGACTTTTAGGATTTATGTATATAGAAATTGGGGACATTACAGTTATGGTATCAGAGACCCCGGGTTTTAAAATTGGTTCTGTAGACTGCTCGACTGCGCAAGCCACTACACGGACATGCTTCTTCAAACTGTAAGTACGTTTTTAAGGTTTATTTGTTTTTGTTTTTTAGAGTTATTGCCTTTAACCTTTATAGGTGTACAAAATGGTGCGTAGAGGAAATGACCGAGATGAGAAAGATGATACGATAGACCAACTTAGAGAATTCCTTGCCAAACAATCCCAACACATAGAACGACAGGCTCAGCATATGGAGAGACAGTCTCAACAACTAGAACGACAAGCACAACATATTGATTGGCAATCTCGCCAGCTTGGAGCATTGATAAACTGAGAGGGCCCTATAACCCAAGTGGTGATTGCTCCTAGTAACCACGGTATCGATAGGTTCCTCACAGGATTTCAACCGCACCCAGCAGAGAAAAAACAACAAAGAGGTGTTAAAAGGTCGTACGAGGGAAGGAATAGCCAAGGTAAAGGAAAGCAAGCACAAGGAACTTCCCAAAAGCCCTTGTGTCCTAAGTGCCAAAAGGAACATTTTGGCGAATGTAGATTTGGTACCGACAGGTTCTTTAGATGTGGTGAGATTGGCCACTATGCCAAAGAATGCCCGAAACCAGCCAGAGACCAATCAGGCAGAAATGAGACAAGGGTTATGCCAAGAATTTCTGCTTTTATCGAGCCTGGTGACGTTGATGATGAGGCCAGACCTTCAGTCGCTTCAGGTATAGTTTTATCTTAACAGTTAACGGAATGAAAAACGTTAGAATAGGAATGTAGCATAGAGTGAGGAAGTGAATGGTGTGCGGGTTTTTATAAACAAGATTTAAGGTTCTACTTCATAACTTTCTTATTTTTGGATTCCTCTTCAACAAAACGGCCTAACTACAAATCAATGGATGGTTATCCTGGATAATTTGAAATGAGGATACGGTAGATCAGGTGTAAGGAATTCGTACACTGGAAGATACAACTCAATACAACCTTGAGGACATGTGAACGTTAGACTTTTGTTTTGCTATTTGAGAATATAACTTACTAGACATAGGCTAGGAACAGTGTAACCAAATTCGAGCTGACGAATTCCCTCAAAGTTGGACTATTTTAAACCAAAGTAATATTGAGGAGCTTAGATATGGAATTGTTTAGATCAATTATTAATCAAGAGGATATGGGAGTTGGGTTTTAGTTGGAAAATTTATATATTTTGAAGACTATAGACGATTGATGAAACATTGAGGACTTTACTTTCAAATTATATTAGGCCAATGACAAGTGTGTCAACTATAGAGAACGGAACAAAGTAGAGCTGAGATGATTTCTTTTCGCTTATAAACATAGCGGTTAAGTGATGGGACTACAGTTGATTCATCTAAAGTCAAGAAACGTAAGCGGAGATTTATATTCAAGGTGTTACATAGGGTAGTCATCGTTGTGAAGCAACAAAGATGAATAGTAATCGAGAAACTTTTATTTTGTGAATATATGATGTTAGAGTTGGAGTTGAGTTGACAAAGTTAGGTATAAAATTAGGTTTGGATATTAAATTATGAAGAGCAGGGTCCGGAGGATGAAGTGACAGACTCTAAATAACGAGTTATTGAAATATCGAGGATGTTTTGGGCTTTGAGGAATCAATGGAAAGTCACAAAAAAAAAGCGACCAGTATGTAGTGAGAATATTGAAGGTCTTATGATTGAAGTTATACTGAGATGTTAAAAACAAAACATTTACATAATAATAATGTTAGTAACGCATGCAGGGTGACAAATTTTAGAATATAACTAATTAGTTCAGGATTGAAGATTTAGGATAAGAATTTAACTACTCAAGTATTCAGTGTTGCCCAGTTGACATCTTAATGAATATAGTCCATCAATGAGAACCCTAATGTAAAAATGGTTACTTTTGGCGGGGCAATCATTTAAGATATTGAGAATATTACATTAAGGATTTCAAGATTTGAATAATTTAGTTCAAGGACACAGGGAAACAAAGTTAAATGAGAAGACCAAAAGGGAGGATTGAGATTTTAGTTGAGTAAACCAAAGTCCAGGAATTTATGAGTAATAATGTGTTGAAAGGATAGTTTAGAAGAGTTTAATTTGGAGACATAGGAAGTGGACAATACTTGATGGAATAATCAAGGAATACGTTGACCAAATGAAATCTAGTAAACGTGACTACAGAAGTTCTATTCGAATGGGTGATTTGAGAGATCGTTAGTTGGGAAACAAAGAGGTTGAATCTTAGTTGATAAACTACCAGACTTTAAGGGTATAGTTTATCAAGTTGAAATCAAGGTCATTGATCAAGAAATTAAACTCTATGGAAGTAGTTAGAATTATCAAGGTTTTGAGGATATTTTATTTTGACAATATAGTTGAGCCAATATGACATTGAAGTAAATCCTAAAGGGCGAGACGCTAACTTTTAGAATATTGTTTATAAGGGTTGGAACCAAAATTTTGAAACAAGAATTTGATTAAGAGATGGTCGTGTGTTACGGCTTTGAGGATGTGTAAGATAAACATAGGTTGAAAAATATAATAAAACCCCATGAAGTTAAGAACTAAGGACTTAAAACATACCTGGTTAGGGAGTTCAGATATAAGAGATCCTTAAGTTTAAGTCAAATTTTGAGGACAAAATTTCAATTAAGGTGGATAAAATGTAATACCCGGTTTAACAAGTTTTCAATTTTTCGCCATATAATGGTATTTTTGTGAATATAGTGAAATAAGTCCGTTTGGTTAACAGAGAGTTTTATTAACCCCAATGATTAATATGAGTTTTAGAAGGAATAAGAAAATTTGGAGAAACCAAATCGATAATTAAATAATGAAATAACCAAAGATTTAAGCATAAAGGGCAAAATAGTAATTGCCATGTTAGTTTTTTTATAAAACCTAAGTATTTTTCCCCTCTTCTTCATTTTCCTCTGCTTCTCATGAAAGAAAAGCTCCAAAGAGCTTTTCTGGCGATTCTTCGTCGCCTCCTCCGTTTCTTCACGTTTCAGCTGGTTCCTCCCCCAATCATTAATTCTTCTTCACGTTTTCTTTTCCAATCGACGTCCTAGGTAAGACTATATGCTTTTGAATGGTTAGTTCTTGATTTCTAGGGTTTGAACGGTTAGAGTTTTTATAAAAATAGTCGGGTTAGGTTAGAAACGGTTTGGTATTTCTATATTTGTGATTATCGAACGTAGTTAGTTGATTTTAATGAAGAATGTTATGAATTGACTTAGGTGAACAAAGCTCAAGGACAGAGCTCGGTGTGCTAAGGACCCGAGGTAAATTCTCGTGACTTACTGTGGCCGATTGGCCTACACCATATGTCGAGTTTTGTTTGTTGAGGATTTTGGAGCATTGTATGTTTAAATGTTTTGGTTGGGTAGTTTAGCTTTAGTTGTTTTATAGGTTACACTTTTGTGTTGTTTTGATGGTATACCCGTGCTTTGTGTTTATGTTACGTATTAAATTGTCATGCATCATCGTTTTACAAATGTCATGAAAAATGAATTTATACATGAAGTTCACGAAAGAAAATGAAATGAGACGACTTACATAGACGATTGAAATGTGATGACTGAGACGACTGAAATGAGACGACTAAGACGACTGATACTGAAAGATAAATGAAATGAATGGACTGAATTAACGAGAATTGCATATACATGTTAATGCACTGTCATTTACGTAGAATTTACTGAGATTTATCTCATTAGCGTCTTTATGGTGTAGGTGAACTCGAAACAGGTGAGGAAGACGTTCCTCCGCTAGATGGTCACACAAGTTGAAGAAGGGTGCCCGTGCGAGTGTGCTGTGCAGTCAGTGCTAACCTTGACCCGTGGGAGTAATAGGTTAAGTATTTTAGTGGTTTTGGGTTGTGTCGGGCTGAAGGAATTATAGTATATGAATTGTATAGAACTCATTTTAGGGTGTTTGGTATCTGGATAGTGTAAGTACTGACATTGATGAAATGGTAAATAGGTTTGATGTTTTTAATGTTTCTGGAAGTTCGGGGTAAATGATGTGTAGATACAGGAGAAAGATTATGAAGGCAGCCCTCTGAATAAAATCCAAAGAGCTAGTCGATCGACCGCCAGGAAGGGGCGATCGATCGGGTAATGCATGGTTTAGAGTCGGGATTTTATATGTTTTCAGTTAAGTGTTCAGTAAGAAAGTCATCGTCCAAAATCCGTGGACGATAAAGTCCAGTTAAGTATTTTGGCAGAAGAAAGTCATCGTCCAAAGTTGTCGTCCAAAGGCATGGACAAATAAATCTCGTGGACGATGAGTCCCGTGGATGATGAGTCACGTGGACGAATGAGTCTCGTGGAGGAATGAGTCCCGTGGACGATAAGTCACGTGGACGAATGAGTCTCGTGGACGAATGAGTCCCGTGGACGATGAGTCCCGTGGACGATAAGTCACGTGGACAAATGAGTCTCGTGGACGAATAAATGCTGTGAGCGATAACGTCGTCCACAGTTTCTGTTGTCAACGGTCTCTGTTGACCACAGTTTTTGTTGTCCAAGGTCTCTGTTGACCACAATTGCTGTTGTCCACGGCTTTTGCAGGTCTGTCGTCCACGGCTTCTGCAGATCTGTGGACTATTTCTGTCGTCCACACTGCCTTTCTTTACAGAAGCCACGTCAACCCCTACTGTTCAAATTTATGAAACCCGAGAGGAAAAATACTGTTCCTTTGATGAAATCCGAGAGAAGTTAAGTGTTATTTATCCCGACCACTATTCAAATTTATGAAACCCGAGAAGCAAAATACTATTCCTTTGATGAAACCTGAGAGGAAAAAATTAATTCTATGCCTGTCTTCATTGTTTTAGCATTGACGCCTAAGTTTAAATTCTTAATGAGGTTTCCACAATTAGATAGACTTCCGCCGAATAAAGTAGTTAGTCTTTGAATGTTAATAGATACGGATTTAATACCTGAGTCTATTCTCTCACGATTGATGAACGAATGAAAAGGGAAATTGATCGATAAATGAAAACAAAAATTGTATGAGAATAGACGAGGGTAACAGGCAAGTCCAATTATAAGAAGAAATGTAAAAATTTAAATTTTTGGGACTTTTAGGATTTATGTATATAGAAATTAGGGACGTTACAATATTGAATTTCATTTCAACTTTTTCTGTGTCAAGGATCGACTGTCTCATCAGACTATCCTCCACGGTCTCCTCACTGATGGTCTTTACGGGGTTCCGGCAGCACTTCCAGTTCCAGCACTTACTGCTCAAATCCCTCAACCGGCCCATGACTCCTCTGTTTTATGGCATCTCCGCCTTGGACATCCAGCACTCTCTGTTTTGAAACGTGTCCTGCAGTCTAATTCTTCTTCCTCAAAATTAGATAGTCCTTCATTTTGTGTACCCTGTTCGATGAGTAAAACTCATCGATTACCTTTTGTAAACTCTGTTTCACATGCTAATTTTTCGTTTGAAATTATACATACAGATGTTTGGGGTCCATCTCCTGAAATTTCTATTACTGGTGCACGTTATTTTCTATTGTTTGTCGATGACTGCACGCGTTTTACATGGTTCTTTGCGTAAAAGTTAAAAAGTGAAGTTCATTCCACATTTGTGCATTTTCACCAATTTGTGCTAACTCAATTCGGCTCTCACATAAAAATTGTGCAATTGGACGGAGGTGGAGAGTTTAAATCTCTATCCTCCGTATTTCAGCCCCTAGGGATACATCATCGGATCTCATGTCCCTACACTCTGAACCAAAATGGTTGGGTCGAATGTAAAAATCGTCATGTAGTTGAGACCGTCCTTGCCCTATTGTTTCTCTCCTTCGTACCTTTACGGTTCTGGCCTTACACCTTCTCCACCATTGTCTTTCTAATAAATCGGTTACCTACATCCGTTCTCCACAACAAATCTCTGTTTGAATGTCTATTCCATTCTACTCCTGATTACTCCTCTCTCCGTGTTTTCGGGTGCCTCTGTTTTCCTTTCCTTCGACCTTTCAACTACCATAATTTCCAGCCCCGCTCTATCCCATGCGTCTTCCTCGGCCCCTGTCCCCATCATAAGGTCATCTCTGTTTAGACCTACAATCCTACAAGATTTACATCACTCGTCATGTCACGTTTGTCGAATCCAACTTTCCCTTCTCTTCTCTACCACACTCCCTCTCACCAACTCTCTCATTCTCTCTCTCAATTCCATGTATTTCTCCTCCACCTCTTCATGACATTCCCCATGCATCTTCCCCTCCACACTCCTCCCCTTCATCTGACCCAACTGCATTTTTTTCTCCACCCTCTCTACCCACCTCTCCTTTACCTTCCATAACTCACTCTTCACCCTCTTGTACCTCCTTACCTAGGCTTACCCCACATCCACCCCTTCCTTCACTCAATGCCCACCCCATGACCACCTAAACTAAAGCCGACATTTTCAAGCCCAAAGCTCTCTCCACGCAAACCATCCTTGAATCGAGAACTTTTCTCCAGGCTTCCAAGTGCCCCCATTGGCTCCATGCCATGCAAGAAGAAATTACAGCATTTCACCAGACCAATACCTGGACATTAGTGCCCCTTCCCCCTGGAGCAAAGACTATTGGCTCCAAATGGGTCTTTAAGACCAAACAAAATTCAGATGGCACTATTAGCCGATACAAGGCTCGTCTTGTTGCAAAAGGCTATGATCAAACTGAGGGGATCAACTATGAAGAGACTTTCAGTCCAGTTGTCAAACCTACCTCGATTCGGTTAACTCTTTCCCTTGCAGTATCTTTTGTCTGGTCTATCCGACAGCTTGACATCTCCAACGCTTTTCTACATGGTGATCTCACCGAGACGGTTTTTATGCAATAGCCCCCGGTTTCGTGAGTTCATCCCACTCTTATGCAGTTTTCCTACTCCACAAAGCTCTCTATGGCCTCAAACAGTCTCCCATGGCCTGGTACACCAAGCTTCATGATGCTCTCGTTCATTGGGGTTTTTCGGCCTCAAAATCTGACTCATCGCTCTTTATCTGCCGCATAAGCTCTTTTACTCTGATTATGTTAGTCTATGTGGATGACATTATATTAACTGGTGACTCTGATGCTCACATTGATTCACCGCTGGCCTATCAACACTCACGCTTCTGAGTTTGTGATTTGGGACCTTTGTCGTTCTTTCTTGGGATCTATGTTACTCATAACTCTACAGGTATGAGCTTCTCTCAGTCCAAATACATACATGAGCTACTTCACAGGGCCAATATATTGTCTTGCAAGCCCGTTCCTACTCCCATGGTAGTTGGCCCACTCCTGTCTCAAAAATTTGACACCCCGTTTTTTTATGGTTATTTGTATCAGAGTATTGTTGGTGGTCTTCAGTATTGCTGCCTCACATGCCCAGACATTGCCTTTGCCGTTAACAAAGTTTCTCAGTTCTTGCATGCTCCCTCTGATGTCCATTGGCAGGCTGTGAAACACATCTTACGTTACCTCCAAGGCACTCCATCTGTAGGTATCTCATTCTCGCCCTCCCAGAGCTGTAATTTAACTTGTTATACGGATGCGGACTGAGCCTCCTGTCCCGATGATCGTAAGAGCACAGGTCGTTTTTGCATCTTCCTTGGATCCAATCTCGTCTCTTGGTCCTCCGCTAAACAAAAGGTCGTCTCCCATTCTAGCACTGAATCCGAGTATCGTAGTGTAGCAAATGGCGCTGCTGAACTATTATGGATTCAATCGCTCTTACGCGAATTGGGTATAGTCTCCACTGCAGTTCCTATTATTTTATGCGACAATCTCAGTGCCACATATCTTGCCTCCAATCCGGTTCTTCACTCTAAATCCAAACATGTGGAAATCGATTTCCACTTTGTTCGTGAGAAAGTTCTTCAGAAACAATTGCAAGTAAAATTCACTCCTTTGGATTCCCAACTCGCTGATGCCTTAACAAAACCTCTTCCTCCGTCAAAGTTTGATATGTTTATTTCCAAGATCTTCGGTCTTCGACCTTACTCTTGAGGGGGGATGTTAATGTATCTAATGGTTTAGTTACCCTTAGTTAGTTTGTAACTATTTCGTACTGTACGATTTAGCCTATGTATATGTAATTTTACACACACTGCTCAATACAACATGATTACTTTTTCCTTCTGTCAACTCTCACCTTCCACTGTACCTTTCTTCTTGCTCTTGTTGTTTTCCGATTGCCCTTAACTTTCTCCGGCAGAATACAAAACATAACGTGGCCCTCTCTATCTTGCCGGTACTCCCTGTCTCTTTTTTCTTTTCTTAAACCTCTTTTGAAAACTAATTTTTTCTGTTGTTCAGTTCTGGGGTTTTTCTGACTCTGCATTACAGGTTTTGTCTTGTTTGTGTTCAGAGTGTAGGAAATGTAGTTTTCTGTTTCGTTTTTTAGTTTCCAATGTCTTGCTACTTTGAAAGAGCCTTCTTGACATTATTGCATTGCTCCTATCTGTTTATACAAGCTTCTTTGTGATTCATCTTTGGATCGTTTGGGTTTCATTTTTTACCTTTTCTACTTTGGCTTCTAAGAGACATTTTTAGACAATTTTTTTTTTCTTGGTCATTTCTGTCACACTGCAAAGGAGACCTAAGACAGAACGAGGAACAATCAACCCAAAAATTGAGTCAAACCGTTCAACTCTTAATCTCATTTACTTGAAAAACGCAGCTGGAAATTTATAAAATTAATATAAATTCAGGGCTCGAAACACATGGATTAAACAGGTCTAACAAATAACACCAGATAATGTGATGATGCAATTCCAAATAAAGTAACATAGGGAAATAGTTAGATTGAAGTTGGCAAATTCTTAATTGTTTCTAATCTTAAAATTTAAAACAATTCCTCAAAGAAATATTTATTAAAAATAAAGAAGTCTTGTAAAGAGACTGCTTCCATACCGTTAGCTAGAATTCTCATTTATTGGATCCTGAAAAAAATAGGTAGTCGTTTGGGGTGAGTCGACTAAACTCAATAAGGGTAGAGTTTATCTCCAGCATTTATAAAATATTATGAATAATTTTAATAAAAATCCAGTTATGCAATTTTAATAAAAATTCAGTGAAAATGAAGTCTCTCATGGACTCCGAACACACTAGGCCATTGGCTATGATTTTAAAAACATCGACACTCAGCGAGCGCAGCCACATAATTATCCTGATCAAGTTTAGGGTTTCGCATCCAAAGACACGGCTCATTCAGCTGTCTTATTACTTCTAGTTAAAACACACAGTTTACATCAATTTATAAAAGTATGTAATTGATAAGGGTGTGAATAAAACAATGACATAAAATTAAATAATTAATTTATACTAAATAAATGAATTTAAATATTGAATTAAAAATAATGTTTAACCAAAAATAAAATAAACTTCCACATCGAGTGCATTTACAATAGGTCAAACCCAATAAATCCAAGAGTCTAAGTCAATCATTCCACACTTTAATTCAATAGATTGGTACCTAACAAAGAGTAAAGTCATTCATCATTTTCAGGCTATTTTATCTCCCAATTTATTCTCAAATGATAGTTTATATCCAATTGGTTAATTAGTCCATAAATTGGGTCAAAGAAAAGCCCAAAACTCGGCTCAATATGGTTGGGCCGTGGCTATCATAGAGGTCCAAAAAAGATGCCTCTCCTCTTTAGTCTGGCCCGCGGCCCACGACGGCCCAATTAATCTGAACCTGGCAGACCAATACAAAAATCGCAGTAAGCTAACTCAATATAATCTTATCCTTAATATGAGTTTTTCATGCATTCAACAGAGAATAAAATTATAACCTTCTAGCATACCCAACTGCACAATCAAAAAATGCTATTAACAGTGAGTAGAGAAAGACCTAAAAGTTGAGTTTTTATAACTTTGGCGATCAAAACAACGGCTCGGATCCGTTCCACTACTCTAAAGTACTTAGCACAAATCCTCTAAAATTTCAATAGCAACCCTAAAAATATCATTCTTTCTCCCTTCCAAATCTTAAATCAAAGGGAGGGAAATTGACTTACCAAACCGATTACCTATGTCCGTACAAATGCCGAGATTAGTGTTCTGAACGTCTTGTTGAAAGTAGTTGAGGAAGAGAAAAATAGTTCTGTAGGAGGGAAAAATTCCAAAGAGAAAGTGTCACGACCTGGGAGAGGGCCTAACAGAAACGCCAGGTTAAACGATCAACCTCAGGGAGAAGGTGCTCTATGAATTCCGAGCGGGACTTGGGCCAGAGGGTGACGCGCTGGGTTAAAACTCTGCAGATCCCGAGTTTGACTTGGGCCGGAGGGTTCGGTCGTAGAAAGGGGGTCGTCACAATCCCACATCGATTGGGGAAGTATGTGGAAATGAAACATATGTAAAGAGACGCTCCAAAGATAGTAAGACGCGTTTTGGAGCACAATTGGCAACAGATCTCATAAGAACTCCAAAGTTAAAAGTGCTTCGGCGAAAGTAGTACCAGGTTAGGTGTGTAGCGACCCTTACCCGTATCCTAATTTTTTACCGTATTATTTTTTTTATCCTTACATTTATAAACTTAAATGGTGTTCGTGCGGAATTAAAACTGTTTAAACCGGAATCAGAATCAGAATTAAAACGTTGAAGTTCATTTAGAAAATCACTTAAAACAAATCTTAAAAATCAACTTAATAAAACTTAAAACAATTAAAATAAAGCTTAAATTTATTAAAAACCATCTGCTATACATGGGAGGGCAAAATCGTCAAGTGCCCGTGAAAAAGAAGCGGTGATCGATCGCTGCAGTAGCGATCGATCACGGCGATCGATCGCGACACAGCGAATCGATCGCGGCGATCGATCGCTACCCATCACAGCGATCGATCGCCCACTTGGGCGATCTCTGCTCCCTTCTCTTCCCCGATCCCTGCTTTCTTCTCTTCCCTTTTTGTCTTAACATGCTCTCTGGAATTCGAGAATTTCAGAGAGCTTTCCTCTTTCATTTCGCCTCCTCTGCACATATCCTCTTCTACACATTACTCCCTTAAACTCTAAAATAACGTCATTTGTCTCTCGTTTTATCAACCACCAATTAAACGACCTAAAACATATTTTAAAACGTGTTTAAAACATAATAAACTTTCGTGAAAACAAACTTCGTGGATCTGTTTAAAAACCGAGCATTTCCACCTATTTAAATTTACCAAAACAGTTTATAAAACAGGTTTCCAACACGTTTAAAACACCAAACATAAACCTATCCACTACCAGATCCAAGCATCCTAATATGTCCAGCTGTACAATTCATATCGTGTCCCCAAAACATATACCTACATCCCCACGGGTCAAAATGCGCACCGACTGCCCAGCACACTCCTACGGGCCATCTTTCTTCAACTGTTCATGCCTCGGGTGGAGGGATCTCATCCTCACCTGTGTAGAGGTTACCTACACCATAAAAATAAGTCGTGAGCTTAAGGCTCAGTAAGTCTACGTGAATGCAAGTGAATGCTATGCATGCGGTTCGTAAAAACATGCTTCCTACCTTTTCGCTATTTATTTCATTTTATTACAGATACAGATACGTCACCGTGGCCTCACTCTCATTAGATAGGAGAGGCACATCCCACGGTTGGATAGCCCCTCGTATCTAACCGGGGGGAAAACATGCTCCCCAATCAGCCATGTCTGAACCACCGCCACCTCCTTGACCAGATTACATGCATTCATATCTTTTCATTATCTTTTTCCTTTTCATGAAAACATGCATAGAAATTCCTTTTTCGTGCTTTTTAGAAAACATGATGCGTGAACATGTGCAATGCTATAAACATAATTAAAACATACAAACAATGAACATAAACATATAACACTTAACTAAAACTAACTACCCAACCTATTCACCCAACACAATCTATATTCTCCAATTTCCTCAAACAACAGAAGATCGTATGGTGTAGGCCAATTGACCAAATAAGTCGCGGAGACTTACCTGACGTCCGTTGAATGCTAGCTCCGTCCACGAGCGTAGTGCACCTAAGGCAATTCACAACAATTATCATTAAAATGCGTTTGAACCGTTAATGTTCAAATTAATGAAATCCTTAACTAAGGAAATTCTTCTAAAGCTATAACTTAATTAATCGAGGCATTTTAACAACCAATTCGCGCTCGATTCTACGAAACATCTCATAACGAGCTTTTCCAAAAACCCGAAATTCATTAAATTTAACATTTCTCACAAATTAGTTTAACTTCGTCCAATAAAGTTCAATACGTCCTTTATATCCATAAACTCGATAAACCTATCAATCTCGAACCCTAAATCACAATTTTAACAAAACCCTAATCGTAAAACCTAAACGTATAACTTCGTTAAAACTGAAAACTAACGTCCGAAAGCTGTAGAATCTTACCTAGAACGTTGATCGGAGGAGAAAACGTGAAGAACGGAGATCGATCGGAGGAGAAACGGGCGTCGACAGAGAAGAATCGCCGTGGGAGAGGGAAAACCAGAGCTCTCTAGTTTTTCGCGAGGAGAGAAAGAAATGACGGAGGAGAGAAAATAAGTGTTATTAATATAATTGATTTGTAAATGACCGTTTTGCCCTTCTTATTTATTTTATATTTGTTTCGTCCTTTATTTCATTAATTAGCTAAGGATTCGGGCTCTCCAAATTTCCTTAGTTCACCAATAACTTTGACTTATTATCTGGGTTTTATTAAACTGTCCATTTGCAAAACGGACCCCGTTTACTATTTTTACTAAAACGTCCTTTATATTTCAAGAAGCGTAATTACCCGAAATATAGCGTTATTACTCCAAAAATTCTCGTAACTTTCTTAAAATTTTAATTAATCGTTAGGATTCTAATAACGCTTTCTTTTCGTAAAACGGAATTGATTTGACATATTTACAAAAATGTCATTATATATCAAAATAATAATATCCAGAAAAGCTGGGTATTACAAGGTGACCGACTGGGAAGTCCTCGCCAAACAAAGCCGTGAGGGGAGGATATTGGGCTACAACCTAATCCCCAGAGCAAACAATATCTTACTGGGAAAATAGGTCATTACAGAAAGTGTGTGTACATGTGGGAATAAAATGAGAGGAAAGAAGACTTCTGCGGGGGAAACTCTAAAGAATGATGATTTTTATGGAGGGAGAGACCTAGAGACAGGGAGGGGGATGAGAGTGAGGAAATAAATATTGAAAGAAGGGGAGGTGTACTTTTAACGAGGGACGAAAGATTTACTTACACGTTTCTTCGTCTGGCGTTGGCGTTTTTTTTCCCACTTCAACTGGTGGGTCTCACAATTTCTTACTGTGAGATGGTCATCCTCTCTATGGGTTAATACGAGGTTGTTAAATAGTTTTAACTTTTTCTTGGGATATAGATGGGGTCCTTAGCAACATACAAGAATCGACAGCGTCTCTACCTTTCCGAACAGGCAACTGATTAAAAAGTTTTATTTATTTAAAAAAAAACAATGGATACATCGATTAAATTAGTCTATCTTCATTGTTTAAAAATCTTGTGTAACACCCGGGATTTTTGGGGAAAAATTGGAGAGAAAATAAAATAATAATAAAATAGGATGTTTAATTAAATAAATTGGTGGAACAAATGGTTTTTAATTTAGGTTCGGATATTTTCTGTGAAAGTAAGCCGTGGATTATAATTTAAGAGCAAGATTTATCGAAAGTCGAAATGGTCAGAAATACGGAAGGATAAACCGGTAAATGAGGATTTAATTAATGGTTAGTTTTATTATTAATATTATTATTATAAAATAAAAAAATAAAATAACAGAATGGCTTGAAGCCATTCTGTCGCGAGCACCGAGCACCCGGGAACGGAGCAGGGGAGAGGAGGGAGACGCGCGACGATCGACGGCCGTTCACCGCCGCGATTCCTCGACGTCTCCTACCAGACGACGGCGACGAGGAGCTTCTGACTGACTCCTCGCATGAACCGAATCGGTAAGTTGGTTTTAGCCCTATTTTTGGTTCTGTTGGAGACCAGGAGTGACGAGCTCGATTGAGCTCCGATCACCGGCCGAATTAGGTTGTTTCCGGCGTGGGTTTGCCGACCCTTGGACCGATTTTCATCGCCTGGTCGTGATGAGCTCCGTTTTGGGCAAAAATCAGAGGGCTCCAATTTGGGGCATTTTGGTTTTGGTGTGTGTGGCTCGGGATTTTGATTAGATTATTCAAATTGAAGGTGTAGGTGGTCGATTGGTGAGGAATTGGGTGAAAATTGATGGAAAATCGAAAAGGGGGAAATTTCTAGTTAAAAGGCAGTTTGGGTTTTTGCCATTTTGACCTAGCAAGGGTTAATTGTTTTAAAATTCATTTTGGCAGGTTAAAATAGGTTATTATAGGAGTGCGTGGCTGTTGGAATCGTTCGATTCCGATAACCGACGCAAAAGTTACGCGCGTTCGAAGTTTTTGGTCAGTTTTTACCGAACCTAAATTAGTGGCCCATTTAGTTAGATTTTAGTTGGATTAGGCTAGAAATAGTAGTTTGAGAGTAATTGGTGAATATAACCTTGAGTTTAATGAAGTTTGGGTATTTGTCGTAGGTCGAGCCGTAGGTGGACAGGTAACTGAATATTCTCAGGGAGCTAGGACGCCAGGTAAGTAGTGGATGCTATTCTTTTGCCTTTGGGCCTACACCATAGAACGGTAGGGTTTCTTTGTTATTGCTTTGCTTTGTGTTACGTCGAATTAATTCTGTTGCTTCGGGATTGCGTGGAGTTGCTTGTCTGGTTGGTTGATTGGTTTTGTGTTGCATTGTTTGGCCGTGTGGTGTTATGTGGTCGTGTTGTTGCGTTGAGTCGTCGTGTTGTGTGGTATTGTGTTGTGTGGTTTGGCCTTGCTGTTGTGTTGTCGTTGTGTTTGTCGTGTGTGTGTGAAAAATATGGCACTTCGGTGCGCGACAAATATGGCACTTCGGTGCGCGGCAAATATGGCACTTCGGTGCGCGGCAAATATGGCACTTCGGTGCACAACAAATATGGCACTTCGGTGCATGCAAACTGTGTGTTAGAAGTTGTTTATTGTTTGGTGTTTGGTGTTTGATTATTGTGTGAGTGACCTGCTTGGTTGTCGGTGTTGTTTGTTTGTTGGTTATTACTTGAGTATTGTGTGAGTGTGGTGTGCGTTGTGAATGTTTATATTCGTTCTTCATTACTTGCTAAGCTTAAGCTTACGTGTGTGTGTGTGTGTTCTGTGGTGTAGGTGAAAACAAGATCAGGTGAGCTAGATGATGAAGCCCGGGACTAGGTGGCAGTCGGTGGCACATTGAGCATGCCGGTGCAGGCAGTTGTCGGGGCGTCTCGACCATGATCTTCGGGGAAATGTGTTGGATTGGATTGTATTCAGTTTTTTTAACTCTTTTTGGGAAATGTTGTATTTAGTCATATTTACGGGTGATGTATCGCCTATATTGTGGATTTTTCAGATGTTCGCATTTTAGGTTCCTCTTACTGTTATTTGGAGATTTCGTATGCTGGTTGCTGGTTAGTTAAGTAAGTATTTTCGGGATCTGGTTGGTTGGGATTTATTCGGTTGCAGGTACCTAGCATTTTGGAGGCTCCATTTTCAGGCGTTATTTTGTCGAAATTTTTTGGGAAAGACGCCGTGGTGCTTAGCGGTTAGGATTAAGGGAAATTAACGTGTCTAGGCTTATTTTAAATTATGTTTTAATGTGGGATTGGTTAGCAAAGTAGCGCACCGAACTAGGGTGGGTTCGGGGGCGTTACATCTTGCCTATCTTTTTGCAGACTGATGGTACTGTTCCAAATACCTTGGTCATTGCAAATTGTGAAGTAGTCAAACCAAGAGTAACAGCCGCAGAACACATTTCTCAGGTTATTCACTACTATGTTATCTCAATTTAAGTGTTTTTTTTTCGTAAAACTTCAATTGTACACTAAAACGCGTACTGTACTTGTTTTGTTTTTCCCTATTTCTCTTCCAGTTCAATGAAGAGGCACGTTCACCCTTTGTAAAGAAGAACAAAACAATCATACATCCCGGGGAGGTATGATTTATACAAATACAGACTTTCAATTAATGAGGCATGCAGAAAACAAGTTATTCTTTGGAAAGTATCATTGAGTTTACTCGGAATTCCTTCCACAGCGGCAAGAATTTTTTATATTAGTTTTTGGGGCAAAACCAGACAATATTCTTACCTTTCATATTTAAATTGTTCTTCTTAAAGTTATTCATTGTCCATTTGTGTTTTTTTCCTTAAATATGCTTCATGTTTATTATGTTGTGGAAACAACCCGACAAAGATTTCTTGCCATAATGATCATGTATTTTGTTCCAGGTTAACAAAATCAGGGAACTCCCTCAAAATTCCAGAATTGTGGCAACGCACAGTGATAGTCCTGATGTGTTTCTTTAATATTATTGTTTTAGAATTTCCACAGTTGGAAAAACAGGGTTGCTTTACCGAAAATATTTTTTTTTGGAGAAAAGTCTAAATACCCTTAAACTATGGGATTAGGGACAAGCTGACCCCTAAACTATGCTTGGGTACTGTTAAAAATGTGTAAATATTGGAATTGATACTTTCATAATAAGGGAATTTGATTTAGTATTGAATTAGGAATTAGTTTCCTTATGTATTAGTTTTTAATTAATTTTCTTATTTATATTTCAATTTTGTATATAAATATTTTCATCATACGAATGAAATATGACTGAAGAATTATTCTGTTAATCCCTCTTTTTAACATGGTATCAGAGCTACAATAATTTTTTCTTTTCTGGCGAGCTAAAATTTGAATCTAGGGTTACAGCTGAACCATTCAGACCACCGTTGTCCTCTCTATTCGCCGGCATTCATGAATTTTTCTTTTTGTTTGACCCACTGAGCAAACTATAGGAGAAGAATGATGCATAGAGCGTTCACCTTCTGAGTCCACGAACTTGTGGCGTTCGCCCTCTGCGTCCACGAACTTTGGTGTTCTCGGCTTCTCTGCTCTTCAGCCTTCAACGGCGTTCTCTACTCTTCGAACTTCGGCAAACTCTGCTCTTCAGCGTTCTCTGCTTTTGGGTTCAGCTGTGTGTTTTTGTCTTTTTCTGCCATAATTGTTGTTGTTTCAATCGTGTTTATTGTTTCAACCATGTTTATTTTTGTCTTTTTCTGCCACAGTTGTTGTGTTTCTATGGAGGAAAAAATCGGAGGTGCGAAACTTTTCCGTTCTTCATTCTACCCTAGTGAGCAGAAATGCGAAATTTCTTTTTTTTTTCTTTTGTTCTACATTTCTATGCTAGTGAGTAGAGTTGCGAAAGAATGGCTACAAGGAAACCCTAGCCAGCACAGTTCTCTTTTTGGAGATTGATTTGTTATTGTGTTACTTTGGTGGGTCTGTTTGAGATTAGGCCTTGGTGGTCCTGTTTTAGAATACCCAACTGTGTGATGAATTATTTTTGTAACAAGTTTGATCTGATTAATATTTATGCTCCAACTTGATGGGGAGTGTTAAGAATGTGCAAATATTATAATTGATATTTTCTTAATTAAATGAGATTTGATTTAGTATTGAATTAGGAATTAATTTCCTTCAGTATTAGTTTCCTTAGTTATTAATTTTCTTATTTACATTTCAGTTTTCTATATAAATACTTTCACCATATGAATAAAATATGAATGAAGAATTATTCGGTCAATCCCTCTTTTTAATAGGTACAACATAAATTGAAACAAAAAGTGAAATATCTAAGCAGCCGATGATGATCCGACATCTGTGGATGGAGGTGCAACAGAGACATTCAAAGACTCTTCAATTGTAGTCACCTTAGAAAGGACCATGGCTTGAGTTGAGGTAATATGAGACAATCCATCAACAGATGTAGCGAGGCTGAATATGCTAGCATTGAGAGAGTGGCAATCCTTTTCAGGTACGGATATACGACAAGAGGAATATGCCAGAGGAGGCACATCCTCCATCTCCATAGGAGTATCATAAGTGGTAGAGACTTAAGAATGAGCTGTAGAGGTAGATGCATCATATGCGGTCTTGAAAACTCATTCTTCCTTCACTTTCACTATACCCATCAGAGTCTGGATACAGTGACCGTACACGTCCACAACCTTTTCCTTTCTCATATGCTTGCCAAAGGATATTGCAACTTTAAAATGCTTGCCCAAGGATATTGCAACTTTAAAATGCTGGAAGGCTTTCTGAATCAAAGTGTTGTGTGGTAGATTCTTACCAGCATTCATGACTATATGAGCCATGTGACTTAGAATTACATATCCAAGGTTGAACTACTTTCCATGTAGCTCACATGGTCTTGGTATCCATCACGTGGTAAAATGGTGTGTGAGATCAAGTGATGAATGAGCCATGCTTTGACATTTAGGTCCTTCGCTTTGGGTTTGTAAAAACTCCCAACCAAGATTTCTATGGATTTTCTTCAGAAAGTCAAACCCCTCCCTTTGCTTAATAAAGTCCGGATCTCGAGAAGTATGAAAGTAGTCTTCACTCGGCTCGTCCATCGGAAAATCAATTACCTCATTGATAGTACTCGGGGTTAACTTAATTTTTCATCCGAGAATGTATGTCTTCACCATCAGTGATTTTGTTGTACAAGCCATGTTTACATAAAATAGACGAATAAGTTTCTCATGAGTATCACCGCCAATTTCGTACAAACCAACTATTCAAATTTTCTCAAATAATTCTCTTATTTCCAATGAAGTAAAATGTCCAAATTTTACTATTCTAGAGCAAATAATGGAGTAATGCTTAATATTGGACTCAATATGCATTCCATCTCCATCCGATCTGAATTCAAGAGAAAAATACCTTACTTGAAGAGGTTGAATCCGAGACGATTCACTCGGCGTTGGAACATCCTTTTCCAAGGTAAGTTTGGGAACCCTTGATGCCAATACAATCAGTGTGGTCGAGAAAATTAAGAGAAATTGGAAGTTGATGCGGCGGTGGACAAAATGAGTCGAAGTTAGGCAACGAATTTAGGGCGAATACACGAAAAAATTACATAGCGGTGGACAAAATTGATGGAGGACTAAGTATTGGAGGTGGAAAATTGCCAGAGGGAACCCTGGCAACGGGCAACCTCCAATACATATATTTGGTCGCCCGCAGTTTAAGTGCAGGTGATCGCGCGTAAAAAATGAGGGCGACCTTACCCTAAACGTGAACAACCGTAGAGGTTGCCGTCCGCACTTGAAACGCAGGCGACCACGAGTGTATTTAACAAAACGTAAGGACGAGAATTAGTTTGTTCTCTGGAGATAATATACAGGTAGATTTGTACCCAAATATAGTTTAAGGGTGAACTTGTCCTTGACTTCATAGTTTAGGGTTTTCTTCATCTTCTTTCATTCTTTTCCCTCTCTGTATACACATACACTAACACAAACTTCATTTTCTTTATTCCCTACAACCACACATTCTAACCACTTCAACATAACCACCAAATAAACGAATCAACATATTCCTAATCCCAATCAATAACGAGACACAAACTACGAAATTCAACTTCATGGATAGCTCTAAAACTCGAGCATATCCAATTCTCAACCTAAAACGTCTCCAAGCATTTTCATAAAATTCTAATAAAAGCTTTAACAACACGTTTTATATAAAATCAGTTTACCAAAACATCTATACATCATTCTATCAACTAACCAGAACCAAACATCCTAATATGTTCGACTATACAATTTTTCCTACGATCTAACTATTGTGTCCCAAAATACCTTTACATCTTTCCCCCACGGGTCAAATACGCGTCGATTGCCCAGCACGCTACCACTGGCATTCTCCTTCAATCTGTACGATCATCTGGTAAAGAGGAATCCTCCTCACCTTGCTCTATGTCACCTACACCATAAAGACACCTATGAGATAAATCTCAGTAAATTCTACGTAAATGTCTATGCATGAATATGTATATGCAATTTTTATAACTTCATCACTCGTGCATTCATTCATTCATTCATTCATTCTCACCGTGACATTCTTTTGATTATCGAAGCATACCACTCGACAGATGGATAGGGCACGTCAAGCTGTTAGACAGCCCGCACCATCTGAAGGGAGGAAAACCCGCTCACCACAGAACGTCGGGTCTGAACCTCACCCCGATAACCACATACATGGGGTTGTTTACATGATACTTTACTTGCACTCTTTTCATGAAATAAATGGGTAAATTCGTTTTCATGACGTTTTGAAACCATGATGCATGAACAGTTCAATATAAACATACAAAATGAGCATACCATTAAAACACTACGAATACCATCAAAACACGACAAATACCATCAAACCATCACAACACTCAACCTATAAAAAACAACCAAACTTGGACTACCCAACCGAAACAATGACCAACTTAAACAAACGAAACACCAACATATCCTCAACAACAAACTCCGGCTTATGGTGTAGGTCAATCGGTCACAGTAAGTCACGAGAACTTACCTCGTGCGCGTTGAACTTCAAGCTCCGTCCGCGAGCGTCGTTTACCTAAGCAATTCACAACGTCGACGTTAAAACGAATTCAAACCATTAATATCTAAATTAACGAAATCTTTAACTAAGAGAATTTTTAAAATTCTAACTTAACTAATCGAGACATTTTACAACAATTTACGCTCTACACCTCAAAATTTCCATTAACGAGTTTTCCAAAAAACCCCTAAATTCTCAAACTTTGACATTTCTCACGAATCGATTTAACTTTGTCCAATAACGTCCAATACGTCCATTACATCCACAACTATGGTAAATCTATCGATTTCAAACCCTAAATCACGTTTTTAACGAAACCCTAAACAAACCTTAATCGTTTAAACTCCATAAAACTGAAATAAACTTTGCTAAAACCTTAGAATCGTACCTAGGGTCGAGTTTGGGGAAGAAATTGCGAAGAACGGAAGTCGTCGGAGGAGGAACTGGCCGTCGGAAGGGAGGAAATCGTGAGAGAAGAAAGGGATCACCGAGAGAGGGGAGAAAATCACAGAGCAAATCGTGAAATGGTGGAGGAAGAAGAGAGAAATGTGATTTTTAATAATTTTGGCTTGGTAAGTTACCATTTTGCCATTCCTTTGATTTTCTATTTGTTTCGTCCTTTGTTTCGTTAAGTGTCTAACGATTCGGTTTCTCCAAATTTCCTTATTTCGCCAATAACTCCAACTTATTACAAGGGTTCTATTAAAACTGTTCGTTCGCAATTCGGACCTCGTTTACTATTTTTACCAAAGTATCATTTATATTACGATAAACGTAATTCTCGTAAAATTAGCGTTACGACTCCTAAAATTTCTAAAAATTTTCTTAAAATCCTTATTAATTATTAGGATCGTAATGACGCTTTCTTTTCACAAAATCGACTTAATTTAATATAATTACAAAATATGTCATTATATTATTTATTTACAAAATCCCGTAAAGAACCGGGTGTTACAGTAGGTGTTGACAGGATTACAGGTGAGAGCCTTACGGAAAGCTAGAACTGGAACACAGTTGGTGATGTACGGGCATGCCGGTGCAGGCAGTTGTCGGGGCGTCTCGACCATGGTCTTCGGGGAGTTGTGAGTGATAGTTACTTTTTGGTTATATTGGTATTTTTGAGGTATTTGGTTGGTGGTTGGAGATTTTTGTATAGATATTGTTTTGATTTAAAATGGATTGGGATTTGATATTTTGTCGTTTGGTTTGTTAGATTTGATTGGGGGTAAATACTTGTGGCTTGATACTGGTGTGAATTTTGTAAAATTGTGGTTTAAATGCATGTTTTCAGGGTTTCGGATTTAGAAACTTTTAGCCGTTATGTTGTCGGTTTTTGTTAAAAATGTTTATAATGTCGGGTTTATTTTGTTATCCGTTTTAAGTCGTGAAATTTGGAGGAGTTTGGCTCGGGAAAAAGTGGAGGATAATTGGCGGGTGTCGTGGGTGGTGCGCGCTGGGGCGTGCTGGGCGTGCGCAGGGGGCGCTGGGCACCGCAGAGGAGATCGATCGCGCGCCCAGCGGCGATCGGTCGCTGATCGCGCCTCTCGGGCACTGTAGCACTCGAGAGGGTGGCGATCAGAAAAAAAAAATAAAAAAAAGTTTTCCTATTCCTGAATTATTTCAACCCGACGTATTTTAAATGTATTTTGGCACATTTTTTGATATTTTTTGAGGGTTCGTAAAACCCGAAATTGAGTCGAAAAGTTTAAGAAAAATTATTTTAAACGCCATTTTAACACGGGTTGAGTTAGCAAAGTAGCGTACCGAGCCGGGGCAGGTTCGGAGGCGTTACAAGATGGTATCAGAGGAAAATGGTCGATTTGTTCAAAGGATTACCCGACAATGCCGGCTGTCATGCAACGTGCTTCACCGACTGTAAGTATTTCTTTCTTTTTTACTTCGTTTATTAACTAAGATTAGATTGTTTGAACTTTTGTTCAGGATTAGACCAAAATGCCAAGGAACCTAAGACAACTAGAGCAACCTAGAAGTGAACTTGATGGGTCAGTTAGGCTTCTTATTGAGTTGGTCAGTAAGCAGGCGGAGATGGTTGGGAGGCAAGGCGAATTGGTTAAATCGCTGTTAGGTCAGGGAGGACCGGGAAATGTTGGAGCTAGTTCTAGTGGGGAAAAATTCTGAAAGTTAAAACCTCCGATGTTTGAGGGCTAGTTAACAGATCCCATAGCTGCTAAGAGGTGGTTGCACACTATAGAGAACATGTTTAACCTTGTTAAGGTGGAAGAAGGAAATAAAGTAAAATGTGCAACATTCCACTTGGTTAATGATGCTCAGTGTTGGTGGGAGACGGTGGAGGCTACCACCGGGGCTCAAGATTTGACTTGGAAAGAGTTCAAAGATTTATTCTTCGACAAGTATTACAACAGAACAGTTCAAGTTGCTAAGAAAATGGAATTCTTACAGCTGAAGCAGATAGGATCTGTGGGAGAGTACATCCAGCAGTTTGAATCATTGTCCCGGTTTGCCAGTCACCTAGTTAGTCGGGAGGAAGACAAAATATTTCAATTTGTGCAGGGCTTAAAGCCGGAGATTGAGATGTTGGTGAAGACATTCGGAATTGAAGGAATACCATTTACTCGAGTGATGGCCAAAGCCTTAGAGGTGGAGGATGCTGCTGGTAAATTGATTAAACCGGCAGAAGTTTTGAAATATTCACGGGAATTACAACTCAGATAGACAGTGTTGGATCTTCTTCACAGCTTCAGGGGATTAAAAGGCCGGGTGACAGTTTAAATGGCCTAAGAAGAAAAGAAGCAGCGAAAGCAACAAAGGAGAAGTTTTCCGAAATGTCTGAAATGTTTGAAATTTCATCCGGGTGAGTGCGGACAGTATGAGGGAAGATGTTTTAATTGTTTTGGAGCTGACCATATTGCCTGAGATTGTCCAAAGCCAAAGACCAACTTGTGTTTCAATTGCAACAAGTCTGGGCACATAGCTAAGAATTGTCCTATAGGCAAGAAGGGTCAGGCTAAAGCAACACACAGGATTTAACCGTGATCTCAGGTATGGTACTTGTAGTTCACTGGGTGTTTTTTTTTGTATTATTGATAGACTAGGATGTGTTGTATATTTTTGGTAATAGCAGTTTTCGTAGTAAAGTTAAGTTAGTAATTAAAGTTAGCTTGATGTTGATTGGTAGGGTACTGTTAGGACTCTAGTAAGGGAGAGAGTAATGGCATGAGGGAAATGTAGGGTTGTTGATTTCGATAGGTACTTCATCCAAACGGTTTGAACTAATAAGATGAATAAGGTTGCTCTATTATGACGAACTAGATTGGTGGCCAAGAATTGAAGTTGGAAATATTTGAAGGAGTTTCGTGGTAGGTGTGCGAGGTAGGATCAGACAGATATTTTATTGGTAATGAAAAAGGTTAAATCTCTACGGACTGCCCAATGTTAAAATAGAGGACCTGCAAAAGTAGTGTTAGGCTTGAGGACTTAGAAAGGCAGAGAAATTTGGATGGACGCTCTGAGAGAAAAACCTAGAAGGAGGTTTAAGTGATAGTTAGGTATTGTGAAGTCAATAATTGTAGGGATTATTGAGTGTTGAGATATATAGTTTAGAATGACCCCAAAATTAGAGCCATAGGGAGTTGTCAATCTTCGAGGAATGATCGAGATTATAGTGGATGAGATTCAGAGTAGTGAATGTAGCTAGAGGATTATTAGAGGGAATAGATAAAGAGATCCTTGTTAGAGTAATAGTTCGAGGTAAATAGGTGCAATATGCGATAGTAACATCAAGGAGAACTTTGAATTGAGAACTTAGGATAGAAAATTTACGCAGTAGAATTTTAGTGTTATGTGATTGAGTATACTTTGAGAGTGGAATAAGTTAGCAATGAGATGTTAGAGTAGAAGAGAATTAAATTAGGCACGTGTGTGATAGACACGGAAATGTGAAGTAAGGAGTTAGGTAAATTGAGCTTGAGGAAAGATAGAATTAAGAACTAAGTTAGAGTAATGATGGATGTAGTTGAAGTCAGTAGACATACGCATGTTCGAATTATGGAGTGCAGAGGTAGGTGAAGTTAAAACTTGGAGGTATAGGAATTTTCATTACTTGATAGGATATTTAGGGCACCCGATAGATGTAGTGCCATGTCCGACAGCCCAAAGGTTAGAAGGTAGATTTTGAGTGAATAAGTTGAAAAATATTAAGATACCAAATGTGGAGAAAAGAAAGGTCACACAGAGATTTTACGTGCAAACTTAAGAGTAAGGTCAATTCCAGTGGATTATGGACATTTAATTTGATATTTTGGTGTCGAAATGAAGTGCGTGCGTAGACATCATTTAGGGTGTCGAGTGTCAAGTGTCAAGTGTGAAGTCGGGAAAGATTTAGTTTAGACATAATGATTTGAGAGTATTTGATGATAATTGAGGTAAAAGTTGGACAAATTGAGCATAATGTATATAAGTATGAGGACTCTGAGTATATATATATTTTTTTAATATTAAATAGACTTAAGTGTGAGAACTTTGAGTACGAAATGGTATTAGACTGACCACTAAAGTGTTTTGATTGGTGAGGAAAATAGGCGCAAGAGGTGGAAGTACTAATTTAGAAATTAGGATATAAGATAAAAGTTCACTTATTTAGTTTTAGCGTACGTAGTTGATGATACATTTAGAGTTTGGAATGGGTTAGGTATGTCCTTGATAGATACAGAAATTGAAGTGAGGAATTAGATGAATTTAGTTCGAAAGAAAGCTAGAGTGGAGGCCTTAGTTAGAGGAGTTGAGAGTCTAAATGATGGTTGATTAAGTTAAGTAATGAACGTGTAAGTAATTGAACTATGGAATGCATAAAAGGGTAATTTAAAACTTTAGAAATATAGGGAATTGTCATTACTCCTTACCAATAGGTGATTAAGACCTTAGCGTCGTTGAAGTTGGCAGTGCAACCTTAGGTCAGGAGAGTATCTTGAGGTGAGTAAATTGAGAAATAACAAGACCACAAATTTTGAGGACAAAATTTTTTGTAAAGAGAGTAGATTGTAACACCCGAAAAATTTTGATAATGTGCATAGCCCTAGGTTAAGTTACGTATGAGAGTTTATTGCTAAGTGATGAAGGGATTAGAGTATAATACAAAGGGAAGAAATGATGTTGACAATTCAAACCACCAAAGGTGTTTGAAAAGTCAAAAGTTTTATTAACCGATTGAAAAATTAGTAAAAGTGAAATAGAAGGAAAATTAAGTGTGCATGTCACGTTGAAGAAGGGGATGAGTGAGGAAGAGCCACTTTTATAAATTAAGAAATATTAGTGGTAAAATCAAAAAGGAAAAAGAATTGCTTTATAAATTAGAAAAAAGATCAAGGAAAAGAAAACACAAAAAAGTCATTTCTTCCTCTTCCCCTACACGCCAAGCTCAGCCACCATTTGAGGTTTCTCTCTTTCATCTCTTCAAGTTTTCTCAAGCTTCAAGGTATCAATTTAAGTGGGTTTTGAGATTTATGCAATTAGATGATGATTTTTAAGGGTTTTATGGTGGTTTTGTGGGTTTTGGTTAGGGTTTGGAAAACCCTAACCATGGAGTCCGAATTTTGACTTTAAATGTTAGATTTCTTTCCAAATTTGATATTTTAGGTGTTGAATGGATTAGTTTAGGTGGTTTTTAGAGAGAAATGGAAGATTGGAGGTAAGTTGTGAAAAATCGGTTTTGATCAATTATGTAGCCGGTTCTGTTTTGCAGTTTCTGACTGAGTTGGCTGGCTGGTTTTGTAAAATAAATTGATTCATTGAATAGTAGACATGGAGAGGTTTACAGAATGGGGTGAATCATCGAAATCCGATGAAAAATGAGAAAGTTATGGCCGTTCGAAGTTGGACAGTGGAAATTGGGGAAAAATCGGGTGTTGGGGTTTTTATTTGGAAAAGTTAGTTTGGTTGTGTGAGAATTATAGTAAATATCCTTTAGTTTATGTTTTGGTGATTTTAAGTAATTTTTCCATTAATGTGCTAGGTTAACGAGCGAGTGAATTGTATACTCGGAGTGAGCCAACGCGTGCGGGAGTTCAGGTAAGTAGTGGATCGCTTGTGTTTTGCCTTCGGGCCTACACTATGGAACGATAGGGAATTGTTTGCTTGGTTGTTTTGTTTTGTCTTGTGTCGTGCATTGTATGTGACATGCATCATGGGTTTTAAACTATGAAATACATGTTTTGAGTATCGTTTGCAATTTGTGAAACTGAAATGTAAAGATATGTGAGGCAATGTGAACTGTTGTGGAGTCGCCTCGTCGCGAATTAGTGCCTGAAAGAATGGCAGTTCGGGAGGGTTCCACAAAAGAGGTGCGGTGGTCTCTTGTGGAGTAGCCTTCTCGTGAATAGTGCCTGGAAGAATGACAATTCGGGAGGTTATCACAAGGTAGCCTCGTCACGAATAGTGCCTGGAAGAATGGCAATTCGGGAGGTTATCACAAAGTCACATCGTCGCGAACTAGTGCCTGAAAGAATGGAAATTTGGGAGGTGTCTACAAGAGAGTCACAGCTGAAAGCATGTAAGTTGTCGTGATTATGAACGAGGTTCATTGATCGACATGGTGGGAGAAGATCATGTATGGTCGTCCCGTGTGTGAACACGATGTGTGCCTCGGATCTGGCTCTGCGTGGTCAACGCGTGACCATCCTGTTAGGATAGGTATCCGCTTGACGAACAAGTGAAAGTGAAGAGTAATGAAACGAGAACGAGTTGAACACAACCGAGAGTTAGAAACCGCATGTATTAGGGTTGTGTGTGAGGGTGATGTGTGCGGTGTGCACTTTGTTTTCATATACATTATTCCCTACTTACTAAGCATTAGGCTTACATTTTGTGTTCCGTGGTGTAGGTGTAGCGACCCTTACACTATTCTTATTTTTCCCGTATTATTATTTTTTTTCATTTTATTTCTATCCTTATAAACTTCGTATCAATTGAGCAGAATTTAAATAGTAGACTAATTTGTTAAAAATCATTCGTAACTGTGATGACTCGAATGTGAACGTATGTGTACGGCTGCGGGGCAAACCTTGGGTTGCGGGGCAAACCTCGGGACCTAAGCCAAGTGTAGGCGAATCCCGGACTCGAGTATAGGCGAATCTCGGGTCATAAAGAGGGGGTTGTCACAATCTCACATCGCTTGGGGAAGTACATGGAAATGAAACATATGTAAAGAGACCTTCCCAAGATAGCAAGACGCGTTTTGGAGCACAATTGGCAACGGATCCCATAAGAACTCCGAAAGTTAAAAGTGCTTCGGCGAGAGCAATTCCAGGTTGGGTGACCTTATGGGAAATTCTCGCCAAACAAAGACGTGAGGGGAGGATATTGTGCTGCGGCCCAATCCCCAGAGCGGACAATATCTTGCTGGGAATTGGGGTCGTTACAAATGGTATCAGAGCCTGTACCCAACCGAAAATGTGGCCAACGAGGACTTGGGCCCCCGAGGGGGGTGATTGTGATAACCCGAATGTGAACGTATGTGTACGACTGCGAGGCAAACCTCGGGTTGCGGGGCAAACCTCGGGACCTAAGCCGAGTGTAGGCGAATCCCGGACTCGAGTATAGGCGAATCCCGGGTCGTAAAGAGGGGGTTGTCACAATCCCACATCGCTTGGGGAAAGTACATGGAAATGAAACATATGTAAAGAGACCCTCCCAAGATAGCAAGACGCGTTTTTGAGCACAATTGGCAACGGATCCCATAAGAACTCCAAAGTTAAAAGTGCTTCGGCGAGAGCGATTCCAGGTTGGGTGACCTTCTGGGAAGTTCTCGCCAAACAAAGCTGTGAGGGGAGGATATTGTGCTGCGACCCAATCCTCAGAGCGGACAATATCTTGCTGGGAATTGGGGTCGTTCCAGTAACTATTTTAAAACCAATTAAAGAAACTTAAAACATTTGATTAAAACTTAAAACAATAAATTAAAAACAAAGAAAAGTATTGGCCAATGGAGGGAGGGACAAAAGGGACATTTGTCCCTGAAAAACAAGGGGCGATTGATCGCCCATTTCAGGTGATCGATCGCCATAAGCAAAATAGATGGGGCGATCAGATCGCCCCTCTTTGTGGTGGATGATCGCTCCGCGATCGTTCACCTGGCGATCGATCGCCCAAACGAGCGATCGGTCGCCACGTTCCCTGGATTTTTTCCAGGAAGTGGCAATCCTCCTTGGTGATCGATCGCCAAGTTCTCTGCCTCCCCTCTTTTTGCTTCATCTTTTTTCATTCTCTTCCCTCCTTGTATACACATACACTAACACAAACTTTATTTTCTTTATTCCCTACAACCATACATCCTAACCACTTCAACATAACCACCAAATAAACGAATCAACATATTCCTAATCCCAATCAATAACGAGACACAAACTACGAAATTCAACTGCATAGATAGCTCTAAAACTCGAGCATATCCAATTCTCAACCTAAAACGTCTTTGAGCATTTTCATAAAATTCTAATAAAAGCTTTAACAACACGTTTTATATAAAATCAGTTTACCAAAACATCTATACATCATTCTATCAACTAACCAGAACCAAACATCCTAATATGTTCGACTATACAATTTTTCCTACGATCTAACTATTGTGTCTCAAAATACCTTTACATCTTTCCCCCACGGGTCAAATACGAGTCGACTGCCCAGCACGCTACCACAGGCATTCTCCTTCAATCTGTACGATTATCTGGTAAAGAGGAATCCTCTTCACATTGCTCTATGTCACCTACACTATAAAGACACCTATGAGATAAATCTCAGTAAATTATACGTAAATGTCTATGCATGAATATGTATATGCAATTTTTATAACTTCATCACTCATGCATTCATTCATTCATTCATTCATTTTCATCGTGACATTCCGTTGATTATCGAAGCATACCACTCGACAGATGGATAGGGCACGTCAAGCGGTTAGACAGCCCGCACCATCTGAAGGGAGGAAAACCCGCTCACCACGGAACGCCGGGTCTAAACCTCACCCCGATAACCACATACATGGGGTTGTTTACATGATACTTTACTTGCACTCTTTTCATGAAATAAATGCGTAAATTCGTTTTCATGACGTTTTGAAACCATGATGCATGAACAGTTCAATATAAACATACAAAATGAGCATACCATTAAAACACTACGAATACCATCAAAACACGACAAATACCATCAAACCGTCACAACACTCAACCTATAAAAAACAACCGAACCTGGACTACCCAACCAAAACAATTAGACGAAACAATGACCAATTTAAACAAACGAAACACCAACATATCCTCAACAACAAACTCCGGCTTATGGTGTAGGCCAATCGGCCACAGTAAATCACGAGAACTTACCTCGTGCGCGTTGAATTTCAAGCTCCGTCCAGGAGCGTCGTTTACCTAAGCAATTCACAACGTCGACATTAAAACGAATTCGAACCATTAACGTCTAAATTAACGAAATCCTTAACTAAGAGAATTTCTAAAATTCTAACTTAACTAATCGAGACATTTTACAACAATTTACGCTCTACACCTCAAAATTTCCATTAACGAGTTTTCCAAAAAACCCCTAAATTCTCAAACTTTGACATTTCTCACGAATCGATTTAACTTTGTCCAATAACGTCCAATATGTCCATTACATCCACAACTATGGTAAATCTATCGATTTCAAACCCTAAATCACGTTTTTAACGAAACCCTAAACAAACCTTAATCGTTTAAACTCCATAAAAACTGAAATAAACTTTGCTAAAACCTTAGAATCGTACCTAGGGTCGAGTTTGGGGAAGAAATTGCGAAGAACGGAAGTCGTCGGAGGAGGAACTGGCCGTCGGAAGGGAGGAAATCGTGAGAGAAGAAAGGGATCACCGAGAGAGGGGAGAAAATCACAGAGCAAATCGTGAAATGGTGGAGGAAGAAGAGAGAAATGTGATTTTTAATAATTTTGGCTTGGTAAGTTACCATTTTGCCATTCCTTTGATTTTCTATTTGTTTCGTCCTTTGTTTCGTTAAGTGTCTAACGATTCGGTTTCTCCAAATTTCCTTATTTTGCCAATAACTCCAACTTATTACAAGGGTTCTATTAAAACTGTTCGTTCGCAATTCGGACCTCGTTTACTATTTTTACCAAAGTATCATTTATATTACGATAAACGTAATTCTCGTAAAATTAGCGTTACGACTCCTAAAATTTCTAAAAATTTTCTTAAAATCCTTATTAATTATTAGGATCGTAATGACGCTTTCTTTTCACAAAACCGACTTAATTTAATATAATTACAAAATATGTCATTATATTATTTATTTACAAAATCCCGTAAAGAACCGGGTGTTACAGTAGGTGTTGACAGGATTACAGGTGAGAGCCTTACGGAAAGTCAGAACTGGAACGCAGTTGGTGATGTACGGGCATGCCGGTGCAGGCAGTTGTCGGGGCGTCTCGACCATGGTCTTCGGGGAGTTATGAGTGATAGTAACTTTTTGGTTATGTTGGTATTTTTGAGGTATTTTGTTGGTGGTTGGAGATTTTTGTATAGATATTGTTTTGATTTAAAATGGATTGGGGTTTGATATTTTGTCGTTTGGTTTGTTAGATTTGATTGGGGTTAAATACTTGTGGCTTGATACTGGTGTGGATTTGGTAAAATTGTGGTTTAAATGCATGTTTTCAGGGTTTCGGATTTAGAAACTTTTAGCCGTTATGTTGTCGGTTTTTGTTAAAAATGTTCATAATGTCGGGTTTATTTTGTTATCCGTTTTAAGTCGTAAAATTTGGAGGAGTTTGGCTCGGGAAAAAGTGGAGGATAATTGGCAGGTGTCATGGGTGGCGCGCGCTGGGGCGTGCTGGGCGCGCGCAGGGGGCGCTGGGTGCCGCAGAGGCGATCGATCGCGCGCCCAGCGGCGATCGGTCACTGATCGCTCCTCTCGGGCACTGTAGCACCAGATAGGTTGGCGATCAATCGCCTCCATGTGGCGATTGATCGCCACTCGAAAAAAAATTAAAAAATTAAAAAATTAAAAAAAAATTCCTATTCCAGAATTATTTCAACCCGACGTATTTTAAATGTATTTTGGCGCATTTTTTTATATTTTTCGAGGCTTCGTAAAATCCAAAATCGAGTCGAAAAGTTTAAGAAAAATTATTTTAAACACCATTTTAACACAGGTTGAGTTAGCAAAGTAGCGTATCGAGCCGGGGCAGGTTCGAGGGCGTTACATTTACTATATCTTTTAAACATCCAGGGACAAAGTTGTTAACTTTCACTAGAATGCATCGGATCCATGGACTCTTGTTAGTGTGTCCGATGACTGTGATAGTTGATAAGTGTGTATTTTACACACTTTATTGTACTCGTTTATACTTGATTTGATGAGTTTTACTCAAGTACGTAAAAGATTCTAACAAGTTTGGTGTAAGTACGTAGAGAAATTGAAGAATTACAGGTTTGGTCAATCTAGTGCAATAAAGAAGAAGAACAAAAAGAAAAAGCATGTGCAGAAGACTAGCCGATCGATCGGTCACAGTGCAGGCGATCGATCGAATGACAAAAAAAGTCGAAGATATTTTGGCAGAGAAGTTGCCGATCGATCAGCCAAATCTTGGCGATCGATCGACTGAAGTTATGGCAAGATGATGGAGCAGAAGTATAGCCGATCGATCGGCTGAAGCAGAGAAGTTCGTTTGTTTTTTGGTAGAAAGACAGCCGATCCGTCGGCTCTTGTGCTGCGATCGATCGGCTGTGCGAGTTAAATTATTAATCTAAATTTAAGAGTTTAATTGAATTAATCTGTGCCGTTGATCAAAGCAGACACCTAAGGAAGCAAAGAGGAGAGAGATTAAATTCAGAACCAGCCCTAGCGAGACGGAGACCGGAACGGAGCGAGAGCTTCTGGAATTGAATTTCAGCATTGTTTTTCTTTCTCTTTTTGTTCTGAACTATGAACATCTTAATCATTATCATTGTTTCTTTTTATCTTAGCATGAACTAATTTTCTTTTATAGGGCTACAATGTAGCCGAATTATGAATATTTAATTTTTCTTTAATTCAAATTATTAGTTTTCTGTTTCAATATTGTGTTGAGTAATTTATTCTATTTTTAATGCTTGCGATTGTCTGATCACCAAAAGCATGTTCGTAGGATTGTTTTGAGACCGAGAGGTAATAAATAATCGTGCACTGAATAATTTACCATGAAAAAGATATTAGACTAGAGATAGCTAATGTGTTCATGTAGTAATTGAATTTCTCATTCATAATGTATTCAATTAATTCGCAGGATTAGAGACCGAGAGATAATAATTCGTTAGTTGAATAAGTTTATCATTACTCGAGAGAGATTGATAAATAGTTTTGTGAAATTATCATCAACACATAGAAATAGAAAGTAATGATTTGGATTAAGATGATTAAATATGATTAATTCAGATAAAATCAGAAACCCTAAAGTTCTTTTATTACATATTAAAACTCGTTTAATTTTCTATTATTTAATTAATTGCTCTTGCTTTATTTTGAATCCAAATTCAATAAAATATCGTTATTTAAATTAGACTGAAATTAATTTTGTTTGATTATTAATTAAAAAGTCCTCGTGGGTTCGAAACTCTATTTACCACTTTATTACTTGTTGCGACTCGTACACTTGTGAATTATATTTCACAACAAGTTTTTGGCTTCGTTGCCGGAGACTTTATTATTGATATCAAATTAATTATTTTTAGTTTTATTTTGAATTCTATTTATTTTATTCTTGTTTTGCTTCTGCGTTACTTCCATGTGTATGCGTAAAGAATGAGACGCTAATCTTTTCCCTTTTAATCTTGAGATCGAGCGTACGTGTCGACAAAATCGTAGAGAGAGAAGAGAAGTTATTCAACAAGCGCGTACCATCATAGAAGATAATGGGGAAGACAATACTGAGAACTGGACCTTGCTGGACTACGTTATACCTACTGTATCCGGGATTCATTCAACTATTCGGAAGCTGACTATTGCAGTAAATTTTGAAATTAAGCCAGACACCTTGCATATGATTCAACAGTCTCAATTTAGTGAACTACCTTCTGAGGATCCCAAAGATCATATTGCAAATTTTTTGGAAGTATGCGACACTTTCAGATTCCACAACGTGGGGGATGATGGAGTGAGACTGCGTTTATTTCCGTTCTCATTACGGGACCATGCGAAGAATTGACTTAACTCTCTGCCAACAAATTCTATTACTACATGGGAAGAATTATGTCAGAAGTTCTTTTCTAAATTCTTTCCCTTCGAGAAGATTGCTAAGCTCCGAAATGATATAATCAATTTCAGTCAATTCGATAGGAAAACTCTATATGAGGCATGGGCGAGATTCAAGGATATACTGAGAAAATGCCCTAACCATGGCCTACCAAAATGAATGCATATTCAAACTTTCTATGTGGGACTGTCATCATCTACTAAAACTCTGGTGAATACAGCTGCAGGTGGTGCCTTAATGAGAAAAACTGAAAAGCTGCATATGATCTATTGGAGGAATTGACACTTAATAATGACCAATGCCCTGTGGAACGCACAATTATGAAGCATACAACTGGTACCCCAGAACTTAAGGCTATGAAAGTTTTAACACTACAAGTTGCCTCATTGACTAAACAGTTACAAGAGTCTCATATAGCAGCTAGTGTGAAGAAAGCGCCGATGGTTAATTGTCAAAGGTGTCAAGGACCACATCAGAGTGAAGAATGCCAAGTGGGAAATCCTATGCCGAATAAATCTGCAGAACAAGTTAACTACATGAGGAATTTTAATTAGCAAGTAAATCTCAACTCAAACACTTATAATCCAGGGTGGCGACAACATCCTAATTTCTCCTAATTTCTCATGGAGAAATTCCCAAAATGCTATGCAAATGCCTCAAGCATCTTAACTCGATCCATCTCAACAAGTTGAGCAGAAAAATGATCTAGAGGCAGCTATGATGCAATTTATGGCCAAAACCCGTACGATGATGCAGAATCAATCAGCCCAAATTCGAAGTCTTGAGAATCAACTTGGCCAATTTGCTAGTATCATTAATGGAAGATCTCAAGGTACACTACCTAGTAATACAGAAATAAATCCGAAAGAGCATTGTAATGCAATTACCACTCGAAATGGAACAGTAATTGAACCGGTGCAAAAAGAGCCAAGTGTGCCTAAATTGGATAATGGGGGTTCAAGTGAAAATGAAGCTCAAAGGTCTCTATCATCTCATTCTTGGCCAATACAAACAATTCCTTTAGTTACAAATTTTAGTTGCTTTTTTATTATTTAGTTGGTGTTATTGATTATTTATTAGGCAGCATTTACTATATCTTTTAAACATCCAGGGACAAAGTTGTTGACTTTCACTGGAATGCATCGGATCCATGGACTCTTGTTAGTGTATCCGATGACTGTGATAGTACTGGTGGAGGAGGAACATTACAGGTATGTTTGCCATATCTCGCTCTGGTTCTTCAAATTTTGCGATATGATGAGTTTTGATCTAGGATGGTTCAAAGAGAGTAATCATATCCATAACTCATTTTCTTCTTATGAAGAAATATAAATAAATTTAGTTGAAACTTTACGCTGGAAGGGTTTCTTGGTTTTGGTGAAGGACAATTTAGAAGTCATTTACTTTACATCATCAGGTTGTTCTTAATTTTTTGGGAAATTACCAAATTCAACCACAAACTATGCCATATTTCCGATTCCAACCACGAACTACAATTTTTAACAATTCAAACCATAACCTTTTGGAAATCTGCCAAAAACGACCACGCCGGACGGACGGCTTTCGTTTGCGTCCGTCCCCACGTTTTTTTGCCCAAACCCGGACGGACGGAATAAACCTGCGTCCGTCCCCACTGTGGCGTTCAATCAAAATCTGCCACGTAGCCGCCACGTAGCCTGTTCGGACTCTGTATTTCCCGTCCGTCCGGATTAACTTAAAACTATCCCGGACGGACGGTATAATTTCCCGTCCGTCCGGGTCATCGATTAAAATCGCTGTTCAAAGCGAAGACGGGTTTTGCACAGTTGCCGGTTGCCGGAATCCGTTTTCTCTCGACGCTCTAAATTTTTTTGTGCAATTCTCAAGCGAAAAACGCATCAGGTAATATCTTACTCCTTTTGTAGTAGTTTAGTTTACATTTTTACGTTTAGAACGCAAAAATCCGAGCCCTATGTCAAAATCGCCCTTTTAGAAGCACCCGGACGGACGCGATTTTAATCCGTCTGTCCTGGTAATAACCAGGACGGACTCGATTTTAATCTGTCCGTCCTGGTCATAACCCGGACGGACATACCAATATTGAGTCCGTCCGGGTTATGGCTGTGAAGGCCGAGTTTGACCGGGCTCTGATTTTCGCCACTGTTCGAGTTATTGTGGCTAATCTTGGAGACTTTCCAATTTGCAGACTTTACGAAAATGGCAGATAAAATTGCTTATAAACGAAAGAAGGATTCGACGTCACAAGGTGGACCTTCAAAGCGGCCAACGATGTCACAGCCATCTCCATTGCCTTCACAGCCACCTCCAACTCCACGGGCCTTACAGCCACGTCCACCGGCCCCACAGTCAGTTTCACGGGCCTCAGAGCCACATCCACGTGCTCCACAGGCACCTCCAAGGGCCTCACAGCCACCGCCCAGCTCCTCTGCTCCCAGTTCCTCACAGCCAGCTTCATCGGCCTCACAATCGAAGGACTTTCGCAGTCAACATTGTCGAGAGCAATATCAGCTGGATATAGTACACCGAAAGGTGTCGTTGACGAAGATGGTGGACTTTACAGGTTGAGTCAATTATTTTACAAATTGTTTCTACAATATTTCGTTGAACTTGTCTCATGCATTTGTTATTTAAAATTTTCAGGATGGGAGTCTTTGGAGATAAAAGAAATGTTTGACAGGATCGGACTTCAAGGACTCTACACCATTCGGGGAGTCAGCTGTGAAAAAATGGTTCACCTATTCTATGCGAACATGAGATATTCAGTGAGGTCGGGAGTTATAAAGACTTATATAATGGGTGAGGAGTATGAAGTGACGCCACAGGTTGTGAATGAGGTGCTTGGCTTTCACGCAGAAGGGGCAGAAAAGTACTACCATTCCCAGAAAAAATTGCCCATGCTCGCCACAGCGGAGGGAACAGCGTTCATTAGACAGATTTATCGGAACGCTGATATTGTGGACATCGTGAAGCCAGGAGCAAGAGATTTGAATGTGAAAGCTCGCGTCATCCATAACCTTATAGCACACACCATTCTACCGCGCGTTGGACATAGAGATCATGTTAGCTACATGTGTCTCTATGTCATGGAGAAATTGTATAGCGGTAACTTCTTCAACCCCGGCTATGTGATTCTGAGTCACATTAATGAGATCTCACGCACACGGACCAAGAACCTCGCGTACACTGTCTTGATTCAGAAGATTATTGAGCATTTTCAGATTCAGTTACCGCGAAGGGTACAGACTATACCACAGCGGCCCGCGGATGCATTCGGCAGGCTGCATTTGGTGAAGATGGGGCTGCATGAGGTCGACGGAAGGTGGACGGAGGGGAATGATGTTCGGCCCCCTCCTGTGCTGCAACACCCTCGTCGAGGGTAACTCCCCCCTCAGATCGTGCCTCCCACGGATATGGCTTCTATTAGGACGCTGATAGAGACTGTTCGAACAGAGGTGGAGTCTGTTCGAACGGAGGTGCAGACTGTTCGATCAGAGGCAGCGTCGGGTCGAGCAAACATTATGCAGTACCTCACAGATATGATGTCGTACCACAGAGAGACTAGACGGATCTTGCAGGATTGGATAGAGGCCCATTCCTTTGATCCTGATGATCTTGGGAGAGCTGATGCTGATGGTGACGATAATGAGGTACTCCTGACCGGGGGTGGAGATGACAAGGATGTGCTACCGGGGGCTGGAGATGACGAGGCTGTGCTGCCGGGGACTGGAGATGACGACGCTGCCCAAGCTTAGGTATATTTGAACATATTTTTCTCATTATTAATTACACTTCAACTCATTACAATCTAACTTTCTTTTATTACGTGCAGAGAGGGGACGACCGAGGGCGATGCACAGAGACAGAGAATTTTTTTTTGTAAACTTTGATGATGTACTGTATTTGGATGATGAAAATTTGTAGTGCTTGTAGTTGGATATTCATTAACTTGATGTACATTAGTTATATTTATTTTTGTTGGATGCAATTGATGTTTGAGGCAAAATACTGGAACTGTTTGGATATTCAAATATGCAGGATGATACTAGCTGTGGGGGAGACTAAAAACAAAGGAAACTCTGCCAAAATTTCTAATTTTTTTCTCACTTTAATTATAAAAGGGACATTACATATTCTGCGATTTTCCCTCTTATTTCACTCTGCATTTCTCCTTATTCTGTCGCAAGTGAAAGCAGCGTTGAAAAAACTTCAGGCAGTAGTGGTGGGAGTGACGTGAAACGACCTTCTCAATCTGTGGAAGTTTCGGACAAAGATATCCATCATTACGATGTACATCTTAATCTTTTCTGTTAGATGCTTCATATAAATGGTTTTAAAATACACGTAGGAACGGTATAATTTCTCATTATAAAATACAATTTGCTGTACAAACTATAAGATACATCAAATATGCATAAAATAAAGATGATCCGCTCTCCACTATCTGTATGTCATCGTCTTCAATCATTCTCTCTCATGTGCGTGTTTCTTCAAAGGCTATGAGACTTCAAAGAATACCGGGATATGGTACCGTGGGCAAAAAGATAGTTGTCCGAGCGAATCATTTTCTCGTGGAAGTTTCGGACAAAGATATCCATCATTCTCTCTCATGGCCGCTTTCCTCATTGCCTGTAGTAGATTCCTGCACGTATTGAGAGTTATATTATAACATAATAGCGATATTTTGTTTACGAGAATAATAGTAAAAATGTCCCTGCGTCCCGCCAAGGGTTCGGAAACCCATAAATGTGTCACGCGAAGCAGAAGCACGTGAAGTGGATCCCCTCTCAGAACATGTGCGACTGTTATGCCCCTGACGTCCACATTTACGACACGTCATCGTACACTTCTTTTTAGAAGTCAGAACACGTGGACCACGAGAAGCGGTAGCAGGCTCATCGACATCGCGAATTCTTTTCTTCTTTGGCCTACCAGGTTGGGGCCTTCTCTGACCCGGAATGATTGGGGTCCTATTCTCTGGTTCTGGCCACATTTGTTGCCCATTAATGGGACGAATGAAGTGCGAATACATCTCCAGATATGTGTCCCGATGATAATATATATGAACATAATCTTCCATCGGCTTTCTCATCAAATTAATGCATGCAACGGCGTGAACACAAGGGATTCCAGAAATCTCCCACCCTCGACATGCGCACTCGCCTTCATTGAGGTCAACGATATATTGTTCGTCGCCGTTGCTAACCTGAAACAGTGCATAAACAAATTAAGTATGAACAAGTAGAACAAACTAAAAAGAACATATCAGTATGAACAAGTTGAACAAACCTGAAACAGTGCATTTCCCGCTAACTCAGCCCTCCAATCGTAAGCTGTCCCTTTCAGCCTCTCTAGCTTCTTCCTAATCTTAGGACACAGAAAATCTTCTACCTTGAGCATCTCCTCGTGTTTTTTGACAATGCGTGTCATAAGGGTCTTTCGAATCATCTCGAACATCGTCAAAATAGGCATGTTTCGGGCCGGCAAAAGAACTGAATTGAAAGACTCACATAAATTATTCAAGCCCAAGTCACACTTGGGAATTGTCGAAAATGCATGACTGGCCCAAAATCTAGGTGGTGTTCGTCGAAGCCATGCATGGGCATCCTTATTGAGCTCATATACTTTCCTCATTGCTAGCTCAAAATATTCCCTTGTGGTTGCCCTTGCTGCATTCCACATCACATCTTTATACGATAAACCCGGAAATTTTCCTTTGTAGTTTGCATACAAATGCCTCTGGCAGAAACGGTGCTCGGCAAAACCAAATATCTCGTCCACAGCGTTCAACAATCCCTGCAATTTTAAAGAAAAACAGGCTCAGATTAAAACAATAACATCTGCCGATCCAAATAATAATAGTAATAACAGTATATACCTTCTGTCGATCCGACACAAATGTCCATCCTCGGCCTTCGTCAATCCCTAAGTCGTTTCGCAATATCTCCAAAAACCACTTCCACGAGACTTGGGATTCTGATTCCACGTTGGCAACAGCTATGGGATATATACCATTGTTGCCATCAATACTTACGGCCGTGAGTAATTGACCGGGGCAGGCTCCCTTCAGATGACATCCATCTAAACAAATAAGAGGTCTGCCCATATCCAACAAACCTGCTTTGCAAGCAGCCATACACATGTACATTCTTTTAAACATCATCTTCTCATTTCTATTCTCAACGACCAGGTCACCATCTATTACCAGTGTGCTACCTGGATTTGATCTTAATATTTCAGCTCCGTAAGAACGAAGTTTCTTCAGTTGTTCTTCGTTCCTCCCGAAATTAGCTTCTTTTGCTTGGGTTCTTCCTCTTCTCGCAAGGCTTGGCTTAATGTTAACTTTGTGTTTCCGCCTCACTGTCTCGATAATATCATTAATGGGCCAGTCAGGTTGACTTTTAAACCTATCTGAATAAGTTGTTGCCAACCACTTTGCTGTAGCGTGCCGATTATCAAATACCCTTACGCAATTGTGTTCATCACAGTATGACTTTATTTGGAAGGTGGCCTCATTTTGCATGGTCGACGCATGCAGATGCCATTGGCAATCTATTCCTTTACATTTTGTCGTCAATCTGTTCCTCCCACTTTTAACAATCTCGATATCATATCCTTTTTTAAAAGAATAGTCTCGTATTTCATTTCTAATGGCCTGCAAAGATTTATATTTTCTACTCAAAGTAAAATCACCAGAATCTGTAGCCCTTGTTTGTCTGCTTTGCACCTCGTCATCCTCAGAATTGAATGGTGTTCGTAGCTCATCGTCTAAGGTTTTTGAAATTGAACACACTTGTATTTCTCCATCACCCTCTAAGTGGTCAAATGCTTGAATATCACCGTACATGGGAGCGTCCTCCTCCATATACCAGTCTATGTTCGCAGGCTCATTTACATTATCCAATCTCTCAGCCATTTGCGACAATTATCTGTAAAAAAATCAAAATTTAATTAAAGTCAAACAATATCCTATGAATTGAATACAAAATAATTTTTACACGAATATATTTTAATATACACCCAATAAATGAACAGACAAATTGAAAAAGAAAAAAAAAATTAAGAATATTTGATCTCTGACGGACGGACGCCTTTTTACGCGTCCGTCCGGGTCTAATTAAATGAAAGGACCCGGACGGACGCATTTTTTTCGAGTCCGTCCGGGTTTTATTCAATGAAGCGCACGGACGGACGCGTTTTGTCGCGTCCGTCCGGGTTCATTCAATGAATAACCCGGACGGACTCTATATTTGCCCGTCCGTCCGATTGCCACATTTTTCCCATTTTCGAATTAGGGCTCGGATTGTCGAGTTATTTAGATTAACACTTAAACTAAATAAATCAGAATTGATAAATAAATTACCACAGACGCAAAATACAAAGGAAATCTACGAAAAATTTCAAATCTTCGAGTGGAAAGTCTAAGTCGCCTCGAGTTTTTTTGTCTCCGGTGAAAAATCCAAATTCCCCTTTTTTTCTGGTTTTCATATCGATGACCCGGACGGACGGGAAATTATACCGTCCGTCCGGGATAGTTTTAAGTTAACCCGGACGGACGGGAAATACAGAGTCCGAACGGGCTACGTGGCGGCTACGTTGCAGATTTTGATTGAACGCCACAGTGGGGACAGACGCAGGTTTATTCCGTCCGTCCGGGTTTGGGCAAAAAAATGTGGGGACGGACGCAAACGAAAGCCGTCCGTCCGGCGTGGTCGTTTTTGGCAGATTTCCAAAAGGTTATGGTTTGAATTGTTAAAAATTGTAGTTCGTGGTTGGAATCGGAAAAATGGCATAGTTCGTGGTTGAATTTGGTAATTTCCCTAATTTTTTTTGTCGGGATGAAAATAATAATAATAAAAAGAAGAAGAAGAAATGTCCATGTTCGCGAGGTAATTCTAGCGTTTGACTAACTTCAGGAAGCTTTCTTTCACTTTTATTTCTTATATTGTTATTTGTTCATGCTCTATTGCCTCTTACTCTTGCTATAATTCTTCTGTCGGTAATGAGACCCATCAAACCGTCCACTTTTCTACGCTATAAACAGCCACTTTCTATGACTGAGAATATGTTAGTATTTATGCAAGTGATGTTTGTAATGTTATGCAGATAATGGCGAATGAGTGATTTGATCTATCGACCAGAAGACGAAGTTTGGCCGAGCTTGAGAAGTTCAAGGCTCATGTGATGGCATGTGCTCCAAAGCCTCGGAATTTACCTTAGAAAGAAACAGCAACAACAGCTAATCAAATTAGAGAGGCAAATTTGATAGCAATGTAAGTTTAAAATTTTAGATTGTAGTTTTTCTTCGTGTAAAGATATTTTTTCGAAATTTCAGTTCAAATTCGGAGATAACTTCTCTTTCGAACACTAGCAAGAAGTTAGAATCCAAGTAATCTGGAGCTTTTATTGCTGGGAATGCTGAATTTGACAATTATCATATATACCATTTGCCGATTTTTTCAGACATTCTCAATTTCTACATATTTTACATATATTTATTTAAATAGAGTATTTATTTGCTCTAGAGTGAGATTCATACTTGATCTTTTTCTTGCATATTTAGCTTAGTTTCTAAGATGAATCAAAACAACCCTGATAGTGAGCATAATTGCCCCAATGCATTCACCGATCTGGCCGTCAATTTCAAATTTTCGAAGATAGAAGTACGATATCATCGTATTAAAAAAGCCAGAATTTAAGAGAATGCACTAGTAACTTCCATAAAAATGTAAGCCCCATTGGGGGTATTACAAAGCATGGATGATAGTTTGGACAAACTGTAGTTTATCCATTTATATGCAAATCTACACTATCTACATTTATCTTTCTGTAGTGATGTTTCCTATGGCTTCCCCTCAATTCCACTTTTGCTATCTGGAATATGTGAGCTTGCCCACCACCAGCTTCCTTGTGAAAAAATAAGAATGAGAAAACATGAAAATCTGCGTCTTTTATGTACTACCGACGATGTCTTAATCTCGTCGGTTCGCCTAGCATTTGACAAATGTGTCGGGATTTAGGAGCAGATGAGTTCAACTGCTAGCTTCCTTGTGCTCCCAGGACATGGATCTCCTCCAAATGTTTCAGGAACTACAGGAACTGAACAAGACTGTTGTCCAATGCAGTTCTGTTCAATTTGATGTTGAAAAGATGGTGAAAATGGAGTTAGTGTTGGGAAAAATAACGTGGCGATTTAGAATATTTTTTTGTTCGTAATAATACTAGAAAATATTTGCCAAGAGTTAACCTTTTCGAAAGCATCCCATGACTTGTGGGCATGACAGCTTCCTTCTTGATAGGACCCACACGAACCCTTCGGCCAACCATAACTAGCAAACTTGATCTGAGACATTTTATGACCGGGAGGACACCATAGATGGGCTTTCGGAATGTACTGTTTGCCGGAGGATAGCAAGCTAGGGTTTGTCAGTGTTG